>VXAL01014953.1:162609-234676 GCA_013399475.1 Chauna torquata | reverse complement strand
GGCACAGCTGGCACTCTCAGCTGCTACACGGCCCCCCAGACCACCCTTCCACGTAATAATCAGGTCAGCAAAGTCATTTAAATCTCAGCAAGTGCCTGGGTGATGCTGGGCGGCAGAGGGGAGCCCTGGATTTGGGATATTTCTTCTTAGAGTAGCCAATACAGCTGAAGAAAAAAAAAATCAGATCAGTTTTAGGGCATTGGAGCCTTTTATAGGAGCTGTGTCTGCCGGTCTCAGAAAAATTACCTCTCGCAAGAAACCCCACTGTGCTCTGAGCGTTTGGGCAGATGTAAAACATTAGCGAACGGGCCCCTCGCCTTGATTTTCTTTTATGCTCTGGCGCGAGGTAAAGCTGCAGCCTTCGAGCCGGTGGGCAGCCAGGGTCTCCGTCCTGCCCAAGGACACAGGGACAGCAAGGGGGGATTTGGGGCATTGTGAGACGGGGCTGGCAGCACCCTGGGGGGTGCTCACAGCCTGGCCTGCAGGTGAGGAGCTCTGCGAGAACCAGTAACGGGGCAGCACGGAAAGCAGGGGCCAGCACAGGAGCCCTGCCTGCCTGCTGGGCTGCTCAGAGAGAGCAATTTAAGTTTTTCCAGGGGAAAAAAAAAAAAAAAAAGAAACCAAGAACAGTTTTCCCCCTTCCCCCACTTGTTCAGAAGAAAACTTTTTTTTCCTCCTTTTCACCAGTTCCCATCCCAATGCACCCTCCCCACTTCCTTTTTTTTTTTTTTTTTTTAATGTCAATAAGACAAAATTTTCCAGGGTGAGGGGGTGGGCACTTGTCCAGCCCACTCTAGCATTAAGAAATATTCATCTTTAGTATTACACAGCTCCCAGACAGGGCTTATCTCCCCTCTGCAGCCAGCCTGGGAACACACAAAGGCACCAAAGCCCAAACAGGCGCAGGGAGCCAGGCGGGGAAGGCTCATCGAGAGCAGCTCTGACCTAGAGAAGAGCTGAGGATCCGAAGCGGAGTTTTTGGAGGCCACTGCTGGTGAGAGAAGCACAAATCTCTGCCTTTGGAAGAGGCATCTGAGAAGTTCAGCCACCTGCCTCCCAAATTCACCTGGTAAATTCAGATTTACCAGCAAAGATGTGTTGATTCAAAGTGCCGTTCAGGGGCATCTCCTTCCTCTGCTGTTAGATACGCACAGGTCGACTTTTTTCCCTGCAAATGTCAGACGTTTACAGCATGTTTAAAACACAAGGTAAGATTTCTGCATAAATCTCTCAACTCTGGCCACTACGACTTAAATACCAGCTGACATGAGAGATGGGGGAAAGCAACCCAAAACCACATGATATCACCTGTTTTGCACAGCTGGGCTGACGACGGCTGGTGTTGCATGAGCTCATTTATCAACTGATGGAGTAGAGACATGAAATTAAGGAAGAAATGGTGAATGATAACTGCAAGGGGCAGTTTCCTCCCAGAAACAACCAGCTCCTGGCAGCTGCAGGGTGCTCAGTGTGAGGCAGCAAGCCGAGCATCGCAAAACACCCAGGAGGGAGAAATCCCTGTGGACGGAGCTGGAAGGGGCACACGTGGGAATGCATCAGAGAAAGCAAAGCAGAGCCTTTTCTCCAGCCAATTTTGTGCTTCAGTTTCAAGTGCGTTGGGCTGGCATCTCCAACCACCCCGGCACAGACCCCGCTCCTGAGCTTCCCACCCCATCGCAGCAGACGGTGGAGGTGCACACGGAGCTGCTCTTCAGGGGCCAAAACAAAGCCTTGAACCTCCGAGGTTAAGTGCTAAGAAGTTTTTCCTGTCCTCACAGCTCGAATTTCCAAGTGGTGAGCTGTAAAGATTTCAGCCTTTCCTCTGTCCAGACTAAAATAGCACTGAGGGCCTTTTGCACTCGGAGATCTTTTTTTCCGTCCTTTTCAAAGGAATGCAAAAATCTCAGTCGCAGCCAGAGGCGTTGCAGCATTTTACTGATCACTTTAATTTCATTCAGCACTGCCCCACTATGAGAGGCGGGCAAGAAACCCTGATGGCTGCAAACCGTGCAGTTTTTGTGCCAATAAATTGCATCATGTTTATATTGCCTTTTTACAGTGATAGGACCAAGATATAAATACAGGGCACGACCCACTAAAACATTGCTGGGACGTGAACCCTTTCATCTCCAATTTATCATTTCAGATCTGCCCTGGAAATTTGCCCTTCAGCAAAGCCCTTCAGCAGCCGTCTGCTGAGCCCAGCATAAACGAGCTGTTAATCCCCGTCCTGCTCCAAAGGAAGAAGCCGCGTGCGGTGCACCAGCAACGCATGCACCAGGAATGCCCCGCGTCGCCTGAGCTGGCAGGAGAAATGACTTTCTTCCCCTGGCTTTGTGGTTATGAGGCGCTGGGGTTGCATCAGCAGCCTGCACATGCTCTGCTTTCCTACAGGAGGATTTGCAGGTAAAATTAAAGCTTTGAGAAAAATCGTGCACTCTGCAGCCAAAACGCAGGGAAGGCCTGCTCATGGCAGGAGGAAGGTTAAGAAGTGGGCTTGAAAACTAATGAAAAAAACAAACCAACCCTCATCCTCTCCAAAAACGAGGTTGGAAGAGAGAAACCTTAGGAAACTCTTGAGAAAATCAAGAGCTGCAAAGCCTCCTGGAGCTTGAGAAATGCCCCGTGCAGGCGGCACCATGCAGGGAAATCAGTGCACTGGGGGAGCCCAGCCTCACGGGAGCCCCTCTCCAAGCTGGTCTCTTCACAGAAGCTCCTTTGGCACTGTTTTGTTTTCCCCAGGATTATTTCTTTTCCCAGAGAGAGTCTAGTTGTCTCTTCTGTTATTTTTATGAAATGATATTCAGCCTTGGAGGGCAGGAAGGGAAATTAGAGCCGCCGGTCCCTCATGCTGGGGCCAAGCAGCCCCAGCAGCGAGCTGTAACGTGGGCTTTCCCAGCGCACCAGACAAACGGAGACTGTCATTTCCAAATCCTCCTGTAGCCAAAGCAAATTCCTTTTCTCCCCAGTTCATTTGGCTTGTGAAAACCAAACAAGCCGATGCAGAGAAGCCCGCAGGAGACAGGGATGAGAAATCGGCAAACCCCTCCACAGCACAGCAAAACAGGACCAGCCGCCCGGCACACACGCCCCACGTCCCCAGCCTTGGGGTTCGGCTGGTTCACCAGGACAAACGTGATTTTTGCTTGCAGACTGGCATTTTAAAAGTTTTTTAGGTTATTCAGTTCCCACGCGTGACGCAGGCCATGAACAACATCGTGCTTTGGAGGGGGTTTGGGCAGCAGCTGCCGCTGCCCCCTCCCAGCACAGGGCACTTTGGGGGATCCGGCCTCGCCACCCCGGTCCCAGCACCCAGAGCAGCTCCCTGCTTCCCTCTGCAGTCACAAGGCAGAAGGGCTCGCTCAGCTCACAGCCTCCTCTGCCTCTCCCAAAGGCAGGATTTGTCCCAGTGCTTCCCCTGCCCATCCTCCTGCTGCACGCTGGGCCGTACCCCACTTCGCGTCACCCCCAAACGCGCCTCGGGGCAGCATCCTCGCCACAGTGTGGCAAAGCATCCGCAGCGCCAGATTTGGCTCGGCTTTGCACAAACCCCCAGGTTGCTCTGTTTTAAGCAAATGCCTTGCCAAACCATCTCCTCCCCGCTCTTTAGGAAAACCCCGCTGCCTGCAGGTAGCACAACAAAAAGGAAGCGGGGAGGAACCTTTTAATTCATTTTCCCACTTAAACATCCAAACAGGCACTCGCAGCCTTAGCCAAGAGGCCTCAGCATTTGGCAAACGCTCTGCAATTAAGTGACACATTTTGGAAACCGTTCTTCCTCATTACTGGGAGAGTGAGGGGAAACACCCACATGTGCAACAGGGAACGGAGCTGAGGCAGTGCAAGAAGGCAAGGGGGCGGAGAGGGGGGACATCATAGCGGGATTTCCCAGGAGCAACATTATTTTGTATTTTAGTATCTGACAACGCAACCTGATGCATCCAACTGCAAAAATCAGCTTGCACTTTGGAGGTACCCAGTTCATGAGCCCCAGCTGGAAGGATCATACCTGGCTGGGGGGTTCAGCTGGATCCGCACGAGGGCTGAGCACAGCCAGAGATGGGGCAACGACTCCAAACCACCCATCTGGCAGCTGAATTCAGGCAAGGAGTTTAGGAGACCTTTCCTCAGGACAGCGCTGGAGCCTGGAGCACAAACATCCCTTTCACATAAAATAACAGAGCTGCACTATGCACACAAGTGCCAGCAGATGCACACACAGTGGTGCTTCACAGGGGAAATCACACCTTGCACAGGCACCAAGGAAGCTGCCTTCTCCCCTGACTTTGCCACTGGGCTCCTAAGCTCAAACCAACCTGGAATTAACCGTAGTTACCAGCCCAGAGAAATGCTTTGCTACCTGCAGCCAAAAGGCTTTACGAGGAAGGGAAAGGCACTACTTGACCACCTTTCTTATATTTCTGGGTGCTAACAGCATCCACCTGCCCCCTGCACACCAGCCCACCCACCTGCTGAAGGCTGAGCACATCAGCAGCTCCTCCTGGGGAGGAGGCAGAGCACTGGACTGTGTCTCAGAGGAGCTGAGCTGAAATCTCACTGCTGTAGCCAAATAACTGTGGGGTGTTGGGCTGCAAAAGAAAAACAAGGGTGGCAGCCTCTTGCCCAGAGCATCTGGAAGCAGAAGGGGCTGTATCGGGGGATACACAGCATCTAAGGCTGTATGTGCCTTTTAATCAACACCTGAATTCTTTCTCTTCCTCCTCTAACAGCTGTCAGGCATTTGAAGGCTGGGGTTCCCTCTCTCGCTACGCTCCCTTGCTTCCTTCAAGTCTTTGCATAAGCCAGTCTCTCTGACCCCACGATCTTCGCTCTCAGAGTGATTTCTTCTTGGCCTTCAGCACTCACTTTCTTGACAATGCTGCTTTACATGCAGCTGCTCTGGTTTTGCAAGAGCAGCTCCATGGCTTACAGAGGCATCAGACCCCATCCTTGCCCTTTGGTGATGAACCTTCAAGGCGTCTGCCCAGCACCCTCCGGCACAAGCCGCCAGGACCCCCGGCACATGTCTGCCGTGTAGCCATGCTGTCTGTGCATACGTGGATGCCTGCAGCCGAGCTCCAAGGCGCTACCGGAGGAAGGCACCGAGCAGCACCCTGCCATGGGTAACTGCAAAGCCCTGCCTTACCTGCTGGCACCGCCACTGACGGTACCACCAGCCAGCTTCTCCCCCTCCCATCACATACCTGAACTTCAGCTCGCTGCACCCTTTCTACTTAAAAATATATTCCCCCCCCTCATGGCCTTTTTCCTCTTTCTAATTTCCTTCTATCAGTGCTGCTGAGGTTGATAGCGCCTGGTTAAAAATGCTTCCAGAAGCAAAAGCCGTTAACAGAAAGCTGCCTTAGGATGCGGGAGGGGCTTTAGGAGCCTCTCCCCGCTCCTTCTTGCTCCCTGCCGGTGCTCGGAGCCCTGCGGCGGCCGGGCAGAGCCGAGCCCCCGAGCCCCAGACCCCGGCTGAGCCCCTCTGCCAGCCCGGGTGCCGCTAGAGGGCAACAGAAACCCAGGAAAGGAAACGCGGAGCCGGGCTCAGCAGCACGGGGGAGGAAGGGCCTTGCAGCACCGCCAAGGATTCCTGAAATTCAGCTGTCAGCCAAATCACACCTAAAAATCACAGCTGCTCCCCCACAGCCCGGCCGCTTCTCCCAGCCGGGATGTGCAAGGGCATCGCAAGAGGCTGCGTGCTCCGAGACGTCCTCCGCTTCCCCCCAAAATCTGCCCCTGCTCTCTGCCACCGCAGGAGCACCTTTCCCTGAGAGCCAGGCCCCCTGCACGTAGGAAAAGAAGTTTCCCAGAGCACTAGAAACACGAGGGAGATATTCGATTTTGGAAATAAGCACGAGCTGAGAGCTTTTTACAGCAGCTGCTGGAGCCCCAGATGGGGTGGCCAGATCCTCGTGCTGGGGGCTGCCCAAAGGAACGAAGCTGGAGGAGCCCCACTACAGCCCTGACAACGAAGAAAGAGCAATTTTGGTCACCAGATCTTCCTTTACTGGCAAAACCCAGCAGAATAAACTGGCAAAACCCCCTCTGGCACCCTCCAGCCAGAGCTGCAGCTTTGGAGCTGCTCAGACGAGCAAAGCTGGAGGCAAAACCCTGGCACCAATTAACCCCATCCTCATCAGCCGCCCGGCGAGACGCCAGGATGCCCCTTCCAACCACTCGCCATCCCATCCTGGGACCCTCCTGGGGAAAAAGCAACAGGGAACGTTTTCTTTACAAGCACTGAAAGCAGCACCCGGCCTTTCCATTACCTCCTCTCACCGCAGCACTGGGAATACCTTCACCGGTGTTCACAAGGAAACCCATCCCTAAATGCTGGCCTAGGGCTCACCCAGATGGTTTTATTTCCACCGACGAGGCCCATTTCTGCACAGGAGGCGCAGAAGCCTGCTTTTACTGCACGGGCCCATTGGATGGGCCCTGTCCCCATGCTGGAGTGGGGGACACATCCCCGCTGCAGCCCCGGGAAGGTGGCAGCGCCAGCCCCACACTCACCACGCACGGGCTATTTAAGCAGCTCCGGAGGGAACCATCACAGCACCAGACGAGCTACAGCAGCTCCTAAATCAGCCCTTCTTTATGCCACTCCAGTCCCCAGCTCCCTCTGAACACCAGAAAACCCAGAAAGTCACATTAAATCACTTTTATCCCCTGTTCTTACTCCTCATCCTGAGCCACACTGACTTCAGCTCGGCCTCGCGGCCGAATCAGAGCTGCTTGGATGCTCCCCCGAAAAACTTCAGCACCCTGAACCAGTGCAGCACGTAGATGGGACCCATCCAGCACCATGAGGGTGGCATGGACCATGCAGCACCAACAACTGCAGGAAAGCTGTGCAGGAGATGCAGTGCTTGGAGTGATTTAAAAGCAGGTGATGGCATAGGCATTTGGAAGTTTTATGAAGATCTTTTATCGAAATCACTGTAGTTAGAGACGTGCAGCTTATTAAAGGTATCCAGCACGCCGCTGGGGCCCGGGCAGCATTAGTGCCGCCGTATATCCTCCACTGCTGTGTTCCTTCTGGTTTTAGGAGGCCCCAGGGTCCTTCCAGTACCACTCCTGGAGGAATATTCTGGAGCTCAATAGCCTTGGCTACCAGGAAGCTTTTTGGAGAGATTCATCACTCGTTTGCTCCTTTTGGCTCAGGTTGGATGCGGAATTGGGCTCACATGGCTCCTCTCCCTCTGTTAGCATTAAGGACGTGTCTTGTCCTCCCATGCCCCAAAATGCCACCGCTCCATGGGAGCAAGCGCCATCGACACCGCGATGCCAGAGTAGGAAATGAACGGGTTGCTCAACAGCAACTAAAAAGCAATTCAGCCCCCACATAACTCCCGCAGCATCTATCGTCAAATGTCCAGCCTGGTTCCGATTTCCAAAAAATCCAGGAGATGACAGGCAGCGACGCAGGCAGGCACCTTTGATGCAGGGAGTGGGCAGCAGCCACCGCACAGATTTGTCACCCACCTTCCTTCCTCCCTCCCCACCCCAAAACCGCAAGAGAAACCTCCCTGTCCAGATCCCAGCATCGCAATCAGAGCCAAAAGCTGGACGAGTTTGCTGTGCAGATGGGAGTGCTAGCAGGGCATTCGGTGACAGCATCCTGCATGTCAAAATGTGCTCTTTTCCCTGTAGTTTGCTAGTCTTCAGCAGCGCTGCAAGATCTGGCTTTCCAAAGTGGCTCAGAAAAAGGGGGAAATATGAAAAGGATACAAAAAGGAAGGTAACATGATGTAAAGGAGAGGAATCATTGCCTGGGGTTTGAGAAAATCCTGGGTGTAATTCAAGTCCTGTCCCTGGCAAGTTACTTCTCTGTACTGCAACTTCTCCTGCTGAAAGATGGGAAAAGGACAACTGTTCCCTTCAGTGAAACAAACCCAAACGAGCAAGTCTGTGTCGTTCTGTAACAGCAAAGCCAACCAATGAGTTCTGTTTCTTTTTTAAGCTCAATACAGCCTGCCATCCCTTTACTTCTGGAATAACGTGAAAATCAAACCGCCTGGCTTGGGGGAACAGAATCTGCATTTCTTGTTCCTTTTTTAATTTCCCAAGTCTAAGGAGCGGTGCTCAGCACAGCCACAATTCATCACCTCCCCTCTGCCATGCAGGAGGAAGGCAAGAATGGTACTGCCTGGACGCACACAGCATATACAGAAACAAAGTCACAACTAAGCTGAAAATAAACTTCCTATTCCACCTGCGCCTCTTGCAGAGATGCTAGACCCTCCAGGGAGAAAGGAAACGTTCCGCATCCCTTTTGTGCATGTAGAAGGGGCCAGACACAGACTCGCCCCCTCTCCCCAAATCAAAAAATCCTAGAAATATTGTAAGTTTCTCTCTTTTTAATGGTTTTAAGGATGGGGAGTGAAAGCAGACTGCACAGCCACGTGGCGGGGGGAGGTAGCACTGCTGCAGCAGCCAGTACTTAAGAACCAAAAATTAAACCTCCCCAATAAACCGAGGCCCCACGACTCTCCCCTCGCCTCGGCCAAAGCCTCCCAAGGGGCACAACCGCCCTGCCCCGCACAGCGAGAGCCTCCCTTCGCCATGCCCGCAGCCGGGTCCTCCGTGGGTGGCAGGTGGGAGAAGCAGCCTTTTGCTTTTTCCTGATGGCCAGGCTGGAGGGAACGGTTTGGAGAAGAGCCGAGCCCCACGGCAGAGCCTTACGGCGCAGTCCCACCTGTTCCCCGGTGCAAGGTAAAGAAGTTTCCAAGGGCAGGCTCAGGCACCCCTGGCCGTTTCCCACCCCGGTTCGCTCCCTTGGCGCCGGCTCTCCGCCACCGGGACGCTCCCCTCCGATCCCCACGGAGACTCCTTCGCTCGAGGGCCCCCCAGCCTCCCCCTTGGCCCCCCCGCACGCCCTGCCCGAGCCCCGGCCGGCACTTTGGGGGGGGCCCTGCGGGCAGCAAAGGGTTACGCTCGGAGGTGCCGCTCTGCTCCCAGCACCTGGAGGGGAGGGAGCGAGGAGGGGATGGAGCGGAGTTTTCCGCGAGTCTCCAAGAAGGCAGCGGGAGCGGGCAGGAGCGGCGGCGGCAGCAGGTGAAGCCGCGGGAGGAGCCGCCTCCGCCGCCCGGTCCGGTGCCGCTGCCGGGCGCTGCCACCATGGGCCGGGGGGGGGCCCTAGGAACCGGTTTATAAAGGGGGACACCCCCTCCCCTTCCCCTGGCTGACGTCCCTCGCTCAAATAGAAGGGAGGGAAAGAAAAATAAAAACCCACCCAAAGCCGCTCTAAATTTGAGGTAACAGCGAAGGCAGGCGGCATCGGCTGGAAAATGCATCTCACTCGGAGCTGCATCGTCTTCCTCATCCAGGGGAGCATCTCTCTGCTNCTCCACCCCCCCCACCCCATCCCCTGAAAAAACGAGCATCCCAAAACTTCTGTTTTGCAGCAGGTAGCGGGTGGGCAGCGGGCAGGGTGGGCTCGCAGGTGGGGCTGATGATGGAGATCCCTCCTGATCAGCCCCAAAAAGCTGCAGCCTCCCCCCAGCACCACAGCCCCAGCACAACTGCTGGGAGCAGCCCCCCCCGGCTGGGGGACACCTCCAGCACCGCCTGCCGCCCACAAGGCCGACCTCGGCTTCCTCGCTGAGCCCTTCGCACCCCGGGGATGGCAGCGAGCATCTGCTCGGCAGCCCAGCACCCCCAGTTCCCCACCGAGCCCATGCTGGAATCACCCCCGAAGCCGCAGTGCTTCTCCCCAGCGTGATGGGGCTGCAGCATCTGCCTCCTGCCCGGGCAGACGCGCTGCCTCGCATCCGCCCAGCCCACTGGGTGCCCGCTGTCCCAGAACCCGTGGGTGCTGTGCTTGTTTTTGGGTCTGTGGTTGGTGCCAGGCAAAGCCCCAGTGCTGGCAGGAAAGGGAGGGGAGTCTGCAGGGGAGCCCGCGTAGCAGGGAGAGGCGATGGCATCTCCCCAGGATGGGGAACTCAACTCCTGCCCTGCTGCTCCTGGCTCTGTCTCTCCACCAGACCGTGGCATGGTTTGGAGGTCACAAGAGGGGTCCATGGGATGCGCTGTCAGCAGCAAAAACGGTGTAAAAGCCACGAGGGCACCTTCGCCACAGGCGTACCTGGGCATCCTCCCCCCCAGCACCCTCTCCCCAGCAGAGAGCCCCTGGCTGCGAGTGCCCTGCACCAAGAAAGGTGTCCCCAGCAGGCTGCACTGTGGACGTGTAAACGCACCTGTCCCAGCTCCTCTCACCCATTCCCTGAGCAACCAAGAGGAGAACAGGAGCAGGGAAAAATTGCTGCCGGAAGGGAAAAATGGGCTATGGAGAGAAGCAGAATGGGAAGACGAGAGAAAAGGGAAACAAGGAGAACAAGGATAGGAAAGAGGATGGCTGGGTCATGCCTGGAGACATGGGGTGACTGGAGAACAAGACTGGACAAGGGGGCAGGCACCCGTCACCCATTTTCACTCTCCCCCATTGCTGTGTTCAGGCGATCTGTGGCCAAGAAGAGCCAGGGGAAGTTGTAGAGCAACACGAGCCCAAGACCCAGGAGAGAGCTCAAGTGCAGAAGACAAGAGGGTTGCTCTCACCAAAGTCCCTGTTAACTCCAACCTTGCTGCAGAATGTGACCCTCCTGGAGCTGGTGAGCAGCTCGCGGGAGTTATGGGATATCCTGGACAACCTCTCGGAGCGGGACCATGCTCCACATCCCAGAGGACAGAGGGACTTGGGGCCAGCCTCAGGCAAACTTAAAAAAATTTTTGGCTGGGGAGATTTCTATTCCAACATCAAGACAGTAAAGTTGAACCTCTTGATCACTGGAAAGGTGGTCGATCACGGCAACGGCACAGTCAATGTCTTCTTCCGCCACAACTCTACTGGGCAAGGGAACATCTCTGTCAGCCTTGTCCCCCCGACCAAGGCGGTAGAGTTTGACCTGGAGCAACAGATCTTCATTGAGGCCAAAGAATCCAAAATCTTCAACTGCCGCGTGGAGTACGAGAAAGTGGACCGTGCCAAGAAGACCACACTCTGCACGTACGACCCATCCAAGACCTGCTACCACGAGCACACCCAAAGCCACGTCTCCTGGGTCTGCTCTAAGCCCTTCAAAGTCATCTGCATCTACATCACCTTCTACAGCATAGACTACCGGCTGGTGCAGAAGGTGTGTCCTGACTACAACTACCACAGCGACGTGCCCTACTACCCCTCGGGATGACGTGCTCTGCCCAGCTCAGGATGCCCCGGTGATGAGCGGGTGCTGGGGGGCGGGGGGAGGGATGGGTATGGTTTTTAAGTGGGGTGGGAGTGCAGCGGTCCCTAGAAACCAGAAGTGAGGAAGGAAGAGGAGGATTTTCTGTTTTCCCCAAAAGCTCCAACATCAAGAGGAGGAATTTTAGGCTATGGGGTAACGGCATTGCTAAACCTGGCATGAATGCGTGGTCTTTAGAGACTGGTACACGAAGACAGGGTCTGAAACTAGGATACAGAAAATAGGACAAAAAGGCACAATCAGGACTTGCGTTTCTCAGTGCAATAATGGATTTGCTGCATCTAGGCCACATGGTCCTGAAAGGCTGGCGACCAGGCAAAGGTCACCTCCAGGAGCAGGCTGGCACAGCCTGGAGCCAGGAGAAGACCTCAGTAGGGACAAGGGCACCTGAGGCACTCTGTGGCTGCAAGACATCCGTGGGCAGCCCCCTCGTCTTCCCCACGTGCTGGGAGGAACCAGGGCTGGGTTTCCCGACACGTGGGACAGACGTCGGGCTGCAAAGGGCTGCCGGGATGGCACCGGGGAGGTGGGGCAGGGAGGGACCTTCCCAGGTGCCACCCCACCGCAGCTCCCAGGTTTCAGGGACTGGGAACGATGGATCCACAGATAGAGAAATCCTGGTCGAATCTGTCAAATCTGCTGACACAATATATGATTCATGTGTTTCCCCTGACACTGTGTGATTCATGCGTTTCCCCTTCATCTCATCTGTGCTTCACGTCGCTCCTGGCTCCCCAGCGCCCGCTCCCACCCTCGCCCAGGCGCGTTCAGCTCGAATCGCTGCCAGTTCTGTATTTCCTCGGTGAAAAGGTGTGCGCCCGCGTGCACGTCCTTGTGTGTGAAGTTGAGCTCTGACTGTAGCATTTAATTTACTTTGAAGAAAAAATAATAGTGTTGTCCTTGAGAGAGAGAATAAAGTTTTTACGGTGGCACCAAGGCAGGTTAAGTGTTTTTACTGAGAGCAAGCTCAGCCTCTCCTCGGGGTAGGAGGAAAACAAGCGGGTGCAGTCGTGAAGGAGGCACAGGGCATCGCTGTGACCCAGCCTGGCTTCTCTCTGTGCCCACACTCAGCTCTGCCCAGACTCACCTGGACTCGCCCCCTCCAGTAAACGAGCGTTGGGCCCAGTTTTGGTGGTCTGCTGGGACTCGGACCCCCGCCTTTCCCATGCCACTGGCACACTTTATTGCCATTGCTCGTGCATGGGCCAGTTCTGCAGCACCAATGGGTATTCCCAACCTTCCCTGACCATCAAACTCCAGGCTCGCGCTTACCTGTGGACACATCTGCTCCTACAGAGAAGATCCAAAAAACAAAAAAAAAAAGCAGCTTCCCCCTCCCAGCCCTTCCTTTTGCCCACAAATTCCCCCTATCCAGAGCACCAGGCCAGCTTAAGCCAACAAATCCCCTTAAGCCAACAAAACTCCAGCCCATTTATTAGCTGGGTATTACCTCTCGAGCAGGTTTTATGCGTCAGCCTTGACAAGTCAAATTCCTTCCTTTTCTACGGACTGGAGCCAGGTTTGCTGGGTGCTGGCGCACATCTGCGAAGTTTCATTGCATGCACTTCCACATCCAGGCAGAAGCCAGCTCCAAAATGCATTGAGCAAAGAAAGCCTTTTAGTGCAATAATCAATGAGAAGACTTTTACTTGGAGAACAAAAAGTTTCGAATGCTTTGAGAGCACGGTTTCAGAAAATAACAGGACCAATACTTGGTACAGGGGGCAGGGGGGGAAGCCATCTCACAACAGTATGCTCCCCCAGGTTGCACGCTCGCTGTAAGGAAGGGACACAAAAAGACACTTTAAACCCCTTTCTGCCAGCACAGACAAAACAAACAAAACCACCACACACAAAAGTTGCTCATTTGGAGAAATTTCAGACAATTGCCATTTGAAGAAACAGAGCAGACAGCAGGAACCGAAAAACAGGCTACAAAGGATGCACCATTGTCAAAAGTGATGTGGCAGCCGCAGTTACTAGGAGACCAGGACGGGCCATTATTCTGGGTTGGGAGAGGAGGATTCCTGCTAGCGGAGTCACAACCCGCTCTCAGAAAAGAAGGATTTCGCTGAGCTGGAGAGCAAACAATAGAAGGGAAAAAATCCCCACTCCCTAAACGCCCTAACCCCCCTGCTCCTGCTGCAAGGCAGAGCCTTTGCACCAACTCATTTGGGAAAATTTCCCTCGTTAGAGGCTAAGTCGAGGCTCACTCAGCTGCATTCGGTCAGAGCTCACGATTCCTTGCTTTGTGGGGCACCACTCACGCTGTGTTGCGCGGTGGAGGTTGGCCATGGAGTTGTTTCTGCTTCTCGAGCAGAGGAGTTAAACCCCTGCGACTGCCTCTGCTGCAAAATTACACAAGAAGCCAAGGCTTAATTTCTTTCCCCATTAGTAGATGAACATTAAGTAGATTTGGGGGAAGAGCTAAAATTTGTCCAAATGAAGTTCATGAGCTGCAAACTTCACTGCAAACGAAGCAGCGTGTAATGACTGTGGAAAGCAGACTTCAAAAATCCTCCGTGACACCAGAGTTCAGCAAAGTGCCGCCGAAGTATTCACAGGCATTTTGGCAATTAGAGCCTATCTCCATTTATAAAATGCAGCTCCTTATCATCTCTGATAACTCAGTGGACAGCTGATCTCTTTGTCTCCAAAGCAGGAAAAGCCCTGATGGGAACTACTTACCGCTGTCATCTACAACTGCACAGTGAATGTTCTCCATCTCCAGTAATTAGCTCTCTTTAGTTTGTTAATACTTTTTCCTCTTCCCCACAAAATCTTCCTAATTTAAATTTCATGAGTCTCCCAGCCGAGCTAACCTGTGCTTCTGCACATTTCGAAACGGGCTTCCCAGAACAGCCTGCTCCACCCTCCCACTGAAGTCAATCAGCAGCCCCTGGCCATTAATTGCACTCATTAGGGCTGCCCGCAGTGGGGACCAGTCCATCCAGGCTGCCCAGCACCAGGATGAGACGAGGCAGGATAAAACCAGCAGCTGATGCGATGCTGCAGGCATACGAGCACCTGAGCATCCTGGTCCTGGACCTCCTGCCCACCCAAGGGTGCTCCCAGGGTGGTGGCTGCCATCGCTCCGGCCTCCTCCAGCTTTTAGGACTGAAGCGACGAGGCTTCCACCATCTTCCTTAAAACACTGCTTAATATTTGGGTAATTCTCCCATTAGGGCCATTTCCCCCGATTCTGCTCACAGTCCAAGTGCTCCTTTGTTAATTTTGCCCTGTATCTTGAAAACTAATTGGGAGTAATCAACCTCGAATCCATCTCTTCATGGGTTTTGAGTCCTTTTCACCTTTTGTAATCTCCCAGTCAATCAGACTTCGTCTCTCTGCTGTTTCCTATTTACCATATCCAAAAACCAGCGGTGGCCTCCGATTCAAATTAGACTCTCGTTGCCAGCTATCACCTTCAAAATGTGCTAATGCATTACTCCAGCGTTTCAGAAAGGACAGATCTCACAGGAAGGCACAATTTAATGCAAGGGTGGCACAACCAGATCCTTCTCGCCGCTACAACAGCTTCAAGGCATCAATTTTCTCAACTCAGGGTCAGTCAGGTTTTCCAATAATAAACATTTTTAGCAGACTCCAGCCAGATGCCAAGATCTCAGACAAGTAGGAAGTTTGTTCATAAAAAGCCTCCATGCAAGTTAACAAGCCACAAAATTCATTGTCACAAGAATCTTACTTAACATCAGAACTTCCTTAAAGGCACGAAAACTACGGAGTTGCCAGCCTTTGAGATTTTCACCAGAATTTGGCAATGTTTGGAGGAGTTCCCACAGCAGTGGCTACCAGAGCCACTTGGTTACTCAAGAACTTCAGCTCCCAGAGAGAAAGAAATGGCTTCCTACCAAAAAAAAAAAAAGAAAGAAAGAAAAAGGATTTCTAGAGGCCTAGAATATCCATTCACCACTACTATTTGTGCCAATTTGTGTTAGATTTTATGATTGCTAGATCAAGCTCATGTTACGGTCTGGCTCAGGTTTTCTTCTAGGAAATTGTTTGGTTGTTGATACCAAAGCTACGGCAGCCTGGCGAGCGTGTAACTTTTTGCCTGGGGGGCACGGGGCAGCTATTGGAGAATATAACCAGTTATTTCCAGATCTTGCTAGCAAAACCTGACGGATTTCCCAATGGATTCAAAGGCAAATGAAGAAGCACCCGCGACCTGAACGCAGGGCTCAGCCTCAGCCCTGCCCCAACCTACAGCCGCTGGTTGCAGTTTCTGCGCAGCCCGAAGCATTTCCATTTCTGTTGCTTCTGCTTTTCGCGTCTCCCCACCTCTCCTGCGTGAGATCAACGGTGACACCGCAGCTCCCGTAACACCGTGGGCTTGCTGGGACCAACCTGGCCCTTTTTCTCCTAAATCAAACCACTGAGGTTCTGCCTGGCGAAGGGGATCCCAAGTGCTTTTACTACACAAATAAATTTTACACTTTCATGCCCAAATTATCAAATGGTTATTAGCGTCTTCACTGAGCTTTAGCTCCTATGAGGTAGGGCTGCATATGTCCAATGCCGCGTCTTTATAGAGATTATTAGACTTTAATGAGGTCTAGTGAGTCAGCCAAGCCTTTATGCTCGTAATCCCCCACTTCGATGGCCACAGCAGCTCCTGGGTGCAGTCATATCGCTGGTTCTCCTGCCACACTCTGCGCATAAAAGCGACGGATCTGCTTTCGTTGTTATCGCCAGTGCCAGGCCAGCATCTCGCTGGCCGTGGGGGGACAACCAGCGGGCTCGGAGAGCGGCGGGAGGCAGAGGGACGTCGCTGCGCGGGATCAGACGCGGGAGAAGCAGCGGAGCTGGGGCAGCGCAGGGGTCCCAGTCCCGCTCTGGCCCACGGCCCCGTGCCCTTCGAGCCCTCTTGAAGTCTCTTCACCACGGCTCGGTGTCATTTTGCAGAGCCAGGGCAAGCTGTGCTCAGGACAAGCAGCTCGTCCCCATGCGGCGCGGCCAAGTGGTTCAAGAATCTTAATTCCCGGGCATAAATCCTGGTTGTGCTATTGGCTTTTCTGATAAACTTAACCAAGTTATTCCAGGCCTTTGTCTAGTCTGCCTTATCTCTCTCTATAAAGATAATATCCATTTGCCTTCTGGGGATGGAGAAAGACTGCACGATCATCAAGCACTTTGGAAATCCTCCACTGAAAGGGGAGGCAAGCAGAAATGATTATTCATGAAATCCCCAGTGTTATGACTTGTTATTACACGCAGAAGACTAAAAACGCAAGTGGGCTGAATGCATCGTCTATTTGATCTAAGAATTATTACAGTTTTGCCAATTAGACCCAGAACCCAAATACAACCGCTTCCCCCTCCTCCTCCCGCTCCCCTAACAGAGCTTAGCACCAGCTGCTGTCTCATAAACACCAACATTTCCCCATCT
Source organism: Chauna torquata (assembly GCA_013399475.1). NCBI lineage: Eukaryota > Metazoa > Chordata > Aves > Anseriformes > Anhimidae > Chauna > Chauna torquata. The sequence continues at coordinate 218,020 of VXAL01014953.1, read as the reverse complement.
TCCTGTGTTTTCAACAAACTCCAAAAGCAGCAGGTCTCCGATTGTTTTCCCTCCAATTAATGGCAGAGTGCACTGCTCGGCGAGAAAGAAGCTGCAGCGTGTAATGTCACATCACAAAAACAATCCCTCGCCCTTCAGCGGCTTTTTCCTGCCCAAGAGGGAGCTGTGCCGAGCTGGGGGGTGAGAAAAGCACCCCGCCGCCCCCCCAAAAAACCCACAGCAGCTCTCACCTACCTGAGAGCATCAAACACCGCCTCAGCTGGAGGGATGGGGCTCGAGGGTTAAGCAAGCGGGCTGCTCTGCCGTTCAGTGCACTGGTGGCAGGCGGCATCCAGCCAAGCGCCGGAGGAATAGGGCAATCTGCTCCCCTGGGGGAGCTCGGCGCGTACACGCTGTTCTGCAGAGTAAGGCCTGAAGCTCCTGGTGGGAAGGCAGGATTTACTTTTGCCTGAGAGGTTTCCAGACCTACCAGAGCACCCATCTGCTACCCAAATGTCTTCTTTCCTAAAGGCTTGTGCCCAAAGAGGAGGAGGGAGATGCTGTACAGTAACCCCTTCTCCTCCAGTCCCTTAAGGTCAGTGCCGCTTGCAGCTTGCTGTGCCGCAGCGTACCTGTTACCAGCGGGACCAGAGCGGGGGTTTCCTCTCGTGCCTTCTTATATTGCAAACAGAGTCAAGAAGGGCTGGGTAGAAGTAGTGATTTTTTGTTGTCGTTGTTGGTTTTTAAAATAGAAATATTCCCATTGAAGCACCATAAGGATAATTCAGGCTTACTTGGGTTGTACAAAATTATCCAAAAGGGTTGGGGTGTGAGGGCTGCTGCAATCGCAGCTTCTGCATGCACAGGAGGCAGCGTGGAATCTGCATTTGCTGCCCAAACATCCCCTGCATGGCAGAGCGGGACCAGCCGGGGTCTCAGCCCCTGGACCACAAACCACACCGGAGCTCCCGCTGCAAGCAGAGCCGGGGCTTAACCAGCACCAAAGGCTGCAGGAAAAATCTGGGCGAGACGGAGCTGAGCAGATCGTGGAGGAGAACAGTATCTGAGGCGCACACACGGTCCCAGATGGAAAAACGAGGCAGTACGGGGAAGGAAGAGATTCTAGGGGAACATTAAATCTCTGAGACCATCTTGAATCACCTCCACGTTGTAGAAACCCTCCGTGTGCTCTCCCTTCAGGATGAAGGGCACGTTGCTTCAGTGCTCAGCTTGCTTTTGCAAAACCTCACCCTCTAAAAAAAATAAAACACACCTGAATAAATGCACAAAACAAACAAACAAACAAAAAAAACAAAGCAAACTCCCCAGCCCCTAACACAACAACCTCCAACGCCAGCCCTCTCCTGCCAAGCCTTTCGGCGAGCCTCGGCGGCTGCGTTTCCAGCTGAACCAGCATCTGGTTGCTCGCGAAGGTCTGAGCCGCGCGGTCAGTGCCTGCGGCGGATGGCAGTCCCCCGGGACGAAGGGCCGCGTCGCTCGTACGCGGGCACGGAGCGTCACGCACGCTGCCGCCGCTCGCTGGGTCGGTGCAGCTGCTACCATGGCGCTTCGGCAGGTGAAGCATCGAAATACAGCGAGAGGGGGAAAAAACGCAAGAAAGGGAATGAGAAGTCAAAGGAAAAAAAAAAAAAGGCTGTCAAGAGGCAGCAAGAAGAGGACAGGAACGGAAAACTTGTCCAGCTCTCTGAAATCCCACCAGACCCTAACTCCTCTGCAGAGAATTCCCAGCTCAGACCGTTCGAAACCCCACACCTGCTTGCACTAAAAATAATGCTAAATAATTCAGTTTTTACTTGTGTGCTCTTGAGCTGCAGAATCCTCCTGGCTCCTGTAGATTTGTGCGGTATTTTAGGGGGAAAATACTGCCCAGCTGGGACCAAGGGAGGGGGGGCTGGCGTGTCCCCCCACCCCGCGTGGGACAGCGGGCTGGCTCCGGAGCGGAGCCCGTGGCGGCTGTGGCACACGGAGAAGGGAGCCGGGAGCCGTGCCGCGTACAGGATAAAGGCGGGGAGGAGCGGGGGCTGGCGCGTTTTCCACCTGCCAGGCTTTTCTGAGCAGATGTCTCTCCGCTTTCAAACCGCATCAAGAAGCGTCCGCTTTCATCTAGCCTCCTCATTGGGAAATCTTCCGATAAGGGGAAAAAATGATCTTCTGCGGTCGACTCAAAGCACCGCACTAGCAAGGACACATGCCTGGATCTCCTGCACATCCCTCTGGGGCTTCTTCCTGGACCGGCGGCTCTCCTGCTCCCCCTGTTTCTGCCCATCCTTCTGAAAACCGATGGCCTCCTGCCCACCCTGGTCCCCCCGTGCACTGGGAGGACCATGGGGTGACCCCAGTAGCGCACGCTCCTCCTGATAGCTCCTCACGCACTCAGCAGAGACACATCCTGCCTCCGATGCTAGTTCCCAATCCCTCCATCAAGGAAAATTCCTTTATGAGCAGCTAAAAAAAAAGTTTTCTTGCTGTAAAACAGATCGGGGGAAAGCACAAACACCAAGGGGCTCGGACACAGGTCCCCACGGGTGGGATGCAGGCGGCTTGGCCACCCCAGTCCCCTTCGCTGCCACGCTCCAGAAGCGCCCGCCTCCCCCTGGCTCCATATCGCGCCTCGAGCCAAACCGCGCTCACATGGGTACACGCTTCCGTGCGCCACTTAACGCAGATTCACCCCCAGCTGCAGCGAGGCACCTACATTCCTGTGCATAATTTTCCTCCAAAATTTTATTTTAGCACAGGATGTTTCACCAGGCTGAAGTTATTGGAAGAAATTGAGGAAGACAACTATAAACAAAATTAGAACTTAGGTAGGTGCCTTGGCTGAAACCATCTCCTGGGAGGGGTTCTGCTCAGAGCCTCGTGCTGTGGGCACAGCAGCCCTAACAAGAAGGAAATCCTTAGTTTCAGGCACAGAGGCTCTTAAATTTTATGTCTTGTTCAGAAAACTACAATGCCGACAACAGAAACAATGAACATACGGCATCTAAAAGGAGATCCTCAATGGGCTCTGCACACGCGTGTGGGACTGACAGTTAATAAAGAAGCGAAGACAGCACATGGCGGAGCAGCCCAGGAGCCTACTGCGTCTGCATGTCGGTTTGAGGATACACTGGTGGTTTATAAACTTTTTGAAATTGCAGCCTTAAGACACTAATTTTAACTGCTATGTTCTCTCTTCTTGTCTCCGATATTAGACATCGTTCCACCGAGACGGCGGTCAGATGCTGAGATACCCAATATACAGGCTCTTTTAGTTACTACTGCTGCTGTCTGCCTCCGAGCGCTTAAAAATGTTTGCACCCAGCTCAAATGGGCACCTTTTTCCAGCTATGGGATGAAGCCTGACTACCCTTGCATTTACTGTTATCCCACGAGCCAGTGCTGCTTACCTTGCAGATTTTATTTTCATCTCCTTAGCACACTGGATGCTCTGGCACTTTGTCACGGGAAGACGGATATTTGCTTATACCATTGGTGGCCAGCTCTGTGTTTGCAGCCTCTGTTATAGCAAACATGATATCTTAATTAAGGGACTTGTTGGCTTGCTGAACTCAGACAGATGGGATCTTAATTCAATTAGTATACTTTAATTACCTATTATAATAGGACTTTAAAAAAATGGACACAAGTGAAAGCTTGATAGCAGCTATCAACTGTGTCATATATTTGTAAATAAGTGGTAAACGCTGTTCTGCAGTTTCTTTCTACCACTCTTCTTCCTCACTCCTAAAAAAGGATGAATTTTATCTACGGTTTTGGAAATGCTGCCTGATCTCTCGTTATGAACTGAAAATAAGCAGAAGCAAGCTCTGAAGTGGCAACACACACACGTAAATCAGCTGGAAAACAGGATGCCTGTATGTTAACCTGTGTTCTCCTGACATCTCAAGCTATAGCAAGTAACCTAAAAAGTTCTGTTTTCGCTTTACAGACTGTAACCTGCTTTCCACATGTGGAGAAGCTAATGCCAGTAAAGAAGCCTGAACCTGATTTAAAAATAATTAATCTTGTCTTGGGACACAAGGATGTGCCAGATTTCTTCTTCTGGTCCCTTTCAAAATGATTCGCTAAGAAAAGCCCTCCATAAATAAGTCACAGAAGACTAAAACAATAGTTGGGGTCGATTATAAGGAGCCTACTTCCACGGCTGACCTGAGACAACAGGGATAAACTCCTGATCAAGAGGTGCTGATGAAAGAAATCTCCACACGGCTTCGTGAAAACTGCTCCGTTTGAGGTCTGTTTCTATCACACAGGGTTGTTTGTGCCTAGCAATGGAACTAAATTTTGGAAAAACATCCCTCCTCATCTGGTTGGAAGAGGCCTGTTTCACCCACAAAGCACCACAAGAGCAAGAGCAGGTCTCAGGAGACAATTTCCCATTTACATTTTTATGAGCAAAGGGCGGGCTTGGCATTCTCATGATTTTTTTTTTTATTTCTATTTCGGGACTGAAGCTTGGAAAACAGGTGGAAGCTTAGCTTCAAATTGCTTAAAACTCTGTGACCACAAGATGTGACATTACGGCATGCTTGCAACATCCAATAAACCTTTGAAAACAAGGTACTGGCCCAATTTTTTCTTGGCAGCTCTAGCCATGCGTCCATTGCCAAGAACAGAACGAGCAGAGGGAGTGGCAACGCAAGCGTCCCCAAGTCTCCCATGCTGACGAATGGGGAATAAACACGAAGACCCACTCCAGGTGTGGTTTTCTGCTGAGACTGCCAATGATGGGACCCTCAAGTGGCAAAGCTGTGCTCTGAGACTTGTCTATTTAAAAAAAAAAAAAAAAAGAGCATTTCTGGTAAGATAGTGAGAGCCAAAATACAGCAAAGGTTTGAGGCTTTGGGCTGGTCTGTTGTTGTATTTTTAAAGTAACTAAAGAGCTGAAAAATAAAGTATTATTGCATGTTATTGATACTTAGAACCTACACATTTTCCAAGGCATGAAGCTGCCCTCCCACTATTCCTAAAGCTTATTCTCTCCTCCTTACACCGCCACTTTAGAGAAGCATACAGCCACGTGCTCTTTGTGTAACGCCAACTTACAGCCAGAGGTTTAAAACATTAGGGGCAGGTAATAACACGTATTTTTAATATCCAGCAAGTGTTCAGCAGGAAACGTCTGCCGAGGAAGCTCCTTGCCACGTGCTGCAGGCAGAGCACCGTGCCGAGCAGCACGACGTGCCAGCGCTGGGGGCCGGCGGGGAAGCACAGAGCCACCCGTCAAAACAGCTGCGGCTTTTAAATCCACAGCATTTCACCTCCGCGACGGCGCCCGTCAGCCACGGCTCGACTGACACCGCAAACATCTACCCGTACCTATCAATCATTCTGCATCATCCCAGCCAGCAGAGGAGCTCCAAAGAGCAGCAGCACTGGTTCACGGGCATCGGGTAAAAGGCATTGTTGTATTTAATGTTGGAGAACCACGCTGCCAAAGAAGAGATAGAGGAGGATTTAAAAAGCAAACCACTCATCAATACAACTAAAAACATCACTTATGTCCTACAGCTCAGCTCCTCATCATGCTAAAGCACCCACAGCGATTATAAACTCGCAGAATTATGCATTTGTGGAGTCCCAGCAGCTCCGGAATGGGATGGAATTATTGCTGAGGTGCTGAAATGTAGAAAAGGCTTATTTAAACATTTACCGTATGTGAAACGCCTCTCCTTTTCCCTTGTCTTTTGAGGCTTCAGCACCTAGAAATAAATCTAGCTCATTAAAGAATATTTCGTAGTTCAGTTTTGTTTACAGGCCCCAGATAAGCAATGCCTGCTCCTAATTCAGGTTTCACCATCTGCCACATCACATTAGAAATCAAACCTGCAAGGTGGTGGGTTTTTCGTTGTTGGTTTTTTTTTTTTTTTAAATGCAGGAGAAGCTGAGTTAGGCAGTGCCATCACACTGAGCAGAACAGAATAAAGGAAGAGCGTTTTAATTTCACGTCCTCTAGAGACGGAAGCTATTACAACCCGTAAGGGTACCTCCAGATCACTCCTGCCTAATGTTCTCCAGTTGCAAGCGGTGACCGCGAGCAACGCAGTTGCGCCTGCCCCTGCGCAGAGCCGTTGCAAAGGGCAAGCTCAGCACACGAAGAGGTTTCCTGGCGGCCCACGCACATTCGCACTGGATGAGAGGCATGCAGGCAATTACCCTAACTCAGCTGCGCAGATACACCACGACATACTGACTCCGGGGCTGCTGCTGGGTGACCGCACCGCTACAGAACACCATTTCAGTTAGGCGCACCGACACAGCGAGGCACAACAGTATCTTGCCCAGGTTTGCCGTCCCCTTGCTGTAGGGCGTGCAGGATAGAAGCCAGACTCCCCAAATCCGCAAATGCAGGCTACAAAGAGAGGAAACCTGCACGTCTGCTCACGCTCCGGCCACACAGAGCACGGGCCAGTTGTCCTGGCAAAGGGCTGAGACACCCGACCAGTGTCTGACGAACGACGGAGCTGGCTGCGAGCTGCAGCCTAGCCACAGCGCTCCCACAGACTGAAAACTCAACATCCTGTTTAGCTATTTTTGTCGACTGTTTTGTTGTTTGGCAAAAATTCAATAATAAGCAATAATTTTGCCAGCACCACCTGCCTAGAGGAGTGAGAAAACTTAGTAGGAAAGAAAGGAAGCAAGGGCACAAACTGCAATGCAGCAAGAACCAGAATCAACAGTGGGGAGCTCTCCTCCGAACACGAAACAAAAAAGCAACCAAAACCTTGTAGTCCTATTGTACGTTTAAAATACGTAGGCGTGAACAGGAGAAAAAGGAGGACTCATCCCAGCTATGAGATGCAACAACCTTAAGAGTTTACGTTTATACTGCTTCATATTACCACGCCAAGGACAGTGCTGCAGGTAAAAGTGCTCCATCGTGTTAGACGTGGCAGCAAGGAGCAGGTTTGCGGACATCCACGGAAGGACGTCGCTCTCCAGCACGCCACGCTGTGAAATATTGAGGACCAGCACATCCAGCTCTCCGTGTCAGAACCAGGTCCCTCAGTCTGATGAAGTGCTTGCTCTAACTTCTAAATGACTCAAAACGCTCAGGGTTAACCCCAACGTCTGCCACAAGACTTCCAGTACTAGAACCACAGCTTGACAATGGTTTCATTTGTTCATTTTCACCACGTTACTCCTCGATGCACAACTTCTGGCTTTTTCAAGGCTCAGGAAGCTTCATTAGCAGCTTGGTACAAGCATCTGAAGAGTTCTTGTCCTCAACACTGCTCCCCAGTGGCAAGAGTCAACGATTTTCGATCCCTGGTCCATTTCCTGATGGCAGAGCTCAAAGTAACATTCCTGCATTCGGATTAGAGAAAATGCTCCGGCATAACACAGGACATTGTTTCTCTCCTGAAGGGCTGGGGGAAGTGTTCCAGTTCCCATCCAGTTCATCATCTACCATCTCTATTAACTTTTTTTTTTTTGGCCACTGATGCTTTTCAATTATTCAAAGAGGAGGCCTACATTTTATACCACTCCCGTGATTTTTTCATAATTTGATGGAATAATTGCAATCTCCTCTCCATCCCTTCCCAATTTACCCCATCAATTAACACAGTTCCTCAAGTGATTTTAATAATTCAGTCTCAAAGTCTAAATGTACCAAGTAAGAGCAAGATGCAAAATCCAAACCTAAACTTTACCCAAAACTCAGCTGATTTTCCTTGACTGCATCCTGCCCAAAAAACTTTTAACCAGGTCAAAAGACCAGCTCTTATGCTGAATTGCTCCTGCTTTATTACACATATTTTTTTCTAAAAGCCTTGCAGGTCACTGTAATTCATTTTCCCAACAATTTCATGGGCTGTCATTCTTTTTCCTATTGCCTCCCAGTTTCTTTTGGCCATGGCCTGCCTGTGCAATTCAAGCTGGCACTCATCTGCTGTACCCCCTTCTCGTGCACACATCAGCAATGCCAACAGCCGTTTTAAAGCTAACTTCATACATAGAAATGTAACACACACACGGTGCTGGGATTGCCAAGGCACTATTTGCTGCAGCATGTGTCTGACATTGCAGCCAAATATCCAAGTTGCCAGCAGGTCAGGAAAAAAAAAAAACAAACCCACACCTTGTATAATTAAATGTCTTCATATTAGATTAACAAAAAGAAGTCATTAGAAACAAATGAGTTAAGTAATTCCACAACACAAGTTAAATTGCAGTCATGAGAGAAAAACTGCATGGCCCAAGCTGACTGAACAAGATAATTATTTTTAGCAAAGCCTTTTGCAAAATAAATTGCACGGAAGTTGAGAAACCTTCTGAAATGAAGTTTAAAAAATCTTTGGCTCCTTCAAGTGGGGGGGAAAAAAAAAAAGAAAGAAAAAAAGAGAGAGATGGTATTGTGTCCTTAACAGCAGTTTGAGATCCAGAACAAAGCCAGAGAGAGTTTCAAAGCACAGCAGCTCTCCCCACTCTGCTGTTTGTTCTGCTCATAAGCAGACAAGCTGTTTCCTTTCATCTGGAAAAACTCACACAATAAGAAAAATACCTCAATAGAGTCTGACTCTGTAATAACAAAGCCCAAAGGGCAGCCAGAAAGAAATCGTTTGGCAAGTAAAAAATATTCGGTGTTTGGATCCTCAGAGAGTGCTGACTGCTTCTGGGTGTAGGGCATGCGTACATTCTACCGCTGCTGGAGGAGGTCAGCGGATTCATTGAGGTACTGCTTCTTCTCGTCTCTCCTCCCCACACCCAGATGAAGGCTGCAGCCCTTGCAGGTCAGCACAAAAGCAAGTGGAGGAAGCGGGAGCAAGGAGATAATAGGGAGAAGGAAGCACATGAAAGACTGCACACAGGGATGAAACATCTCTCTGTAACACCCTTTAGAAGGGGGAAGAGAAGGAATTAAAAGCACAAGCGGAGGGCTCAACCTAAATTCTGAATCTGAACCTTTGGTACCTGCGCTGCGGTTCAGAAGACCCGGCAAAAAAAAAATCTATCTGAAATATTGTTTTGATAAATATGCCATCTCCTTGCGGAATTCAAATCTCCAACTGTTCAACTGGCATGGACATCTCTGCAGTAACAACACATGCCACAGATTGTGAGTTAACTTGAATTACATTTCAGATCTGGGGAGGGGAGGATGTCAGTGGGAGGTTTATGAACAGTATGCCCTAGCTCTGATGTTGTTATAACCAGATGGCTTCAGCTGTATCATTTACAATTAAAAAAAAAAAACACAAACAAAAAAGTGAAGTGACAAATAAATCATTAATTCACCTGCAACTGGAACAATCTGAACAAGTTGCCTCCTTCGCATATCTTATTTCAGACCTTCCATGACAGCATATTCTGAAAATGCACCTGGCTCTGCAGGAAGGGCTGGGACAGACAAGCCCCAGAACAGATTATTTTCCTGCAGGTATCTCTCCATCCTCCATGGAAGGAGGCTGCCAAATCTGTATCGCCTTCCCATAAACACCTCCCCAAAAAGGCTGAGGATATGCGATGTCAACACCCATTTACTTTCTCTGAGGCACGTCTGCTTCCCAGGGAAAGGCTGAGCCAGGGACGCTCCTCGAACAGTTGGTCATTCTAACATGACAAGGATAAAAGGTCTCATTCAGGTTTGAATATTTCAGTAAACAACGCTGTTACTGCAGCATAATTAGACATCACTGAGCCACACAGACAACTTCTGCAATTACCTGGCAATGAACTTTTCATGTCTGTATGCAATTATAAGCTAGAAATGCTGGGTCTGAGTTCTGACACAGTAGTGGGAAAAATCTCCTAATGACTAAGTACTTTGCTTACCTAAAAGGAAATGCATGCTAAATCCAATATAAAAGGAATTAGCAGAGTTGAAGCAATAGATGCAATGTGGGAATTTGTGAACCAAGCAGAAAGAAGGCTTTACTATACAGACGGCTGTGTATGTTTATGATGAGAGCCTCGGTGGGGGAACATAAAAAGGGGTAGGGACCCTCTCATGAGTCACCATCTGATAAAAATAGACAGCAGTTAGATTAAACACATGAACGTATGAACGGAGTTCTCCTTCACACGAGGGAGAAAAGGTTGTAAGAGAAGTATGATAACAGAATGAAAAGTCAGAGACAACAGATACCTAATCTATTTTCTAGACAAAACAGAGTTATTCTCTGTAATCCATTACGTGCCCTACCTGACCATCTTAAGGTCAGATCAATTTGCCACTGCTGTGGCACTGCGTATTTCAATCTAACCTCCCTGGATATTTGGGGCTAATGATGACATAAATGGATGGTGTCTCTCCTACCGAGACATCCTGCACTGCACCTTAATGTTACAGAACAGATGGCTTATTATACTGTTCTCCCTTCCCACGTTTAAACTTAAGTCCAGGTAAAATGTAGGACTATGGGTCAGCTTCACACAGCTACTATTAAAACCAGTGCTGTCTACTATCTCGGTAATATCCACTATGAGAAATAAAACAGTTTTGCATTGCAATTTTGCGCGCAACTTTCCTTGCTAAATCCCATTCGAGTTCCAGGAACAGCATGACACTATCAGGACAAGGCAGCAGACTGAAACTGAACCTTTTGGGAGCCGGTTTTAAACTGGGAAGTCTTGAAATTGAAACAAAAAAAGACAACAGATACCACACAGTACAAAATAGTAATTATTTATATTTTCAAAAAAAAAAAGTTACCAGCTATTTTGAAACTTCTTCCCTGTAAGAAGAGTGACTAATAGAAAGGAACAGGACTGACTCCTATACAGGCAGCAAGTCAGGTACAAACAGTTGTTAAGAATTATTTAGCAACTCAGGACAGGGACTTTTGACGCAGCGTTCTTGAACAATAAAATTTCTCCTTTTTTTTCTTAAAAAAGGGGGAGGAGGGAAATAAAGCAGGGAAAAATGCCAAAAACATTTTCCACAATATCTAAAAACAGTAACCGTTGTTCTTATCAGACGGCACGCTCCAGATCAAGGATTTTCTAGTCCTTTCAAAACCAATACAGACTTGCCAAAGGCTGCCTTCACTCTATTCACACCCTCCAGAACACACAGCCTCTCACTGTCCCCTTTCACTTCAACCTGTCATTTTATAAAAGGTGTTTTTTTTCCTTTTTTTTTTTTTTTTTTTTTTTTTTTTTGCAATTAACATACAAGTGCTACTAACAGAGAAACTGATCTTCTTGTTGCTGGATGGCAATAAGGAGTTACACAAACGTCCAGTTTTTAGCTCAGCTGGAAGGACTTAATTCTCTTTTTTGATATAAATACTACTGGAGCTCCCATCAGGTACTTCCCTTTCCAGAACCTCACTGGAAATTCTTTTTAACCCCCCAATGCTCTCTCCAAAACTAAAATGTCCTCTTGCTCCAGGCATCTGACGGTTCGTTCTGTGCTGCCAGACGCAGAGATGTTGTTTTCTCCCAGTACCACTACTGGGTTATTCTGACATGGGTTGGTGCCTAAACCGAACCCTGTACTTAATTGACTCAGCCAAGTCGAAGGGAACACACAGACGATGCAGCGACAGGGATTCGTTAGGTTGAACAGCCCCAGAGCCCCAGGCCCACCCTCCCCCCTCTCCCAAAGTTACTTGGTGCTGTTTTAAAAAGTCTGGGTGTCACGAAGCAGTCTCTTCCCCCCAACAACAGAGTATAAGCTCCACAGATTTCGCTGTCTACCTGGTGGTCAAGGTTAGAGCAGCAACAGCTGATGCTGCTTCCAGAAAAACACGTGGTGTTGTGATAGACAGGACTTTAGGATTGCTTCAGTCGCTTACGTGGAGGTCCCAGAAAGGGACACTGTGCAGAGGCCAAAGAGCGATATGCCTCAGCCACCAAATGGGGATGTGATACTACCATAGACTTCCAGCCTGATGTCTCCATGACGTCAGAAGCATGACTAGAAATAAGAGAAAATAAATCTGAAGTTATTGACTTGGGATAAAAAGCACTAACAAACAGGTACTTTCCACATGCTTAAGAAACCTGACATTTTTAGTGCACTGTTTTAGGATTGCTCTGGATGCATGTCAGGTATCTTTTGCAAAGACCACGAGCTTTGGCTCTGCTGTCACAACTATGTGCTGGACAGTCCTTCAACTTAAGGATGAAAAACCTCAAACACACATGATCCCAAGTGGAGGACAGCAGGAACACAATGCTCATCTACACTGACCCCTAAGCGTAAAAGCATTTTCAATCAATATAGAAAGCACTGAGGAAAAATTGTGTTAACCAACAAACAGGACTCAAAACTTTTCTGGATATCAAAGTAGTTGGTTGTCATTTTGTATCTACTGAAAGGTCTGTTGTAGTAGTAGCTGCAAACAGTCCCTCAGTATCAGGGACTACCTGATCTCCTACTACCTAAAAGTTCTCGTGATACCTCCCAGAGATAGCTCTGTTGTACACTGAACAGTCCCAGCAGGACAAGACTAATCATCCCTTAGGGCAATGCCACTTCTAGGGTGCCAGATAAATGAAGGACCACAACGGGAGAACTGAAAAAAAGAAACAAAAAACAAAAACACAGAGGAGAATCTCCTCTGTACGGGAACGTTCATGAGCTGTTGCATCCTGGAACAAGAGTAAACTCACTAATTAATGAAGTCCACTGCTTGAGTCTTCAGTTGATCAGCACTATGTAGGTCAGCCAGGATGAGGATCTCAGCTGCATTTTCGACAGACAGGTTACTGCACAGTGCATCCTCACACATCACCTTCAGACGTTCCAGAGCATACTGCAAAATACAAGCCGAAGTACAGTTACAACGAAGAAAGCCTGAAGCAGCCTGAAGTGAAGTCTTACTTGTGCTCCTTTACTCTTCAGTAACAAACTACTCTACTATACTGAACAGACCTCTTCACTTTGCTACATGGATCTGAACTGTACTCATAGAAGTAGTGACCAGCAAAAAAGGAGAATCATTACGTGCCCACCCTGAGGAAAGCAATGGAGAGGAAGCATACCCACCATAACTCTCATCCCAGGCTTCTTGTCTTACAGGCTTACTGGTGCTGCGTTCATGCTTTGAAATGAGAATTTCAGGTCACCTTTAATACTATCTCAGTTACTTCAAGGTTCAGAATGCTAAAGCCAAATCTTTATTCTCACTTTACTACTGCATGACGGTATTACCCAGATTCAGTGGGGAGACTTATCTAACAGTGAATGCTCCATAGGTGTTCCAGTGATGTTTAGGCAGCTTTCACTCAATTTCCTTGCCATTAATGACCTGCAATTTACAATCAGCCTTGCTCAAGTACATGCTACTAGTTTAATACTAAAATGCTAAACAAATGCCCCTGATTTCTTATGGCTATCCAGCTGGAAACAAAACATCACAGCTTGTCTGAAAAGCCCTGGCAAAAGCCCTACTCTAACTTCACATTCTCTATCTAAGAGTTTCCACCATTCAATCGTGCATTTACCTCAACATTTTTTAGATCCACAGGGTTTGGCCGTATCAATGGTTTGAGAAATTCAAAAGACACGCTTGGAAGAAGAGTGTCTTCTAATAAAATTTCACACTCTACTTTCCGCCACACTTCAGTCAGTATTGAAACATGGGGACACAACCAAGATTTTCAAAAGCAACACAGTAGTCTTGTGCAGGCTTCAAAAAGGTCAGTTCTCAAAGAACTGTAAGCCACTTGTTGTCAAGAAACAAAAACCAAACTCCAAACCTGTCTTTTAGAATATCTTGGCTGTGCACTAAGAGACTGAGATACTCATGAAAATTCTTTGTATGTGTGATCTGATTATGCGGTTTGTTGCTCTTTGGATGAAACACACTGAATATTTCTCAATATTCTGGATCCCATGACTACATTTCACAGGGATTAGAAGAGTAGTTAATTTAATGCAGTTCTTACATAAGTAGTAACATTAGCCCTACATAAATTGTCCTAAAGATTGAACACAGCCAGACTCCTTCACATTCTGACTTCAAACTGAGTGACATTTCTAGAAAAAATCTTTAAGATCATTGTTTTAAGATACCAGATTTTTAAGGACTGCTCTGTCAGCCTGAACAGAGAGCTGGTAACCAGCTCATCTGCATGATGACTGGAGCGCTTGCCATATGATAAACACTATTACTATAAATTGATTTTATATTCTGATTGAGATTTTCATTCTGTTATGATTAAATTTAAATGAATAATTTTAAATTATAAAAACATTTTTTCACTTAAGACTCAGTGATAATAATTACTTCAATTGAGGCATGGCACTCATAACCAGGACAGTGTTCTCCCATCATAACATCTGAGAAGGCAAATCAAATTTACTTGCTTCATCTGTATCAGTAACTAAAACAGTTTCAAATGAGGGGCAAACCATCAGTTTATGTTATTGTCTGTCAGTAGCTTAAAATGCAGCAAACCAAGCTTAAAATTATTCCCTTTTGTAAATTGAATATTCTCCTCCACGCATGTACAATTTTTATTTCAATTTTCACTATGAATAGCTCAGCTTCTAATTACATAGTTGGGCAAAAGTAGCCATTCTGGTCTCTCAGGTACCAAGATTTCCCCTTCCCCTCTTTCTTAATTACATTAAAAAAAAAAAAAAAAAAGCCCTACCTAATAGCATTCTTACCCAAGAGGCTAAAATAGTATCTCCTGGGTTCAGAAGACGTGCTTTGTTTTGGTTTTGGTCTAATTACATATTTTCCCCAAGAGATGGGAGGAACTCAGAAGAAGCTGTTTCAGTCTCTTGAGTAAATAATGGATGTTTTATGTGCTTTCTTGAAAGATTTTTTATTTCTGCTTTTAAAAGATACACAATGAGTTTAAAAGGAAAAAACCTACATTAAAAGCCAAGAAATTCAAAGTTAAAGCCTACTCTGTCCTTAATGTACTGCTTCCTGCTTACACTCATCTCAGTTAAAGATGGTATGTGAGCTCTCAATCAATACTCTTTAAATATTGAATAAAATATGTGGCAATGATTCTAATCAGGCCAAGAATGTGCTTGCATTATTTCCCATTTTAATTCTAGTTGCAGTGGCCTAATAATGGCATATGGAGCATTTCACCTCTAAATCAGCATTTTTGATTAAGTCCAGGTCTGCAGTGACAGGGAACTTGATGGCTGTGTGGTGGTTTGCGTGGAACAAGGTTACATGCATCCACATCTTAAAATCCACCACCCTATCTGGCACCCACAAGAGAATCCAAGGACTGAAGAAGCATGGAGACTGAACTACGCTCTCACCCCTAGAGGTGGTCCCTCCAGGTCAGAGTTGAGGCACATTGGCAGGGCAGTGTGGAGAATCTTGCACTGCTGCTACCCGTGCTGAACCTGTTCGATGGATAAATTCAGGACTTAGTCTCCAGTGCTGTCAAACTGGCATCTTTCACCAGCACTAAGTTCACTTTTGAGAGAAAAAAGAAAAAGGAAATAAAATTTTGGTTATATATTACGAATTTTCACTGGTTAATACGGCTCACTGGCCAGCAGAGCACTCTCTTCTGTCCTTGGTGCTGCAAAGGGAAGGAGGCAGAGGCTGGCTGGCTGGCAAGGCCACAGAGCTGCGCCTGCTACACAGGGACTACCAGCAGCCTTCCAGTCAGACCATCCCCGGCACTTCCCTGGCAAGGACCCTGCAAAACCACCACAGGGTTAGGCAACAGGGCTTCCTCCAGTGCACCCCTTCTCTCCTCAACCAGCAAGGACTGCCACTGCAAAAAGAAAATAAACAACAGGACCTTCCCACTCTTGGCTATCCATCACTTTAGAGCATTTCTTCAAGCTGCTGATACCAGCCAGACCAGAAGGAGAAGCAGGCCCTGTTTGCCAAGACAGAACACTACTTTTCAGATTTGGTAATAATCACACTAAAAAAAATAAATAAATAAAAATATATATATATTGCCCGGTCCACCTTGAATATTTCTTCTCACCCCCAGCTCTTATGCTAGATTGTTTGAATAGAGATGTTCTCTGAAATTTTAAAAAGTCTTAAAAATGAGCAGTAGAGACACACATTCCTGATCATTATACATTAAGACATGTAGCTATATATCTCTAAGTATCTTACATGTATCTATACTACATCCAAGTTTACCTATAAGCTACAGCCAGTTGATAGAACAATTCAAAGAAACTGCCCAACCACAATGATCACATGAAAAGCCTACTGCAGGAATCTCCAAGGAGCTCTGTGTAAAGCAAGGCACATGTCACTGCTGGTTCTCTGAACAGCCATAAATCCCAACTGTACCTTGTCAGCAGCTGCCAGCAAGTCATCAGCCATTTTGTCAAGATTTGGTGCCTTCCCCGTGTAAATAAAGCACATCATTTCCTTAAAAACTTCAGGCTCCACATCATTGATTTCAACCCGATTCTGTGTCGGAAAAATGAAGCTTATTAAGATCCTGACAAGATGCTAAAGGCTTCTTTTTACCCAACCTCTTTCAGTATTCAGAGATTTGCCATAGACACAAACTATTCAGAACATGTATTACTTGCAATAAAATAAATAAATAGGATGGAGTAATAAAAATTCTGAGTAGCATTGCACATCCTCTACTTCTCCCTATCCCACCCCGAACTCTTTCCCCTAGAGTTAGAAAGGTAACAATTGCCTCCTTGATCCCTTTCTTCCTCCCTTCAGGACAGCTGAAGCAGAGACCTGCATCTAACGTGAGAAAAACAGTTAAAACGTGACAGTAGTCACAAACACCACTTCAGAAAGTTAACTGACCAGTGATGTTAGGAGTTGACCAGAGAGCTATTTGCCTAGCCAGAGAAGTTCTCCTTCCTTCGGGAACTTACCTTTTTACTCTCTTCCATCTCATGCTCAAACATGGCACTGAAAACTGGGGAACGTGCTACAGCAGTGGGGAAAATAAAACACAGTTAGAGACGCTCTTTTGCTCTTCAGGAGTAGCCAAGTGTGGCCTCAAAAACCATCCTGCTACTTAATGCAGGAAAAAAATCTCCTATAACAGACAGGGCAAGTTGAGTACAACTGGTGAAATACATAGGTTGTGACATAATGTAATGTGGCCAATGTAGCTTCAAATTGGGAGAATAAGTATGCAGGAATTTCTTGAGTTCTTTCAAACAAAGCTGAAGAGTACATAGGCAGTAAGGTTAAGTTTCTTGACTTTACAAGAAAGTATTTCTCTGGAAATCTGGTAACTGCTATAAATCTGGCACAAATGCTTTAGGAATACATTATAGTAGACTACAGCCACAAAGGAATCCTCCTACCATCCTCTCTTTGTGGGGGAGGTAAGCAATTAAAAACAGTAGATATTTCTTCCTTCCTTGTAACAGTTCACAAAACAGCCTTTTACTACAGCTCTGCAGCTAAAAGAGCTGCAGAAGCCTCCTTTAAAGAAGTAACTCAAAAAAACAACAAAAAAAAAAACCAAAAAAACAAAAACCCAACACCTTAGAGTATTTCACTTGCTGTTGTGTTGTTGTCTCCTATCCTGCTAAGGCCCATCCAACTCAATACTGACCTGCTAGTATGGCCTTGTGAGCCTGGAACTCCTGGCCTGCAACACACAGACAGCAGTCCGTGAAGCGCGAGTTCTCCCAGAGACCTCCCAACTCGTCTGCCAAGCGGCACTCTGGTACCTTCACCATGTTCATAGTGTTCTGGCCAGAGATATTTACAGAGTCTTGTACCACACTCACCTGGAGCGGAAAAAAAAAAAAGAAACAAACAAACCAAAAACTCATAAATCCACACTGGAAAGCCAATCTCCCTGTAGGATTTTTTTTTTTTAAGTTGTGTGCACAAATTAATGGCACTTCCATGCAAGTTAACAACAATTTTATTATATGGTGTCCTAAGGAAGAAGAACCTTATTTATTTTTCTGCTTTTATAGACATCGTTCCTGACCTAGTTTTTTCCTTCCATCAACAGTCTAGAAACCCTCCCAAATCAATAATGCAATACAGACAGCAGTACAAATGAAAAATGAAGTATACAGAGCACTTCTATAAATGAGCACTGCATCCACACATGCAGACAACAGCAGTGTCTGACCAGTGCAGGACATTCTGAGCAACCCGAATGGTTTGCTGCTTCTGGTTCAGCATCAGAATTTCACTTTCTTGAGAGTTCAATGCTTCCATTGCATTACAAAGAAAAAAAAAGAAAAATCAAAGAGTAAAACTGGATTAAAAAAACACAACCTTATGTCAAATAATTAAGAAATTTTGAAGGAAGCAGATAGGCTCCTGACCACCTGCTCTAAACTAGACATGGTTAGGCAGAGACCATATGCAGCCACATCAGCTGACGAATAACCTACACAAAGGGAACAGTTAAGAGTCTATTCAGTACCAAACCATTATTGTTAAACACGCACTAAATCATACGCCTTCGGTAGCAGACTCCAATTAGAAGAGATCAGAGTGACTAATGCTACCCTGCGATAACAAAGAATAAAGGAACAAGCTGATTGACAAGGAAGCATATGGGAAACTATTTGCTGGATTTGCTGTCAAGTCCAGGTTAAATTTCAGTTCTATTAATAAGCAATGGCCAAAGAAGAACAATGGACAGCAAGTGAAGCTTCCCAGTTAAGTAAAAGGAGAAGCAAATTATGAAATGAGAGAGATGACAGAAGCACCTTGTTAAGGAAAAACTGCTGACAGCACACACCCCAATTCTTCACAACCCCCCCCCGTGGGCTTCTGATGGCAGACACTCTTGGGTATTCCAATTCATCTTGTATAAACCATAGAACATTCAAGAACAAACAAATAGCAGATGCTGCTTGCCAAAGCGCACTAATAATGATTAGCCACAGAAAATGTGAGGAAGGTAATATTCTTTGTCATTAATTTGACTGCTACATCTTTTTGCCCTGTGACTTCTAGACCAGTAACATGGACTCAGACTCATTAAAAAGGAATTCTAAGATGCACATCCCTTGCTAGAGTCCAACACTGATCACAGACCAGTCAAATAGACTTGCAATGTGTCTCAAATCAACAAGTAAATCCTCTTCACATACACAAGAAAGTCAGTTACTCGCATTAGAAAAAAAAACAACAAAAAAAACCTATTACATGGTTTTTCACATAAGGAGTTTAGACTGGTAGACTCAAAGTGGTGACCAGCCTCAGATGTCAAAATAGTTAAGGTTTTGCTTAAGCTATTTTCAACATCTTAGCAAGGGAACCAAACACTACCAGCTCAGAAGAGAGCTACAGCCATAACTCTGAGAATGCTGTCTCTTTTTGGAGATTTGCCATAATGTATTTACCTATGATGTTGGAATAAAATTTAAACAGCAAAAAATAAGGCAGTTGGGATATGAACAATCAACCCCATCTGTAAAACAGAGGCTGAATAATCCCCAAACTGACAAGCAAATGAGGTCAGACTTGAAATGCTTGACAAGAATCATCATTCTCTGCCCTAACAGGATTTTCAGTGAGACATTATCCGAGTTCAATGCTGGCCATGAGCAGAGAGCAAAAGGCTTTTTCCTTTTAAGTTTAATAAAGCAATGAGAAGGTGCAGCAGAGACACTCAGCAAATTTTTGGTCTACAGAAAACCCCAACATACCTCCAAATAACAAGCATCTCAACATCAAGTATTGCTAACTCCTTAGGGAGTTTCTACATACAAAACATGCTTGTTGAAAGCACAGATGTGAGCAGCATCACTTGGCACCTGTGGCCAGCAGGGAAGTGTTAGGAGAGCATATGGCACACCTGTTTACATGCTAAGAGACTTACTTATAAGCTCAGGGAAGGAGAGGGGGGAAAAAAAAAAAAAGCAAGCTGTTGAAAGTTCTCTCCAAACTGTTTCCAGATGGCATAACTTTCCCCCTAATATCACTACATAAACTTAAGACTTCTTATATACTAGACTGTAGAACAAACTGAAAGAGAAAACAGAAGATATCAAGGCCAGGTGAAGCCAGCAGCAAGTTTTCTCTTCATCCAGAACAAACAAAATCACTGAACAGAAGCTTCTGAAGGCAGTATTTCAGTACAGTGGACTGGCTTCCCTTGGTACTGGTTACCAAGTCTACTGGTGGATCTCAGCTTTCTTTACATCACACATTGCAAATTCCCTTCTCTGACATTAATTCCTGAGTTTCAGTCCACAATTTTGAGTTTTCCAGCTCATTTATTATGAAGGAGAGAGTAATTGCCAGACTTATGGAGGTGTCACCCAAGACACTACTCTCTTCTTCCCCCACATTGCTACAAGTGTTAAAGGAAGGGCTCCCTCCACAACAGTAATGGTTTAAGCAACTGATTGAACACAAATCCTAGGTTTGTGCACGTTTATGATGGCCAGACAAAGCTATGAAGAACAAACAAACAAAAACAAAAAATCCTGAACACGCACACACACCACCACAACCAAACAGCTGTCAAACAACCTGGACTGAAGCATTCCTTTCAATCCTCAAGAAAACACAGCAAAAGAAAAGACTCCCACAAAACACACTGCAGGAGAACTGAAGAGAGGGCAACTTTTTGTACCTGTATTCTGGCAAAAATCACAGCTACAGAAGGTATTTTGCAGTTAAAAAGAAAATAGAAATAGACAGCACAGGTTCTGGAGACACTAAATTAGGGTGTTTAAGTCTGCCCATTAAGGTTTCTACACTTAAATATCTAGCTTTAGAAATAACTGTCTGCATCTTCATCTGAAATTAGTATTAGTGAAGTAAGAATTTTGTAAGCAGTTCTAGAAAAATAACACAACAAAAAAATGCAGTTACTGTAGAATTCATTTAGCTTAGCTTTTGGCTTCTATTACATGTATATTATCTGAGACACTCAGAAAAAGAAAGAAAAGTAGTCTTATTTGCTCAGTAGGCAAGTAACAGGCATGATAGTTTCCACTACAGAGCTAGCATTGGTTCTTATCCCAAGTGAATTTCAAATTAAGGAGGACAAACAGATGGTTGATAATATTAAATCAGAAGTGAAATGATAATCAAACTTGCTTAACTCCTACCACCATCACAGGTAAAAAAAAAAACACAAATATAAAGCAGCAAAAAATAAATGGAAGTGAAATACAATGAATCACATACAGAAAAAGCCACCACACACAGAGGCGCGCGTGCACACACAGAGGCGCACACACAAATAAAATCTAAGTGCTATATAAACAGCCACTATTTCTCCTGACACCTCTGACTCCTTAAAAGCAATGACGAGAAATAAGGTCACATCTACCTTAAGCTAATGGAACTGCTATTCTTTCAGCTGCACAGGAAGACTTACCTCACAGAAGAGAGTGAGTTTGTCATCTGGAAGAAGTCCATTGGCTTCATCCAGAAGAAAGTCTCTTCTAATAAATTTTTTGAATCCCCAGTCCTTGCCTTGTACAAATCGATATGCTCGCTGGCTCTCTGAAAGAAAGATACCATGCTTCAAACAACAGCTGAACAACTTGCTTGATCAAACAGCAAAAGACAAACAACTGACCCCTGCAGATAGAAAGTGTTTTTACACACCCATTGCTTTTGTTTCTTCTCCTTTAGCATTCAGGATGGAGAATTTGAACTTTGCTCGAACTTCGCTTTTTGGGCAGCTCACCAGCAACAGATAGAGGGATAGATAATCTTTACTTTCCTCATCCAAGCCTTTAGGGTTCACACGTAAACACCTGTAGAAGCAGGCATCTGAATGAGATGTCAGGAACAGTTTTTGGAAGGTCATTCGTACCTTTCAAAGAAAGGACTCTGTAGAATTTTCACAATAAAATGTACAGCAAACAAGTTCTGCTTAACAACCACTGAACCACAAGGAAATAACAGATAGCTAAACAGAGTGGAACTGTGCATTACAGACAGCCTCATGCTACATCTTCAAGATAGATAACAGTAATACGTCCATACATAAGCAGTAATATCGGCAAACCAGTTCAAAAACCATGGGGTGGAGGGGAGAGGGGGTATACATGGGGGTGTAGTTTTACATACTGAAAAGCATCATGCATGACAACTTTCACCAGAAGGAAAGTGAAAGAAACAGCAGAACACAGGCAACGGAGTCAAAGAATTACAAAACTTCAGAGAAATGAGAGGTTAAATTCCACAGGAAGCAACTCAAAGGAAACATGGATTTCCGGAAGGCTGAAAGCTTCTCAAAAATGTTATATTAGGGCAAAAAGAGAAAGTTCACCCACTTCTCCTGGGTAAAGAAAAGGTAGTAAGTACAGGAAAAGGCTAACTCATAAGCACTTCCATGATTTGAAACTTGACACAGGAGTATAACAAGCTGCAAAAACTAGGCCAAATGACTAACAGCTCAAACACACAGGGACAAAATTCAGAAAGACCAAGGCATGAGAAGGAGATCTGACTACCAAAGGTTATAAAAGTAATTTAATAACAAAAAGCAGTCCAAGGAAAGCACAGGTCTGCCACCCAAAGGAAGGGAACACAAATTATATCACGAACACACCCCTAAATTAAATAATTTAGTGGGTAACTCGCTGCAATCTAGATTAAGGAGGTTTAAAGAAAAAATTTAACTAAACCACTTCCTCAGGAAAAATAAGAAATATTTTGAAGGACCAGAAAAAGGGTAAAAATAACGTCATCTTTAAAAAGCAGAAACTCCTGAGCAGAAGGAGTTATAGAATACAGGGATGATGGAAGTAACTAAGGTAAGTCTCTGAATATATAAAAAGCTGCCATAAAGAGAAAGGTAATACAGTAACATTAGTCTGAAATTGCAGAAAAGAAAGTGTAGAGTGCAGGCAAAAATTATCTTTTTAACAACCTGGAGTATTAGGGGCTGAAGCCGGGTGGCTGAAGGAGAGCTTGAATATCCTGTACCCTGGCTGTAGACTCTTACTGGCTTCTAAGAGCTTGCTAAGACAAACATCAGTCATTTAAGACAGAAACGATTTAAGACAGATTGATATCTTCCATGCCATGTCTCTGCTTCAAGGCAGGATGTAGTCTCCCTTTCCAGCTACAGCTTCTACTACTACTTCTGATGTTTTCCATTACCAGAGAAACATTTCTAATGGCCAGATCCTCACATGTGTTCTAGGTCCAAACACTATGCTGAAGCAACAGTACTTTCTCCCTGTATGTTGTGCATCTGAGGAAGCAAGAATTTCTATGCAGTACAAATATTTTTTGCTGTACTTCTCTGTTATAGAGCCCCAAGTTCCTTCACACAGCTGTACAAACAGGGTGAATCTCTCTTCTGTATTTCTTACCATTTGAGTTTATCATTGGCTCCAGATGAAAAGGTTGAGCTTTTGATGACCTCACCCATTTCCTCTCGGCAGAAGCTGAAGTTGTTTATGGTCCACATGTAGGAAAACTTCACCACCTTGATCTTAAAACAGAGGATAATAGGTGGTTTAGGGCCTTCCTCATTCACACTGGTCATCTTAAAAGACAATAACTGAAATCCTGGAAGTTTTATTAAGTCACTTGTGTGACAAATAACCCCCAGGCACAAGACAACAGAGTTTGGAAATGGCTAGCAGTGGTAGCTGGACCACCGCAACTCCTCCAAGCACCTCCACGTTCCAAAGAGGGCAGAGTGCAATATTCAGTGGTTGCCTTGGTGAATACTCATTGTTAGCAAGTCTGACATCCTCTGAAAATCCAGACCCTAAATTTGTTTTGAGTCAATTCCTTACCGCAGGTACTAATCATGTTACCTTGAGACTATCTCAGCACAGTGCGGACTTACCTGAGTGTAGCACCAGCTCTCTGCTACAGGTCCACTCGACATTTCTGCCGGAGGAGGAGGACTCGGCACCCTTGACATCGCCAGTTTGAAGATTAAACAGAATTTCACAACTCAGTGGAAGAAAGTTAGACTAGATCTTCACCCTGTAAGTCCCCAAAAAGAGAAGAAAGGGGAAAAACAAACCAAAACAAACCAAAACTAAGAACAAAGAAAAAACTTCAGAAGCGCTGTTAAAACTCATGGCACACAAGTTAAAGCGATCACGCTTCCCATGCTTTCTCCCTCCCCCCAACACCTTCAGAATATGTTGTTACATTTAAACATTTTGAAGCATTACCATATGTTTTCTGAGGAGGGACTATACCACCTCCACTTATTCTTTCAATATGCCAGCTCTTTATAGGAATAAACCCAGCATATAATTTCCTTCAAGGAGTCCAAGACTTAAAACAGGAGACTCCCCACTTGATTTGGGATTTACTGCTTCACCCTGAGGCCACCACTTGAACTCACTACTTACTCCCCACTTTTGAGAGTCTCACACCACCAGAGACCAGACCTCTCTCAAGCAAGGCTCCCGTCAGTCTCCACTTCAGTTTACAGCTGTTTACTCGGGTTTCGAGTTATATTCACCTTCAGAAAGCATCTGGCAATATTGGCACACAGGTATTATCTAGCCATAAAATGAGTGTTGTTTTTTTTCCTAAAGTTTAACTTCCTTTAATAAAGCACAAACAAGCCCATGTAATCACTGAAAAAGAGATACTGGCTTTTAGTAGACGAGAAATATGTATTTAACCCTTCAGGACACAGCTCAGGGCCAAAAAACGAACTCCTCAAGACCTGAACAGCACAACAGCTGGCACTGCTGTAAAACCGAGGGCCCACCTGATCACACTGCTCTACAAGCATTTCGCATTTGCAGTTTGTACTGTGCATGTGGAATGAGGAAAGGGGTTAAACAAATCAATGTTTTAAAAAAAAGGGTACATCAATATTCACTTTAGGTACTTGCTGAGGGTTTTATTACATTAAACTTAAAATTACCACAATTCCTCCAATGAAATTCAATTAAATCACTCTGTGTCATTCAAATTAAGCCAAAATTAGCAGATACTAGCTCTGAATACTTAGCTAAACTGCCCTTCCGTGTGCAACAATCAGTCTTGCCTCCAAGGACATCATTTCTTCCACTGTCTCCAGCCACATGTATTTAGGGGATGGATAAAACCTGAAATTCCAGCATAAGCAGCAAAAAAACCACCTAGTCCACATCAAGGCTGGGGAAATGATGCCTTTTTGCTGGTTTTAGTCTATGGGCAGGAGAGACCCAAGCTTTCCCTTTCCCCTTGGGGTTCACAGAAGCACTGTTTAACTCCATCCAGGCTGTTTTATTGTTCTGTTCACAGCTATTTTTCATCTACATTATTCTACTGATCTGTTATACAGCACAGCTTTCCCAAACAGCCACCTAGGCACAAATGACAGGGACAAAACTCAATTGCCAGAGAATAAGCACCAGGGAAAGGATGAAGCTTCCTAAGCTCACTGACAGCAACCTTTCTGCACACAGAGCAACAAGATGCTAAGCCTAACAGAAAGGTTTGATGAGAAGAAAGCACAAGGCATAAAGAGAACTCAAGAGTGGGATATGACACGAAATTAACTTTTTTTAGAAAAAAAAAACAAAACAAACCAAAACCAAACCAAAAAAAAAAAAAAAGTTAGTTCTAATGATACATCTCCTGATATACCTGGCCAAAACAGCGGTTGGAATTAAACCCCAGTGCTCAAAACTGATTTGGTTCTTCCTCCTCACGGGAATTTTGGGCACGGCTCATCACTGCAAGACGCCCTGAAGCTCCCTGCAAAGAGCAGGCGGTAAGCTCACGGCAGCGACTGCTCAGCATCCCAGCTGACACTGTGAGGCCACAATGCCACTTCGGAACAAGTGACAAGGACCACCCTTCAATTTCTGGATTCAATTTCTGGTCTACTTCCACATAAGGTATTTATCAACAACAGGCAGTTTTCTGCAGGAAGACTTTGGCTTCCTGGTAAACTGAAGCAGTTATGTGACGGGGTTTAACAAGAAAGGCGATTACACAGCCAAAAGGCTCCACTGGGTCTTTCTCAAAGACAAAGTCAACTTGGTGGTAACACCTCCCTTTGCGGCACAAAAATGAGGGATTAACAAGGAGGGAAAGAGGAGACAACAACATATTTTTATGTTACAATGGCACATTCATCACGGCTGCTGGAACACCCGGAGAAGCCGAGAGCTTTCCTGGATGGAGAGCGGACACGTAACTCTACACTCCCGTGGTCTCCAAGGCCTGGAGGGCATGTAGGACCCTGGTATCCCGTGGTCTCCAAACGGCAAACTCCACAAGACCGCGGCCGTCAATCATATAATTGGGGAAGTAAATAGATTTTGAAACTTTTTGAAGAAAAATCAAAACTTTTACAGATACTTACTGTATTTCAACTGGATTTTACGATGTACCTAAACATGACCTCCACCTTACTTACACAAAGAAGTTTTAGGAAGCTTCTGTGCTTTAAAGGCTAGACAAGCGCATGAGCTTGAGATACACAGGACTAGTTAATCTCCTGTGAGTAACTGTCACTTTTGTATCTTATATCCTTTCCTCCCAGATGGCTTGGATAGGCAGATGGTAATAAAAGTTGTGACAGCGTGCTAATAGAATTGCTGCATGCCAGCACGTCATTCGTTACCCTTTTAGAAGGGCCCAAAGGGGACGCAGGTTCTAGATTTTAGAGATTTTCTATTATTTGGAAAATACTTTCAGTTTAGTATGTCAAAGCCTTCTACAGATGCTTTGTGAGGTAATCAAATACAGTTAAGAAAAAACATGTTAAACTATAACATATCCCTAGCTCAATACGGCAACCAACCATCCAATAATACCTGTCATCAAATGAGATCACAGATCCTTTATTGCTATATCAAATAATAATAAAAATGTAATACCCACGAGCTTTTTTTCTTTATTTTTAGTAAATTTTTTGTAAAAAAATGACAAGTAAGGAAAGCTTTGCCACTTCCCTTGCTTACCAAGCATAACAGGGGAAGCACATACACTGAAACATATCCTTAGAAGTGTGCCTTAGAACTGCCACGTGCTGCTCCACCCGCAAACGCTAAATCGCTCTTCTGGTACGGACCAATATTAAACACATTTTAAAAGGAACCACAGCTGCCTTAACGTACTCTGTACATTAAGTTTCTGAAATCAGCAGGGCACCCCCAGTGTTTATTTGCTCATGAACACTTAATACTTTACCAGTTCACACATATTTAGTAATGGTGCTGGCATCTCTGAACTAGGAGTGAATTAGAAAGTGCTGCAGGCAGAAGTTTTAAGAAGACATTTCATAAATAGTACAGATATCAAAATTCTTTACGGCCAGGAAAGGCAGTGACAAACCTGAAGGTACAGGCATAAATATCAAGTCACAGGAAATGAAAGACAAAATGTCATCTTATGGATCCCTAAAAGCCCAGGTACAGTCTGCAAATCTTACTTTCTTGGATTTAAACAACAAACAGCACTTGTCCCTGGACATATGTAAGATCACAGTTAAAAAACGAATAATAATAATAATTCTCACCTCATTCACAACCACTTCCAGATGAAGAAATTTTCTCTAAGAATCAGAGCCAGATCAGACCTTTTGGAAGCAGAGGAAATGGTCCCTTGCCACCTTGTCCTAATAACTACCTCCTGACTTAGCAGCCATAGCGAGACAGCTCAGCTCAAAACTCCACCCACTGCAGGAATCCACAGTCAAAACTATTCTGTGAGCAGCAACGATTTGACCTGAAAGAGGTGGGGAGTATCAGCTCAACCGATAATTCCAGAACAGGCCTCAAAACGACTCAATTATGCTAAACAGCCCATCAAATTCTATTTCCTCTCAAGATAAACAAACTACCTTTTAAGGAACCAGTAGTTTACAATAGAAAATTTCAAGTATATTCATTTTCTGTGAGCATTATTCAGCGAAGGTGAGCTTACTGAAGTCTGTAAAATAAATGTGCTTCAATTAAGTGTTTCAAAGACTGGGGCTGTTACTCCTTGGACAAGCAAGGCTATCAAAGACTATCCAAGAACAGCCCAAAGACTACCCAAGAACAGCACGACATGCAGAGAAAAGGAGTGGGACAAAGGTAACGGGAGCAATAAAACAAGGGGGATGAGAAATGGAAGCCCAGGAAAAGACCATTATCTTCCCGCATTCTTCACAGCCTTGGAAATGACAACGGAAGGTCTGAATTTGCTGCCATAAAGAAGAAAAAAACAAGGCAAGTTATGTGAAAGAGCAAAGTGGTATGCAATGCTATCGAACCAGCGGATGAGTATGTTTTCAGATTTTAATGTATATGCCAAAAAGGACACTATACCACCCTTTTCCTCCTTGGAATACCAGAGAAGAAAGCAATGATGGGCTCAGCAAAGCTTTCACATGGTCTGTGCTGATGTCTGTCAAGCAATACTGATTACAACCATTACAACCTGTCTGCATGGCAGGAAATCTCATCTAGTTACAAATCCAGGCTGGAAGGTAGGCCCAGCGAACTCCAGAGGTTACACAAAATTTCCTAATTATGAACATAGTGGTGTAGAAGAAACTGCACCAAGGCAGCAAACAACCTGCAGTAACAAAAACAGATTAAACTACAAATGAACACTTTCAAAAGATGAAAGTGACCCATACCAAAAATCCACATTTTGAAAGGAAGCTGGCTTACAAAAGCAAAAGCCTTGTCCTTCCGGAACAAAGTAATGTGAACGATTTCACAACAAGAAGCCAATAACTGCCTGCAAAAACTAAGTAAACTAGAAGGGAGAAACACGAATGGGATATACACAGACTTAACTGTAACAGAATTAGAGGGAAGAATAATTTATGTCAAAAAAGTGGTTGGTGAATTCTGCTTGAAAGCTTCCGAAAAACCAGGAGCACGTCCACCGCACCGTCCTCTGCCTGCTGTGCTCTCCAATCCAAAAGGCCGTACGGACCCTGTACCGTTAGGTGCCATAAGAACACAAAACGACAGATAGAGTTTCATTTAAAATATTCACAGCCATAAGAAAACAGACTGGAAAAAGTCAACACCATGACAGCAGAGAGATACAAGGAATGTACGGGGTTTCAATGAAAGACGCACACCAGGCAGAAGGGCCTAGAACGGCTCATTTGGGATGCAGAATACATACAGGTAACCTGGTCTTCTTAAAGCACTCGCGTGTCTGAGCTTTTCTCTTCATTTCAAGCCACTATATATCGGTCCTAATTCCGTTTGTAAGTCCCATTACACCATTAGGAGCATTCAGGAACTTGGATGGGCACCTCGTTATTTAAAATACAGCCCTCTAATTCACTTTTATTATACCCCGAAGTTGCCAGGTACATTAGAGAAGGCCAAATTCCTGAGGTCACAACAGGGCCCTCCGGACACTGCATAAAAGGAAGATTTTAACTGACGGATTGATGCAGACACGTACACCTTCATTCAGCTTATTCCAGATAATTCATTGCAAGTCAGAACATCCAGAACTAGCCCTTTTTCTTGCGGGGGGAGATGACATAATGGAATAGTAAAGAAGTTATCTAGAAAAATTATTTTCGACACAATTAATGCAATAGTTATCTTATAACACGCTGAATATTGGCAGGTCACTAGAATTCAGTTACTAAAATTCCACTTCAAGAAAGATTCCAAAAATAAGGCATTTTTTCCACTCTTGGAGTGTTTTAAATTCTTTTTTCCTCCCTTAAACCAATTCTCTTGTTACAAAACAGGAAAAAAAAGGGGGACAAACGCTAGGTCATCTACAAAAATCATCATTTCTATGAAACTATTAGGGGGTAGGGAAGGAAAGAGGAAATGAAATAGGGGACCACTGCCAGTGAAATGTCAGCATTGTAAGGAGAATAACAAGTTTTACATATATTTCATAAGACAAGAAACACCAGCATTATTTAGCTGGAGGCCATCTACCACCCCTTCCCCTCCTTCCCAAATATCACCAGATAAATCGCAAACAGCTAAAACTAAACCAAGGAAAGACAGAGGAAGTCGGTGGTAAGATGCAGCCAAGAGTTCTCTAAATAACCTTCTCCTTTCATAAACAAATCCTCCACTGAACATGTCTGCTCTTCAGTCATTAAATCAAGTTGTATTTTTGACATTCTTCTAAGACTGCTTCACACTGCTGTTTGAACAGATGCAGAAAACTGCATCCCCTCTGATCACATCTAACCCTAACTATAAATTACCCAAAGTATATTAGAATCACATCCACACCGGCAAATATAAAATGTAATCAAAATCTTAAAAGCCAAACAAAACTTTTGATTTTAGAGTTACTATTGTGTTTAAGTCATCACTCCTGTTTTTGACAGATGCCTGCCCCGTCCTTCACTCTTTGTACTTCCATTTTTAATCCTTTTGAGGTATGTCCTCAGATACTTAAAGCTAACATCAGAGGAAAATAAGTTTTAAAGATTTAAACCTTCCTCTTTTTTTTTTAAATTCAGATCGTAAGTACATTAAAAAGGAATAAATCTCTTACTAATTCTTCCCCAAATTCTGCTTTTTACCTCCTTTCTTTTCCCTCCTACCAATCCTTTCCTCCTCATTTCTCTTCTCTCACAAGGAAAACTGTTACTCGAACACACCAGCTTAGGACTTTCAGAAACAACTGGACTGAGCACAGTTCTGTCTTCAATAAGAAATCTGATCTTATTTTTTAAAGAAGGATTCTGTTATTGCCTGTGAACTCTTATTTTAGATTCTCTCCCTCATGGGTAAATTGTAAGAAGTATTTTACAGCTTCAGTTTCTACTTGTAAATTGTTACCTGTCACTTCTCAAGTAACTCAGCTGCCAATTTAACAGTTTTTTTGTTTGTTTTGTTTTTAAGAGTACAACATGTGTACTTCCACACCATTCAAATAATCTTCCAGATTAAAAGATAAAGCCATAAACTGCCTGGGAAGACTACTCTTTCCCAGAAAATTCCCTAAGATCCCTGGGAAGCCTCTCACTCTGAAAACAGGCTGGCAGCAGCATGGTTTTTTCTCCCCTCAGTAGGTTGTTCTTCTCTTGTAAGAGCGACACACTGTTAGAAGTACCTCACACCTCTAAAATCCCAGCAGATTCCTGAGGAGTTGAAAATAACTGAAAGAAAATGCCTAAGCGGCACGATGCCTAATCAGAGAACAAGCAAAAACAGAAAATTAAGCAGGACTGAATTTTTCAATCGACTGCTGAGTCTGGGTACCAAACCCTGCTGAAGCACTCAAATGGGATTGCAGATCTGATCCCTAGCAAACCACCAAGACCATAATCCCCTCTGGAGCCTTTTACTTATATCAACTTTCCAGCTTTTTTTGCATCTGGTAGTCCTCACATAACATTTTCCAGTTGCCATCTTGCATTAATATTTCTAAGAGCTCATCAAAACCGACTTGAGCTGAAATACTGTTTCTGCCATTATTATTCTGGAAATTAAGCCTTCAAGTAACAGAGATTACAATGCACGGCAAAAACTAGACATCAAACTAGTGGATGCTTTCACCTACTTGTAATTGCAGCACAGCTCCAAAATGGTTAAAAGAATTATGTCAGCATGCTAAATTTAAAGGTCATGTGAGTGCCAAATAAAAGCACCCTTAGAAATCAGCACGCAAACCCAGTTTTTGGAGACACGTGAAAAGAAGTCAACAGCTTACTTTGTTCCAACAGAAAGCTTATTCCAGAACATATTTCTAACGGATAATAAATACAATTACAAGCACTCCTGTTTGCTTGTCCTATCAGGTATCGTTTCTCTGACACTTCTGTTTGTATAGGATGGAAGAGTCTTTCATTTTCTTTTGTACTTTGTTTATTTTTTTTCTTGACCTCGTCAGACATCAACATGAGGAAGAAAGAGGAGAGGAAGGAAATGGAATCAAATCCCAACCAACTTCCAATCCCAAACCATCTTCATTTTCCTCACGAATCAGCAGCCGTGTTTTCTCTAAAACACATCACACCTACTTCAATACGGCACGATGGTTTCGCTAGCACAATTTTAATAATCTAACTCCCATTAACATCAAAACAATCACATCTTTCCGTAAATCACACACTGAAAATAACACAATCATGGCATTCGCCTACACCCATATTTGAATATCCTTACAATTCAAGACCAAGATTATCTAATTAGTAAGACAAAGAACAAAGACAAATTTTGGCAGCTCGGGTAATTCTGTATTTAGTACATTTTTAGTAAAGAGGAAAAAAGACAGGGCCACAGGCACTACTGTAGTTCTGTTTATATTAGTGGCACTTTGGAAGCAGGGCAGCAAGGTGCTTTCTTGTCACTGCTTTTGGCATTAATGTTGTAACTTGCATTTTAAGTGAAAACTCCCAAAGGAAGTATCTTGGATGCAGGGAGTTGATCTGCTGACTTTTTATTTTAGTCATGCATTCTAAGCTGTTGTTGGCATAAGCTATTTATTGAATCTTTAAAAAACAAAAGGGAAATATAAAAGTACACAAAAATAAATTCCCAGAAGATACATACATTTATTTCCCTTCTTACGCCAACAAGCCACCTCCATCAACTGTTTAAAATCCAGCCTCAAAGAAGAAATCACAGTTACCATTGCTTTTGATTTCTTCCTGTTTCCCCTTCCATCCTTGTAAAAAAAAAAAAACAAACACTGTAAGAAGTCCTCCTACTATTCTCCTTACCACCAGTAAAACTCAATACGGTACTAAGCAATATTATCTAATGAGAAACACCAATTATCTGCCAGCCAAGAGCCAAATCCAAATCAGACTAAAAATCAGTACTACCAAGAAGCACAAGGACTTTTATCTCTTTTCAGGTTTGGCAAGGTTAGCACCCACCTAAAACAAAGAAGTTGCAGAACATTTCTAGGATACATCTGAATATAATCAACTGTAAGGCACGTGCTTGTGCTCTCCGATTAAAATCACGTTACATGAAGTTTAAACTAGGGTCATCTCACTGTAATCCTACTTGCTGAAAAGCAGAGGTCTGAAAGGCAGAACTCAACACAACAATTTTCAATGCTTCTGGGCTCAAACGCCTATATAAACATAGTATTCTTCTCTCGAGGAAGAAGCATCAACAAAATCATAAACTAGCTGGAAACCTGAAGAAAATCATCTCGTGTCTCAAATGCAGCAGTGAAATACTCTTCTCTGAATTTCATTTACTGGCCACAAGTGCTTCTAAGAAATTCATCAAACTGATGTGTGTGGTTTTTAAGCACAACTCGTTGAGGTTGGACACTTGTACAAAAAAAGAAACTGAGGAAATGAAGGAACCCATACAGCTGAGTATTTAACATGATTTTGAAATTACAAAGACAGATCTATAAGGTCGGGATACCCAGCCTACAGCAGCCTGCCCTCTTTGCATCTGAGGCAGGTATTGTATGATGTTTCCACCATAAAGTAATGGATTCTCCAGAGGTTTTAAAAAAAAAAAGAAAAAAAAAATTGGCAACACTCTTTAACAGACAAAACAGTTAATCTGTAGGCATGATTCTAGCCAAGTTAACTGAAAACTTTTACATCAGTGCAGTCAGCGTCTGTTCTAGCCTCTTTATGCAGCAACACTTGGGAAGCAGCCAGGCAGCTTCTCTGCATTGCTATACAGCAGCTCCAGACGACTTAGTGTATGTCTCCACCTGCTCTCCAGTCTCATTGCTAAAGCATCTCTCTAAAACCACGGCTGTCATCTGAGCTTTTCTTTCAGACACAAAAGCAAATCCTCTACTTTAAATCAAAAATAAAAATTAATTAGGATTTCTTCTTAAGAGAAGAACACATAAGTGAGGCCTGGCTAGCTTTAAAGTCTAAGCTGAAGAAATGAAACAATAATCTTGTGAAGTCTCCCACTAAAAAAACCACTGCTGTTAGAGAGAAGTTGCTATACACAATTATGATCTGATTTATTTGTTGAACAAATGCTTGCAGCAACAAGCGAAGAATGAGTGCAGAACAGTAACTAAAACCACACTTAAAAACACAGACTCTTAAATTGAATTAATTCTGCACCTGATCAAGTGTCGTAAGCAAACTTCTACTTCTTCTTTGGCTCTAAGATCAGTAACTTTTTCTAGACCGTCTTCTCTTCCTATGCAGTTTTGCTTAAATATCAGTTCCTGTCACAGCTCTAACAGAGATATTCACGTGTTATATACATTTCGAAGATAGCTGTTTATTGAGTAAGTATGAAGATCATCCTCGCGGAAAGGAGGAAAACAACCTGAACAAGTATACATCGCTGTTTAAGTCCAATAAATCATTTTGTGAACTTATACAAGTACCATTCCTGCATATTCATAGTGAAAAGAGTGTAATTCTTTAAGTTCTGCCTGACTTCAGACGACAGTTTCCATCAGCCTTTTCAGACTGATGCTGTATACGTGTCATTGGTACGTTTGATATCACACAGATGAAAGCGTCCCAACTGTATCCTCACTAACTGGAAGGGTGGCGCGGAAACTCCAAACAAAAAGCAGTGTTTCACAGTAACTTAAACCATCAGTCAGCAATTTAAGTATACCAGCTTCCAACTATACACCCTAAATGATCACATGATCTGCAACATGAAATGTTTCTGAACATTTCATAAGTTTAAGTGTATAGGGTTCTAAACCTTCTATTTTCAGAAACTGAACTTACAAGATTCCTTAGTCTTAAAAATGGTTAACAACTAGCATACTTTCAAGTGACTACTCTGACTTATTTGACCGTGAGACACTTAAAGGTGTAAACAAAGACATCCTTTTTTTTGCTGGAAAATGATTTGTTATCAGATGTTGGATCAATTTTTCAGAAGCATTAAAACGACTTTATACGATCCACAGCCTAAGCCTTATACCAGGCCCAACTTAAAATGCACAACACACATGCCACATTTGCAAAATCCATTTTTAAAGACCACAGCCATACGATACAACCCATTGAATAAAACCTACAACACAGGTTATGAAAAGCCAAATCTGTTATCTTGATATGAAAATTTTAATATTATTTTCTGTAATCAGCGTATCTAACGTTAGCAGTATCCTATAGCCTTGTACTACATCAACGGCTAAAACGGTATCTTCCAGTTATGAATTTAGTGCTGGAGCAGTTAATCCCTCCCATGTTCCTTTATAAACTGACTTTATAAACTCTACTGATGTCTAAAAATCCACTGAGTTGTAAGACTGGCTATGTCTCACGGAACACAATGGTGCCACTCCTGCCTGTAGCCAAAGAATTTACTCACAGTATAAAAATGAACTCCCAAGTCTTTTCCAGGCATTTGCTACACAGTCAGTGGTTCTGCATCTTTTTTGTCCTAAAAATGTGGAGGAAAAAAAAATAAAAATAAACAAATGACATCTGATGTGTGCTACATATTTTCTTGAATACTCAGCTACGCATATCAGCAAAGAGGAAGAGAATTCCAGAATCACTCAACTCCTTCCTTCCAAAACACAGCTACAGAGTTCAGTAAAGGGACACATGACAACGGGAAACCAAGAAAAGAAGTTCTAATGTATCTATGGATATAGTTTCTAAAAAACAACACCTTCTTTGCCTCCTCAAGGGAAGTATTTTAAACAAAGTATGAATATTTTAATCTTGTGCTGGTTTCCTGTACTGTCATGTGTTTCTAGGACTTGGGACACATGTTTTATTTAAGAGGTCTCTCAAGTACACAGCACAAGACAGAATGCAGTAGCATCTTATCATCTGAGAATCGAGAAGCAACACCTTAGAAATTCTCTCTATAAAGGCAGTTTTTTTAACTTATTTTTGTTTTATTTCCTCTCCATGCTGAGTAGGAAATGCCAGCATTCAATGATCAGAGCAATACAGCAAGATCTTACATAATATTCCAATTGTGCAGAAAATTGAGCCAAAACTGGGAGGAGAGAAGGGATTTTACAGAATTACAGCAGATATTTCCAAATGTGAAACCATCAATGCCATCAATAAAACAGCAACAGCTTCTAATCATAAAAGAAATAAATATCTTTGCCAGCTTTATGCCCAATTTTGCAGAAATAACGTCCAGGAAGAAAAGCAGCATGTAGTTTCAAGTTTACAGGTCCACAGCGCCAGCCTAGGCAGTGGAATAGCAAGCCACACGAGTGAAATACTGAACAGAAGGGTGTGCCAAGAATAAAGCTGGTAAGTTCCTCTTATTGTAAAGTGGATTGGTATCTAGAAAAATCACACAGGGCAACAAACTCGCTGCACAGTACGTACCTAACACCAGGTCTGTCTAGAGGCTCAGCTGCCATTCAGAAATTAACCCCAATGCCCCCACGCCCCACTGGTCAAGCTGGCTCAGTGGAAACTAACTGAGAGAAGACTCTGATGAACGGAATTGTTTTAGCATTTATCAGGTCTAATAATCCCTAATACTGGTGCTGGTACTTTCTTCATGTTAAAGCATCAACAAATGCTAAGATCAATTACACAAGAAGTAAATTTTTTTAAACACTCCACTGTGGCGTGTGAATGGTGACGGTACCACTCCTTAAGACCATGTGGCACACCAAAATTATTCCATTTTAACACTGTTCATGATCTGCATGTGTGTGCAAATCCAGGAGGTTTTGGGGAGGAAACACAACTAGTCTTACAACAGTGGCAAGGATACTCAAGTATTTTTAAAATCAGGCTATCGGACTTGATAGTAGTTTCTATGATCTTACGGCAGGTACAGTTTTGTATTACTGTCCTCTACTGATACAGTGACAGGATGACAGTTTGTGATGTACTTATGCTACCACATTGTTCTGATCTTGATACATATCCATGACAAAGTACTATTCAGAAAAAAAAATTGTTTTTTAATCAGGTCACCATGAAACAAGTGACATAATGTAACCAAATCATTCTGGGCCTCTGGTTAGAGAAAGTCACTGAAAAAGAAGGAAGCTAGTTACGTTTTACTTAACTAATTTAGCTTGTTTAATAACCAAAGAAAGAGCTCTGTTCATAAAGCATAAACAACAGTGAAATTCTTCAGACTTTTACAGGGCTTCACATCAAGCCACTCCAGGCATAGCCATTTAGAACTCTAAAGGGAAAAATAAACACAAATCACAAAAAAGGATTCTTTTTCATATGTCATGATGATGCTCAAAATTAGAGAAGTGTAGACATGTCTAATAATGGTGGGTTCCAGAAAAAATGACAAGCAACACTGCATTCAAAACCCACTCCCCCCAAAAAAAACTCTTGTCAAAAAGACAATTTGGTTTCACAGGCAGCTCCGCAAATACCATGGGATTAATATTTTATCCTTATAATACCATCCGTCACTAATCAATATAGTGCTTGCTACAAGCATTAGCACACTACTATCAAACCACATTAACGACACATTTAACTGCAAAAGGGGATTCTGTTGCCTTTCCATACTGCATGATGATGCACCATTTCCTTTAAACACCACTACAGGCCTGACACACAGCGAAGAAATACCAGTACTGATCCCAGACAGCGTGGGGTCTAATTTATACGAAGACCAAGCTCCCTCCCGATTTAGAAATGTGCCTCACGATCCCCCGTGGCTAAGCTCGGACCTGTCATCCCTTACTTGGTTATGCTGTTAGTCATCTCAGTTTTTCCACTCCAGCCCTTACTTCCTTTCTCCCACTCATGTTTCCTTACTCAGTTCCTGGTACCCCACTGAACCTCTAGCCCTGTCTGGGAATCTCCAGGAATTCCCTCACCAGGCCTCCCCAAAACTTTTCCCTGCTCGCCTCTTTCCCCCTTAGGCCCTGCTACTTCGCTCGCACCCCTCCCCAGCCTCGTCTCTGCCGAGCTGCTGATCCCTCTCTCACCTCACCTCCTGCCCCCTTCCCCACAGCTCTTACCTCCCGGCCCCACGAGTGCTTCTGCGGCCCGAGGAAGGCCGGCTCCGCGACAGGGGAAGCCAGAGAAGCCCCGGCCCAGGCAGGTGCGGTGCGTGGGGATGGCGCCCCCGGACTCTGCCCCCCGCTCCGCAGCCGGCCCCCCTAGGAGAACACCAGCAGCTGG
The DNA here is from genome assembly GCA_013399475.1 of Chauna torquata. Classification (NCBI taxonomy): domain Eukaryota; kingdom Metazoa; phylum Chordata; class Aves; order Anseriformes; family Anhimidae; genus Chauna; species Chauna torquata. The sequence continues at coordinate 180,268 of VXAL01014953.1, read as the reverse complement.
AGCTCACTATTTGGCAGCATGTCTTCCTCCTCCGATTCCCCCCGCACACACGAGCGGGCTCACTATTCCGCAGGTCCCCGCAGCAGCCTACTGCGCAGGCGCCGAGTTGACGAACGAGCAGGATATGGCTGTTCCCAGCGCTCCCCTCCCGGCCGCGCACGCGCACTGCGCCAATCACGCCGCCTCCCCAACTCCCCGCTCACGGCCACTGCGCACGCGCACATTCCCTCGCACAAGACCCAGCCGCCCTCCTCCAACTTCCTGCTGCGCGTGCGCCCTCTGCTCCCACGCCAACTTCCGCGCATGCGCCTGCCTCCTCACGCGCCCTCGCCTCTCCGCTGCGCATGCGCGCCCGGCCCCGCCCTCCTGCTTCTGCTCCGTGTGGCTCACATTCTGGCAGTGCGTTGGAGCATGCGCTGTGTCCCTTGGGGTCCCCTTAGGTAACATAGCTCAGTATTTGGCAAGGAGCCACTCCTGTCGCAGTGCCATTTAAACAGCCGGCGGAGGAGGGGGGCAGGCCCGCGTGGGTCTCACTTCCCAGTAGTACGGCACGGCCACCGCAGGAACAGGAGGGAGCTGCCCCACATACACGTCTCAGAGGCAAGCGGTGGGGGTGCGACGACAGTACCTTCCCCCCGTCCCTGTGGCGATTTCCAGTCCTCGCCCGATTCCTTTTGCTTCTTCCCCCGCACAGCCCCTCCCACCTCACCTGAGAAGGATACCGCTGCCTGCTGTCCCCTTGCGGTCTCCTCATACTGCCCTAAACTGACACATCCGGGCTCCCCACAACACCGCCTCTCAGCGAAGCGGCGCCGCCGCGGCGCGGGGGACAGGCGCACTGCGCATGCGCCTCGCGGGATCGGTGCGGGGGGGGACGCGAAGTACGCGGCGGAAAAGGCGGGAAGGGCGTCGGGCGAGGCGGCGCGTGCCACTCACCTTTTCCTCACAGCCCTGTGAGGAGCTAAGTGCCTGAGGTAATGGCGCATCTGTCTCCCCCTTCTGCCTTGGAGGCCTCTTCTCCTGGCGTTGTGTTAGGGCTTCAGGACTGCTTAGAGCTGGTGTACAGTTTTATTTTACATCTCTTCATCCAAGGAGGAAGTGTCAGTGGAGATGGAAGGGCGTATGTTTATCTCGCTGCTGTGGTGCGGCCTGGTGTTGCTCTGCTTTCCCATTCCTTGTAGGGTTGGGCTTGCTGTTGTGAAGTGAAAATGCAAATAGTTCTTCCCCTTCACTTCAGGCTGGGTTGTGGGCCACTATTTCATGTGGGTCAACAGCCCCTGTGAAGAAGGGCTTCCCCTTGCTGTGTGCGATGAGAATTTCTTGCCAAGGTTTGAGGAGGATTGGTGAGGTTTTTCAAGGCAAAATATTGATTTTAGCTTTTTGAGAAAATTATATAGCAAATGTGTCTTTCAGCTGCCATTCAGGGAGCATAATAGAAAGCTTAAGGGAGGCCTCATACCACCAGTACCTACAAGGAGGTTATGAATCAAATTGGGCCAGGCACTTCACAGTGATACATGGCAGGAGGATAAGAAACAAAAGTCAAAGCAAGAGAGATTTAGACTGGGTATAAAAAATGCTTTTACCGTGATGGTAGTCAAGCATTTGAATAGGTTGCCCACAGAGGCTCTGCAAGTCTCCATCCTTAGCAGTTTTCAAGGCCTGTTTGGATAAAGACCTGAGGAACCTGGTCAGATCTCATAGGTGCTCTGAGCAGGAGGTTGGACCAGACGACCTCCTGAAGTCCCTTCCAGCCCAAATTATCCTGTGAGCCTAATCTCTCTTGTATGTATGGGTCTTCTCTTGTTGTAATTTCTAATGGTTTGCAACCAGAGGAAGCACAATTTTCAGTGTTAGTAGTCCTTGATTACTTAAATATTTGTAGAGGTTTATGCTGAGCTAGCCTTTCTTTCCTGCCTGAGTTTCAGTCTCATATTGGAGTGAATTAATACAGTTATACACAAAGCACCCCAACACCAAGTTAGCCAGGCATTTATAAGATGCTGTAGAGTTGAGCTAGAATACAGACTGTTACCAGCAATGCAGTAGGAAATAAATTTAAAAGAGGGTAAGAGGCATAAACATCTAGGTAGGTTGGTGTATTTACCAAAAATAAACCATTTATTGTGTTTACCCTCTCCTATGCTACATGCTGGTAGCAGCCTATTACAACTTCTGAGGCATGTAACAGCAGATTCTCTCTAAAATTTAGTATGTAATAAAATACAGATGGGCCATATGCAAGCTAATACCTGTACAGAGAAATTCACACTCTCCTAAGCGTATCCTTTTGCACTGTAGAATAGCAGTCCTTTATCAGAGACTCAGTGGATTTGTAAGTGGTAGCAACTGATGACAAAGCTATTTATGAAATTGGAAAGGCATTTTAGTTATTTACGATGCATAATACATATCACAACTACACTTACTTAAACTAAAGATGCATAGTCTTTTTATTTCTTACCTCATTCTCAGATGAAAAATGGAGCTTCTCATAGCACAGTTGGTCCTATATACCAGGCTTCCACATTTGTCCACTACTTATCAGACAATATTGCCCTTTTCATTGCTAACACTTTTTGCAGTGTCCTGGGTTTTCTTGGCAAGTATCTCCTCCAAGTCATGACTGATTTTTGGACCCTGCTTCATTCCTTTATTTCACAAACTGCTGCCCATGCTGAAAACACAGCAGGTAATGTTGCATTGTAATGAAGAAATGCTGTAAAACTGCCTCTTGGGAAGTACAGAATTGGTCATACCATTCCTATTCTGGATATACATTTCTCCTAGAAATTTATTTTCATATCCTTTCCATTTTTCTCGCTTTCACATTCCCAACATAAAACTCTGGATTTTTACTCATGTACTTATTCTCCTATAGCTGAAACACAGAAGGAAATTTAAAGGACCAGTTTTAGAGAAAACAAGGATTTCTTTTTTTCCCCTCTGCTGCGTTAGAGTGCTTAGGTTGTGGAGTTTTGATACAAGGGGTTTTTTTTGATAGAATAAATGGAAATGCCTCCTTTAATTCAAGACTGCCCATGTGTCGCGTAGCGGTAGGGAGGTCAACCTCTTTTGCAGTTTATGACATTCTTCTAATCAAAGTTCTCTTGTTCCCAGGAAGTGGAAAATTAAATTGGATATCTCTGAAGATGAAGATGTAATCTAACCTCTCCTCCATATGAAAAAGTTATCTAGGGTCAATTCAGTCCTCCTCAGTGGCAGATACAAAGTGAAATACTGTCACTTACTCTTCACAAACCCTACCTTCTATCTTTAATACAATTCTGTATTAAAATTACTGGACAATTCCTAGGTGCAGGTACTGCTTGCACCTTCAAAATTTGTATTGGGGGTATGCTGGTGTGTTTTGACACTAACGTGCGAGAGTACCAAATCCTCAAGCATGTTCACTTGGGGTATAATTCCCAGTATTATCTGAATGAAATGGAACAGGTTGTTTTTTCTGCATGAAAAGAACCAGCAAATGCTAATATACGTATAGCTTTGGAAGTGTTACTTTTGTGTAAATGTAAGTTTGATTTTTATGCAAAACTGATTAAACTGATGTCCGTGAAAGAGTTGTGTGCAAGAATTTTAAATAGCTCCTGCTTTTTAATATTCACTTCCCCTTTGGTTTTAATTATTTTGTTCCTACGTTTTCCCTTTCAATTTACTAAAAAACTAAAAATGTAATTAGAGAGAGGCTGAACTCAGAGAAAGCTGCCAGCATTTCTACACCATGATTAAATGTATCAGCCGTCCCTTTAGTGAGAGACTGAAAAACAGGATTCTCATAATTATCTCCCTGTTATCCAGGAAAGAATCTGCAACACGTACGGATACAGAGTTATTGAAAATGCAGCACTAATTAAAATCTCGTATAGGCTTCTGATGATCGGAGAGTATGAAAACAGTTATTTAATTATTTCCTGTATTTGCTATCTTTGTTACAAAAACAAAACCATTCTAAACAAAACCCATCTCCAATCACTGGAAAGACTTAGTGAGGCTTTTATATATGCAACAGTCAAACAAATATTGCAAGTTACTTGATTCACCTCTCCTTATGACATGAGAAATCTATAAAATGCATTTTCCATATGCAGTGCAAAAGAAATGCTGTGGTGTATTCACAAGCAGTAATGGAATCATTTCTTGGCTTGAGGATATGGTTGCTGTTTGTTTTACATTTCAAGGCATAAAAAGAATCCTGGTATTACAGCCTTTATATGGTTTCATCGTGAAATAGTAATGTTTGTGTCATAGCCATTTAGAAATCTAATAGGTTATATCCTCCATTCTGACCTTGCTAGGGTATGTCCTCCATCCTCCTGAAAATGTCATGCTCTCACCTAGCCCAGTACAAAGTCGACATTATTATGTATCTTGTCAAAGGAGTCTAAGCTTTGGCACTAGCAGAACCCACTAGAGAACAGTAAGTGCTGATATGGTTTGCGATGAAAGGAAAAGCTTTTGAGATACAGGCTTCTTTGAACCAAGTAAGTCTGTGGATTCTCCAGGGACAGGAAACTGGTGAGCTTTTTCTTGAGCATCCCTTTTCCTCAAAATTTAATTCGCAATAGAATAGCAAGTACTGAGCTAGACAGAGTCCAGTACTCCAACTTTTCCTCTAAATCAAATAATAATGAAGACATTTTTCAAACTGCCGTACAAATTAACTAATCCTCAGTGTTGCATGGAGTAGGAAGTTGAATATTACCTGCCTTCTAAAAACTCTTAAAAACATAGAGAAGTTGAGCAGTTTATTCATATTAAAATAAAATTATAAAAATAAAAATAATAAAAGAGGACAAAATTGGGAACCAGGACTACCAAAAGCAGAGATGCAGAAGAATATAGGAATTAGGTGGGTTTCAGGCAGCCAGATTCAAAACTATTCGAATTAGAGGTACCAAAATTCTTCAGGTACCACCCTTTCTGACCTGAAAGTTCACTTGAGGGTTGCCAGTATCTGGTTGTGCATGTGCTCAGAACTGTCACTGCCTGAGCCCTGAAGCAGTTAGCTCCTGCCTTCATTGCATTTGGATCCAGTGGCACCTATATCCCTTGGAACACAAAAGGATAATTTGGTCTAGCACAGCTACTGCATACATACAGCATTAAAATTGGTACAAAACACAACAACGGTCAGCGCTTCTATTAGACAGTGCCTGCTAGCAGTGGTAGGATAGCCGCCTTTTTCACACACAAACCATTCTCAGGTCTGAGCTCACTGCTTTGCATGTTTTTTGTTAGAATTTGCTTTCCTAACTTCAAAAATACTGTAAGATAGTTTGACTTAAGCATTGTTTCTGTGATTCATAACTAGTTTTATTTGTGAGAAAACAAACATTGTTTAAAAAATCTTGACCTCCTTTGGAAAAATTCTGACTTGGAGACTTTAATTGCAGGGAATCTCTTCATACTGCTATTTTTACATGTATTGGAAAAGTATCAAAGCTAATTTTTTAGAAGAGGAAATTATACTTTAAAATGCACTATTGTGAGAAAGTGACTCCCAAATGTCTTTGAGTTGGTCCTTTGTTTCTCGTTAGAAGCATCTCCTGTCTTCCCTCATGAGCGTGCTCTTGTTTTCAGTGCTGTTTTGCTTTAAGATGCTTTTGATCCTGTATTCATTAAAACCTGATCCTGCTGCTTCCCACCAGCCCTAATGGTCTGTGAAATTATTTTCCTTTCTCTAAGAAGCTGTTAACTCTGCTAGCACCTGCAGAGTAGAGGACCTTAGAACATTGTCAAAAGTCCTCCAATTTATTCAAACCAGCTTTTCTCCACAAACAAAAATTAATCTTCAGTGCTATCACAGCAATCTTCCTTAGCAAAGAAGTGGGAATGCACTGGAACAGAGTCTAAAGTTTTTTATCACTGCTGTTTTCCCCTTCTGCAGGTACAGAGAGATAATTGGACAAAAGACTAGAAAATCAAGGATAAGATTCACTCCATATAACAGAGCATGAGAGTACAAATGAGCATAAAGAGCTTAAATAGCTGGGAAAAGAAAAAAAAAAGGAAAAAGTGAATCAACTGAGAAAAAAGTAGGGGACAATGAAGAGAAGTGATGTAGTAAAGGAAAAATGTAAAACTGCATTTGCAGTCCGGACCTTGCAGGAAATAACAACAGGTACGGAAAAGCTAGGATTTTTAAGGTATCCACAAAATAAGAATTGTTCAATTTTTCAATTACTTAGCTGTCATCTAGTTATGAACCCAGATGCTAAGTCTTGTTTTATTTTTTTACGCTGGTGGAAGAGAGGAGAGCTCTCTAAATTATTGTTTTCAAGCACAATGATAAAGGTTAATATTAACTGTCACTATGCACTTTATTGGGCAAATTCTAGCAAGTACCATGACTTAAATAATGCTACTCTAGAACATTCTTACAGAATTGAACAGCTTAATGTAGCACTAATCAGTTCTTTGTTTATGCCTTCTCATTAGCAATGTCCTGCAATGACTATTATGGCATTAAGTTACTGCAACTGAAATAGCAGTAATGAGTATTCAGATGTTTAATTTCGTTTGAAGATGCACTCAGTTATTACATAGAAAATTGTTTTCTAGAAAAGTGATTTCAAAACCAAGCATTCAGAAGCCATGAATACTGACCAGAAGGCTCTCCCTGTTACGGTTTGGTTCTATTGAACTTACCTGCATACTGTAGTCTTTAACTGTATAATCACATTATCCCTAACCTGATTTCCTAAGGAAACGATGCTTAGGTTGTTTGATGTTCCTATCTTCCTGCACCATCCCTCAGTAAATTCTCATTCAGCACTGTTTTCCAACCAAATTCAAAAAAAGAAATAGGCGTCCCAATGATCATAGCATTTTACCACATTCCATCAAAGTAGGGGCTGGACAGAGAAAAGGGACCGCCGCAAGCGCTCCGTGACATTACACTATGGTTTAGTAAACACTGGTGAATGAATACGCATGGGAGAAACTTTGTGAATAAGCTAAGTATGGAGAAAGCTGAAATGGGAGACACAGTCAACCACAAACCTCAAATCTGTTAGAAATTGCATGTTGCTAATTCCAGCATTTACAGAACTACCTTTTTTTTTTTTTTAACTGGACTGTGCTATCCCTTTCTGTAACTGGTTAAGTTTGTAGATGATGAAATGTTGCATCCTGTATGGCTTCCCAAGTTTTATGTAACTCGCACTTCCTAAAATATTTACCAACTGCAGAAATCATTAATTTTTTCCTGGGCATTTCCTCAATTATCAGGTAATGGTGTCTTGCTGCTTAGAAATATTCATGAAGCTGTCTTAAACAGTACCCCAGTGGTTTTAAGTGATAATATGCTTCATGGAATATAGATAGAGGGGGAAGAAAAATCCTAGAATTTACAAAACCAGAGAAAATAAAGCTTATGTAAAAACTATGCACTAATTTAAAGTGCTTAACTTGATAAACCTCAGGCCTCATTACTCAATGGAGTTGGTCGTTCAGTTGTGCTTTGTGTGTTCACATCAGAGTTTTGGATCTCTCCAGGTGCAGCTGTGAACACTCCCTTTTTGCAAATCTAGCCCAGCTGTTCATACAAAAATGTAAAACTGCTAGTAATCAGTTAAACACTTGAGGTTATGGCATTGCCGTACAGGTCCTAAGGCAGAGGCAGAGTCTGCTAATCAAGATGGGTATTCTGTTTCTTAATCCTGAGACCACCATTTTGTTTTTCCTGCCGTGTTCACTGTAAAACTAATTAACAAATTACAGCCTATCACATTCACTAAACGAGATCTGCCAAGACCTTGGGAGAAAGTCACACTACAGTTCTGAGAATAACCTAAATCAGAGGAGGAACTTGCAAATTTGTCTGAAAAGCAGGGCCAGCTTCTCAAAGCTGATAATGAATAAGAGGCAGTATTTGCCCAGAAAACAGTTTGCACCGTTCTGAGAAATGATTTTAAAAAGTTTAGCTAACGAATGTCAAGCTATCAAACTGCCAGAGGATACAAACTCAACTGCCTGCTTTTTCCACTACCACAGAAAATGGAGACAGTGATCTCTACTGTTTGAATGTATATGAGGGTTGAGATTTTATTGCCTTATAATGTTTAATTTTAGGTAGGAAATAATCCTTTGGAGGACAGTTTTCCGCTGTCAATGGAAAGAGGCTATTACAAATGGGCCTAGCATGCCCTCTATTATATAAGAGGGCCACTGCAGAATTCCGTAGTGTTACCTTGTATATCAGCCTGTGTTTAAAGGGAAAACAAAACCAACACTATTTGATGAAAAAGCGTGGCGTGCTAGTCTCACCTGCAGAAACACAACCTCAACGTACAATGACCATTATGGAAATCTTTCCTTGCTGTCCCCAAAATTATGTATGCCTGTTAAAATATTTCACTTCCTTCCCACTCCACTTTTCAAGTTTTAGTCAAGCAGAAGACTTAGCCATCATTCCAGGTGATGGAAGGTTTCCATGACGGACCTGGCTGGATTTTAATTTTTATCGATTCTTTCACATCTGGTCTGTGCTGATAGAACTGCTCTTAGGAATGCCTAACGCTGCTCATTTGTGCTACTCTGGGAGCATCTGAAGACCCAGTAAAAGACTTGAACCTAATGGACGAAAAAAACATACATCCCACCTGCCCCCCAATTCTGACAGGTTTTTGTTTTGTTTTTTGTTCATTCTCCTCGCAAAACACCTCTGCTAAATGAGTCAGTATTTCAACACATGCCATACTGTGTATGAAAAACATGCTGTCTTTGGAACCACTTTTTTTAAACCAGGTTAATTGCTCATAGTTTTTGGAAATGGACTGTTAGCTTAACTAAGTAACTGAACTGTGATGGTTAAGAATATATTACAAGTGGTCAGGAGCCTGTGTGTGTATACATATATAAAAGGAGAGTGACAGTGCAAGGACCACAGAAAAGCATCAAGAGAAGGGGAAAAAAATGACTATTTTTGCTGCTGATTTAATTTTGCAGCCTTAAATGCAATTTTCATTTTAATTTTTTCCTTAAAATATTTAAAACTGTAAGCACCTCATTGCACAGTGACATCCAGCTGTAGCAGTTCCAGTCTGAGGTAATTATTGTTCTTCCTGTTCTTCAGATGCATCCCTTGCTCACAGTTGCTGAAATTATTAGTTATGAACTGTAAATCCGAGTATGAAACTTCATTATGAGAATATGTATTTCAAATGCACATCCCCTCCCTATTGCCCTGACAAAGCTTCCACATGCTCAGATGGGACTCTGAAGCTTGCACGTCTTTTCCTTGATAGGTGCTATTTTGATTCTCATGTACCTTTCAGTTTGAGAAATCCAATAGGAATTCCTGTTTCCTTTGCAAGAGCGTGTGGAGGCGTGCAGGTTAAGCTCACACAATCACTGACTCTTAACTGAGCGGCACAGAACGAATACTAATCGTTCTTGAAGAATTACCATTAGGGTGGTGGGTTTTTTTTTTTAGTGGTACCTTTAAGATTGGTAACTCATTGATTTCAAAGCTGTATAGATAACTTCATTATCCCACAAACTGTTGTCATCTGAGCATGACTCTTTACTATCCTGTGACCAGCAAATTACCAGTGTTAGTTATATGCACCTCTACAAAATACATGCACATACAAAACCACCTAACTTATTCTATATGCTCCCTAAACATTTCATATTTTTTAAACATCTGTTGATGGAGTTGCAGAGGGAGCTCATAAAGACAAGGAAGATGAAAGGAGCAGGAAAGCAGCTGCCAAGTTTTCCCCCCTGCGGGTGCCATGTCTCAGTTAGCTATGAAATAAAACTTCACCTTTCTTAGCTGATACATCAATGAGTTCCTCCTGGAGGGACAACAGGCACAAACACTGCAGCAGTGTAATCTGCTGTTTATTCTCAGTATGTGCATGACTTCTCATCTCCCTGGAACCACCAAGAACTGACAAGGTTCCTAGGAGAATTCTCGCAGAAATGTTTTCGAAAACATTGACTGTGATGCCTATGTCTGCTGCTGTGCAGGAAGCCAGCTATTTGTGTTACGTGAGGACAAGAGGACATGCAGGTGTGCACATACTTCTTTATATGCAAGCTATTTGTAATGCAGGGCTGTCCTGCTGAAGAGACAGTGATCGTCATAAAGCTTCTCACTGCTTCAATGCAGTCTCTGCTGATGGTCAAAAAATTAAGCAGAATAAAAACGGAGGAAGACCTTGATTTCTACATTCTAGTTTTACTGTAAGCACAAAGACTTTAGAAGTACAATTCTGCTAATTAGACAAGGACAATTTTTTTGTTGTTGTTTTTCTCATATTTCTTGAAAATTATTGAAATAAGAGTTCCCCCTGCTGGTAACTGGCTGAGTCATAAATGGACTCAGGGCTAGGACTCTGGACCCAACAGAAAGAAGAGAGGAAGATGGAATGGTTTCATAACTTGTCTGACCTTTGTAGTTTGCACTTGCAGGGCTTTGTCTAAGGCACTTAATAATAAATTTGTCTCCTACTCAACTGATTTCCCTTCCTCCTCTACTCAGAGAAAGACCACTCATCGGCTAACAAAGGAGCAAGCCGCAAGCATTTCCTTTAGTAGCTCCTTAGCAAGTCAGCCCAAACTAAAAGTGTTACACAAGCGGGTATTCAAAGCACCTACCATCTTGGCTGCAAAGGGTGAGGGTTTACACTTAAGATTTTCATTCTGGAAAATACTTCACTATCGCAATAAAACTGTTGTTTGCTTGCAGCTGGGGGAAAAAAAGTGACAAATCAAGCATACAGGGCTAAAAAGCAAAATCTATGGTTTTTTTTTTTAATTGAACTAGATTTGCACCTAGTTTATCTCTGGTAAGCTGGAGAATGTCTAAAAAAGTAGAGAGACACACAAACCGAGTCAGCAGAACCGGTGAAGCCCAGACTGTTGGCAGAGAACCTGGCCACTGTGCTTTAATCCTTGAGACCTCTAAACTGCTTGTAGTTACACATGCTACCACGAAACACTTCCTTCTTTCAATAAGCAAAATATAACTGGACAGCAGTAATTAAAGATTCCTTTGCAGAGCCATACCCTAGATGTTATGCAGTATCTAGAAAAACTAAAATAAGCTCTGTCAATGCTTTGTAGATTATTAATCTCTTAGTTGAAGACAGAAAGCCTTTTCTGACACTTCAACAGAAATTCAGGCATTCTGATTGAATTCCTGCCTTCTGCCCTCTGGTTGAAGACGCTTACGCTGTTTATAAAAAAAAAGATCAAAGCCAAAAAAACAGTCATTAAACAGTTACTCCTCTGCAAAAGGTGTCTCTAAGAAGAGTTAACAAGTCTAATAGGAAAAAGTAACACAGAATGAAAACCTTTATTAGAACCTAACCCAGTTCCTTTGGAATTTACCCATCTTTATCTAGACACAGCTGAACTCAAGCAGGAGCATACACCAAAAGCCACCAGCAGGCACGCTTCTGAGAATGTGGTAACCAGTCTGTCACTGGGGAGAGCTATTACAGCAGTACTCCTGGCAGCTCAAAACTGGAGACCTGTTTTGTGGCAGTGTTGTTAAAACCATCCAAGAAGAAAAGCTAGTGCTGATTTGAAAATAGCTTCCTGAATCGCTTTTGTAGCCTGTTCTGGGATCTCAAAGTACATGAGGTCTGGAGCAAAGACAGCGAGCTGTCCAAGGAAATCCAAAGGATTCAGACTCAAGGTAGGTACAAGAGCTGCCTTTGTTTTAGAATTTCATATTGACTAAGATTTGGAGGTGCAGCAAGAACCAAGTTGGAGCCATACCAGGAATAGGGTTTAGAGCTAAAGTGGGTCAAGGCAGCCTGCAGAAATCAGGAGAGAGAAAATCTCCTTTATTTTCTTTCTTCTTGGCAGACTGATCTTTAAATCTGTGCTCTGAATACAGACTAGTTGAAGACACTAGTAAAGACAAATCTTGGCTTAGAAAATAGGCCCTAGAAAGCTCCCAGCTTTTTTGTTTCTGCGGGTTCTGCAGGCTGCTGCAGTGTGGGGGAAGGGGACAGACCTGTGCATTTGACCAAAAGGTCCCTTAAGCCTATGGTAGCTTCTTTTCAATGGTTAAGGGAACTATTAACAACGCAAAGTCTTTGTTTCATGGTTTTTATTTTTTTAATATACTGTCTCTCCTAGAGCTACGTGTAGACTTGGGGCAAGAGGGGGAGAATAGTTCAGGAAGAACAGTCTTCCTAGCACAGCACTAGCTTGGAAGTTTCCTCCTCCTGCCCAGTCGTCACGAGGCAACGTGGCTTGAGATGCTGTAAATAAAGGAGATCACTGATAACAGGCTGACAGAGCAGTGGAGAAAGGCTGCTGGTATCTCAGTCCCTCAATTTCTGATCATACGCTTTCTTAAGAGCTATAGTTCACTAAAGAATTACTGCTAGTAAGCGATTCTGCTTCTGTGGAATCAAAATAGAATGATTTCCATTTTATTTGTAGCATGCGCTCTACAGTAGAGTTGTGGTTTGGAAAAGCCATGAATTAACAGACGACAGTTTGAACAGAGTTTTCATGATGATCATGTGGAGGTAGATGGCTGTGGGAGTGATTTATAGTGCATTTTTCAGGTGTTCATATTTGCGCAGTGACAGGGGGTCTATTCCTACATTAGCTTACTAATTTAATAGGAGGGAAAACAAGTCTGCAAAACTAATAGAATGCTTTTGCTGATTTCAGTTGCTGAGTTTGAGAACTGGTTAAATTTAGGATACACTCCTCTATCCCTTAGCACCAAGGCCTACAAACAGAGAAAAGATGGTTTTATGATTAAGACACCCAAGATAATTAATTCCTATCTATGATAAAGTGTTTGTGAACAAGTCATGCAATTTCTCTGCTCCCTTTTATAAGATGCAAATGGTATTCATTACCTTAGAAATATTGTGAAGGGTAACAGTCTTCAGGGAAGCTGGAATCTTCGTACAGTAGCAGATGCCAGCACATGGTCTTCATCAGGCAGTATTCATGGAGTTAAGTCACAGAAGCTTTTACTTCAGGATACTCTACTACTGAGAACATGTTTGCTTGCCACTTATCACTTGACCTTTAAGGCAATGCAAGCTAGCAAAGAGGTGAAGGTGACAGAAAACCCCTTCAATATCCTTGGGTTTACTTTTGCAAGAAACGTGTTGTTTGAGTAGAGCTATAGGATAGCAAGACAGATTAAAAGAAAACCAAATTTGATGCCAAAAAAGTTGTAAGAAACAGTGGAGGGGTGGGGGTAGCAGTGGCTAGAAAAGGAGACTTACAACAGCCGCTCAGCAAAGAGATCAAGATCCCATCTGGAGGGGCAAAAGGCCAAAGCCACCGAACAGATGGAGACCAAGTGACAGCTGGTGTAAACGTGCTTTCATGTGTAAAGTTTGTTCTTTGGAGAATTTTGCTCTCCAGCTCTGAAGGCATCATTATGATAATAACTCCTCCCCCTACAACACTGGGGACCTAGCCTGCACTCAGGAGCGGGTGTGCGAAAGCTCACCGTGATGGTGGTTAATTAACAAGGGTCCTTTCAACATTTAGAAGCCGCTGTCACACAACCTTGGCACGGTTTTAGCAGCAGAGGGTCCTGTTCCTCCATCAGCAGCAGGGGGGATGAAAAGAATTAATTTCAGCACCAGTGGTTAAACAGGTTTCCTGTAAATTTCTACATATGCCAAGAGTTGCTTCTGCGTTAGAAGGGCTCAGACAAAGAATATAACGCAACTCGATGTTTACACATATTATATTAATGGAAGAATGTCCGACTGGGGGCTCCACCAACTCAGTTATGTAAAAAAAAAAAATATCATACAGTCGATCAGAAGAGAGGGGTTCTCTTCAACACAGGCATTTAATCCAGGGATCTTTCCAGGCTGCACCAAAGAGCTAACATAATTCCAAGACCAGCCCTCTTCTTGGAGAGAGGTGCACTCTTTGTCCCCAGGGTCAGCCAATGGTACTGAAATTAAAGTTCTGGAAAAGTGGCCATTGTCTCCTTTTCTTTAATAAAGATATGATTATTTTTTTCCTGTTAAGGCAAGAATTTCATCCTGCTGCTAGGATCTAGTAATGCAGCTTTGATTACAGAAAAAAATATAAATGCTTGATTACAGTTAAAACTAAAGTATTACACTTAAAGACAATTCAGAATTAAAAAACAAACAAACAAAAAAATATACAAACATTCCCCTTCTAATTACCTATCCTGAGTCCAGTTTCATAACAGACTTTGAGGTACAAGACAATAAATTAAAAGTTCATTCCAACTGCAGAGATCAACCATCTCCTCAATGTGATGTCTTCTTTACTCCCTTTCCAAATTTGGCATCAAGTCCAAGGCCTGCAAAGAGAAAATAATCCATGTGCACGGAAAATTTCTTCACATCCTTTAAACAAAGGTTACACAGGGAGCTATGTGAAAAATCAGATTAACAGCACTACCTTACTTAGTGACAGTGACTCATCTGGTGGGGGGGTGGTCAGACTAAGCAGGTCTGCTAGAAGTCACGTCCCTCTTTTCCTGCTCTGTTAAGGCTGCTAGCACACTTCCATCAGGAGTGTTTGATACAATTATATTTTTTGACCAGCATCTTTTGCTAGCTCTCCCCTCGCTATACGTTCTCTGTGTTTAAGTTAATAGAAGAAAGAGCTTGGGTGCTTGCTTTCCAGACTTACCCAAGAACACCAGGACCGTCCCCACCCATTGCATTGTGCTGATGGGATTGGCGAATAGAATGACAGATGCTAAGATGGTGAAGAACTTGCGCGTTGTGGTGATGATGGAACAAGTCAGTGGTCCAAAGTATACCACAGTCATGAAAATAAAACTCTGTAAAAAACAAACAAACAAACAAAAAAAACAGATGCTTTTTGTCACTCTGACTGGACAAAAATACAACAGAGACCATATTTTCAGATGAAAAGCCACAGAGCCAAGAAAATCTATTTCAACTCCTGATTACTTGCATATAACCTTAAACCAATTTTATTCTGAAGGTAGCCTATATGGAAAGTAAACTATAACCAAAGCAACAGAAAGTGAGGCAACCTTACTCTGCTATCTCCCAACTGTGCAAACAAAGCCCAGTGAAGACTGCAGAACAAGGGAGGTGCATTTACCTGACCCAATGCGCTTGTCAGGCCAAACAGCAGGATATTGTAAATGATGCTGGGGTAGCGCTCAGTAAAACTCAAGAACTCCCAGAGCTCTCCGGTGAACAGTATCCCTGCAAGAAAGATCAAGATGAGAAGTCTGAATTATTAGCCCAGAGACAGCCCAAGCAGCCGCTGCCTACATCGTATAATTTCAGTTTATATTCATAACCTAGCAGGAGCCAGCTGCAGGCAGGACTTTTCAGAAGAGAACAAGTGTTAGGTAGTTAAACTGTGCGTGAAGCAGTGTCCTCTAGTGGGCAGCAGAAGAGCTGCACTGAACAACCCAGACTGATTTAATATACAAACAAAAACTAAAGTTATTTTGCAAAAAGTGTTCTAGGCCCTTTTTGGAGCAGGACACAGTGTCTCTTCCCACAGAGTGTCACAGAGCACTCTCTGGATGCAGTGGCTGGACTTTGTGCAGGGTGTTCCTTACCAGCTCCCAGGAACAAGGTGGACCATAGATTAACGTTCAACATCATGTGATTGGAACCCGTTTGATAGTGAGCTCTCATGTGGTCCTGAGATACACCTGTCAGCCCATCCAAGGTCAGTGACAGTAGCTGAGAAAAGGAGACAGAGATATGACTAAAGCAAAGAAAACCTCCTCTATGGGGAACACCTTCAGTGCCCTCCAGACCCCCCGCTATTTTTTTCTTTTTTAAAACATCCCAATCACCTATTAAATACTAATTATGTGGCCCCAAAACATATGCAAAGAAGGGTGCGCGTGTACTCATGTGCGGATCTCATGCCACAGCTTAAGAGTGCATCCTTCAACTCAGTGAGGCATCCATCCCACAGAAGTGTTTCCACACCAGCTTTAGGGTACGCTTGCTGTACAAAGAACACGGCTGGGTCTGTATCTGAACCGCTTATTCCTCCTTGGACCTGTCACAACACGGCCTCGGGGTTATTTGTGCTCTTGCAGTACTCACCAGAAGGAGTTCTCCATAGCCAAAGATGTGGTCATCGCCTCCAGCCCCCTTTTTAGGTTTATACATAAACAGGGCCACGCCTGTGACTATCAAGAGGACGCAGAGGTACTTGGCCAGTGGATACTTCTTCCGCAGCACTGTCACTCCTAAAAGCATCACTGTAAAGAAGAAACATCATGAACTGCTTCCAAAATCCTCTCATGGGAATTTAACTTTGCCCAACAGAACGGCACGGGGATAGCACACCACTTGCTCTTCTTGCAGCCGAGCAGACAGAAAAGGAGACGCTGCGATACTGATTTTACAGCTGAGCTCCTTAGACTGGTTGAGGGCATGAGAAATCCACACAAATACACACAAAGAAGCATTAAATTGGCTTACCTGGAATGGGCTTACACGATTTGCCGAGGACCTATAAAAGAAAGAACATTATCTAGCTGCATACCCATCACCTGCCTGCAACGAGAGCAATCATGGCAATACAAAGGTGACTGGACTGGATCAGACCGCCCTGACACACCTCAGATTCTTAAACAAACAAACAAAAAAACCCCACAACAACAACAACAACAAAACAAAAACACACCACTGAGCAACCACTAAATTAATGGTGAAAGCTGCAGAAATTGTCTCAAGCCCTCAAACATTAGCACCAACTCCCAATTAACAAATTCCACAACTTCTACAAATTGTTCTCAGTTTCTGGAACAGCCTGAGCTCTCTCAACCCCTCTCTACAACACACAGTGCTGCCTGGAACAGAGCGAGACAGTCCTAGGACATCAGCTATGAGAAACCAAGTGTCAGAAAACCCCAGGTCCCTCCCTGACATTTCCCCTCCCAGAAATGATCACCTGCTGGTTCTGAGCTTCTGCAGCCCAGGGTCTGGTTCTGGGATACCCCAAGCACCGCGGGTAACCGGGTGCCAAGGTGGCCGTTTAACGCCATCTGCTCCATGTCCCCCCCCGGCACACCCCCCGCAGAGCCTGCCTCGCGTCACCTGAGTGGGATAGTTGACAAACTGCAGAGCTGAGTTGCTGGAAACCATAGCGCCCAGGTAGGAGAGCGAGCAAGCAGCGTACAGCCAGCTCTGAGTCCGATCCACTTTGACAGAGTCGAAAAAATGGATCACTGGAAGGAAGATGAGGAAGACGAAGTCAGAAGGGCTGCGAACAGCCACCAGCATCAGGAAGAGCAACCGACTGCCAGGGGACAGACCCCGACCATCCCCTCCGGTGCAGAAAAGCCTGAATTAACGCAGCTGAACGACTCGCAGCCCGGTTTCACGACCAGAGGGAGCCCTGCACGCCCAGACCCGGCTCGCAGCCCCCCGAGAACGACCCGGAGCCTGCAGTCCCGACTTACGGAGCTTGGCGAAGGCGGCGTTGATCACGCACTGGATGAACACCAGGGTCAGCGCGTACTTGAACTTCTCCTGCTGGGCGCCGTCGCCGTACCTCCCCCGCGTGCTGCAAGAGCGGGACACGGTGAGACAGCGGCGGGGCCCGCCCGGAGCGGCCCCGCAGGGCACAGCGAGGCCCCGGCCCAGGGAAGTCTCTCCCCGGGACCGGGACCCCCTCCCCGGTGCCGCCCCCC
>VXAL01014953.1:139974-161966 GCA_013399475.1 Chauna torquata | reverse complement strand
CGCCGCCCCTCCGGTACAGCAGAGCACGAGGGCTCCGGACAGCCGGGCAGGGCGGGGGCGGCGGCAGGGCTGGAGCGGCGCCAGGCAGGGGCCGTTCTGCCCCGCTGCTGGCAGCGGGAGCCGGCTTTAAGCGACTCCGGGCGTCCGTTTAGAGGGCGCTGCCCCGCCCGCCCCGGCCATTCCCTCGCGCAGCGGCAGCAACCCCGCCGCACCTCGAAGCGCCCAGCTCGCCCGACCCCGGCCCCTCTCGTTCCCCCGGTGAACGTCCAGGGGGACATTACAGAAACCGGGCTCCGCTGGAGGCCTCGCAGCGCTTCTCCCCCCGGCTGTGGCCTGCGGCAGTACCCGGCCCCCCTTCCCGGGCCCCCCCGCAGCACCCGGACGCTGCCAGGCTCGGCAGGCCACAGCAGCGAGCCCGTGCTGCAGCTATAGGATGGAGCACTCATGTAGGCGTTTTCCTTTAGCCAACTGCATTTCCTTTCCACGGCCCAATTTAGAAGCTGTATTCATGCTACTAAAACGAGCACATCTTCAGTATGTTAGAAGACATTTTAACACTTACTGCAGCTTGGCCTCATGAGCTGTCTTGGCTTCAGTTTAGGAACAGCAAGTCCTTCACACCATGCAGGGCCACCTGAGACACGGCACCTTCCCAGCGAGCAGCAGCAGCACAGGATGAAGCCCCGGTGGAGGCAGCCTGGCAGCAGCAGCAGCCCCCTCTGCAGTGAGCCAGTGCACAGCCAGGCTCCGGGAGGACTTGAGCACAGCCTCAAGCTGTTGATACTACTACAGCAGCAAACAGGCTGTCAGGCTGCTCATGGCTTTGACATCTGTCTGCTAAACTCTCCAAAGACTCCAGTTTAGACTCAATAATATTAAATCCCAAAGAAAAGAGGTACTTTGGATGCCTGAAATAGTTTACGCTTTTTTTCCTTTTAACTGGCAATACCAGCATCTGCAAAAAAAAAAAAACCCTCTAAACACAAGACAACTCCAAAGCTAACATTCCCTCCTTTAAGCTTTGCAATACATACATAAAATACAAACTTCAAACAGCTGCAAAAATAGTGTCTTTGGAAGAAAATAGAGTTTCTACATCAGATACAAGAAAATAGGCTTCTTCAATACAACCCAGAGCCTTTGCAACAGAACACAAATCAAACATTTTTGTTGTCAAGAGGCTTTACAATCAATGTTCCTGTGTTACTGCTTCACCTTCTAAGGCATCGTGTTGTGGCAGCAGTACCCAGCTGCGGGCACAGCCAGCACAGCTCTGTGCACAAACTCCAGCCCTCAGTGAGGCAGATGGGTCCCAGTCCCCCCCCTCCAGCCCACCCCAGGGAGCCAGCCCCAGCCAGGCTGTCCAGGCTCACAGCTGGAAAGCAGCAGGCGTCTTCTCCCCAGCAGTGACCTCCCTCAAGCAGGGACCTTCGTTACTGCTGGTTTTCACTTCCATCCCCAATTCCTGCAGCATGAGGACCCAGAAGACCTTTGCCCACCCACAGGGAGACCTGGCAGGCAGCTCTGCCACTCCAGAGCAGCGAATGTCCCCGTTACCCTCAGTAATGCAAGTTTTCCAGAGCACAGATCCTCTGTGGAGGCCAGCGTTTAGTCGCCTGCACTCTCCCCATTCAGCACAACTTTCTCAAGGCTCCTTAAAGCTCCAGGCTTGTTTCAAGGGGTGAAGGTGTCCAGGGAAGCACGCTCAGGGATCCACTGCTCTCCAGCCCTCCCTGTGCCATGAGGCAGACGAGCTGTCTTACTAGCGCAGATGCACATCAATTTCTGCTCCCATGCATCCAGGGGCAGCCATCCTACAAGCCCCTTCTCCACCCTTCCCACTCCCCAGGGTTCAGCAAGTCCCAGACAGCTGCAGGGGTGAGAAGTGCTAGGAAGCTCCACCTGAATCCTCCCAGCTCAGCCACATTCACGGAGCCAGGGAGCACAAGTCTGCCTCTGCTCGCCGCAGGACTGCCCAGCTGCTCTTCACCAAGCAAAACAATCACACAGGAAACAACAACAATTCAACACAGGAAAGTGCTTTGAACAGGGGAGGCTTGGAGAAACAAGCCTCTCTTGCAGTGAGGAGTCCTGTGGCACACGGTACTTCACAGTTTCTATCATCCTTGGAGGAAGCCTGCTGTGGTTCTCCATCCCAGGGCTGCCTCTTGGCTGTCAAGTCCCACCTTCAAGGCACTAGTCTCCACAGGCTGGCCGAGACGCACTGAGGAGCCAGAGCTGCTGTTGCTGGCTAGCATTCCCAAAGGCTTCACACCACGAGAGAGCTGTGGAAGACGACGCTCTCCTCTGGCTGGCCGCGCTTCCAGTGTTCGTAATTCAGCGAAGGCGACTTGGACATGTCACTGAAGCCATCTACTGCAGCGTCCTTCCGCACCCCAAGGAAGGGGTTGGGGGCTGTGGGCTGGCAGGATGGAAATGTGCCCGTGCCAGGGCTGGAAGATGCCGGAAAGCCCCTGAAGAGGAAGCCCACGTTTGGGAAGAGAGGCTTCACCAGGCTGACCGGGCAGAAGGCAGAGCCAGTGGGGTTGAAGTGCACTTTGTTCTTATCTGGGCAGGAAGGCTGAAAGGCCTGGTCGGGGCTGGGGGAGCTGAAGGAGAGAGACAGCGGATGTGATTAGGAACAGACGCTCCCAAGAGCGCCAAGCTGCCGGTGCAAGCTGCAGGGAAAACACCTGGAGTTGTGCGCTCTTCAAAGAGCCTGACTAAAAGCTGAATTGCCTTTGCTGTGAGCTGGACTGCTCCTCATGCACAGATCAGCATGAAGAGCCTGTTTTGGTTTGAAAGGACAATTATTTATAGGAGAACCACCTCTGTTCTCAAGAGGCTGTGAATAACCTACTGCCTGGGAAGGGCAAGGAATCACAAGATCCTTCTGAGTGTGTCCCAGGGTTAGTAATTCAGCTTTCAGCTCTTGCACCAGGACCTGAGCAGCCACGGTTTTGCTGGGGGAATGTTTTCTTAGAGACTGTTCCCTACTTTTAGAACAGGGCAATGGTGACAACTGCAGCAACAGAAGCCTCAGCTCCCCCCATCCTGTCATAGGACCAACCTCACGTGAGCGCTCTTCTGCCAACAACTCCTCATACTTACGAAGCTTCTTCAAAGGCCCGGACTTTCTCACATCCCTCAGGAGGTTCCCGTTTAAACATGTAGCTGTGGTTGGGCCGAGGAGAAGAAGCAAAGGCCAGGACTGGAGAAGGGCTGCCCTCCTCTAGCAGGGAAGAAAAGATACTTTTTGAGAAAATTTCAAAAGAATCCAACAGCACTCTAAGTCAACCCCAGGCATGCTCTTCTAGACCCTGCAGCTGCGGGCTACAACCATATCCTCAAGCCGCAGCATTTCATCTGTGCAGTTCCCAGCTCACATCCTCCATCCAGTACAGGATACCACCCACTTGGAGGGTAATGACTGGAGCTTTCAAAGTCCACTACTATTCAGTCAAACTGCCTGAGACCCTCTCCCACCTCATATGCGGCTTCCAACCCAGGACACAGACAGGGACAAAACAGGAGCCACGGCACCAAGGTTACCATAGCACGGGCCCTTTGTCCCCCTGACTTGCCAGCCCCTGGGCTTTCAGTACTTACCTTTCTCCTTTGGATCTGGCTGCACCTCATCCGCAGCAGAGGAGAGCTCTTCTGCCGCCAGTCTCACCGGGGTGTGTGGAGAAAGGCGGAGAGGCAC
The DNA here is from genome assembly GCA_013399475.1 of Chauna torquata. Taxonomy (NCBI): domain Eukaryota; kingdom Metazoa; phylum Chordata; class Aves; order Anseriformes; family Anhimidae; genus Chauna; species Chauna torquata. The sequence continues at coordinate 158,260 of VXAL01014953.1, read as the reverse complement.
GGAAGGAGAAGGAGAAAGAGAGAGGCTGCTGCAGCTGCCGCTGCTGGGCTCCAGAGTCAGGGATGCATCTCCAGAGCATCTCTGGGCAGGTGCTGGTGCCCTGTGGCCATCTGGGACATCCAAGATCTAGGAAAGAAGCAAAGCCTTAGCAGAGCAAGAAACCCCTTTCACTGTGAAAAGGTGCAACTGCTGGTGCACCTACAGACAGCAGCTACTTGGGGCGCTGGATCTCGATAGAGGCACAGCCTCCACTTCGGGAAGTGAGGCAGCCATAGGCAAAGCGGAAGGACAGAGACCGTTCCATGTCCTGTAACATGCTTTAGTTCACAAGCTCTCTGGGATCACCTCCCACATCTGCACAGTACAAAGCAGCCTTTGGATGCCAGTCTAAGACAGTGTCTTAACACTGTCAATGAGGCGTCATCTGTCCTGAGATTAATACTGGCCGATCTCTCATAGCACCAGCAAGTTTTAAGGAGGGAAGCCAGCAGCCACTTGGCACAACTCAGACAGTTACATGCCTAAAACAAAATGAAACTAGACGGAGACTGTCCCCATAGCCAAGAAACAGATATGGGCAGTGAGTGTCCTTGGAGGAGGAAAGGATTTCAGAGACCACCCAGGAGATTCAGGGCAATCTTGTGACCTTCACTCACCCTCAAAAGCTCTTCATCTCCCTGTTCCTTCACAAACACTTCCTCCACTTCCTGGTTTAGCCCTTCTAGGCTCCTATGCAAGCAGGGGCTGAGCCTCAAAATAGGTGATGAAGAAAGGAAGCCTGAAGGAGAGTCCTGTAACAACCCAGAGTCAAAGGCATTAGTTGTATTCGCACAAACTCAGCTGTTTCTCAGTTCAATCCTGATTCCACAGCACTCCAGTGCTCAGCCAGAGCCTTCCAGGAGGTTGACCAGAGAAGACTGACAGAAGAGTCATGTAAACTCACTAACTGCAGACTGAAGCACAGGGATATGTTGAAGAGGTGGGGGAGGAAGAGAAAAAAAAATCCCCTCTCTCAGACACGAGAGTAGAATTCTGAGAACAGTTTGGACACCTGCCAGCAGGAGTTTGCTCTCCACCTCACTAGGACATACAGTGACAGCAGAGCAGAGGGAGACATGAACATACCCTGAGCGATCCAAGGACAGCATGGTCCCCCTGGAGCGGGGAGCTCTTCTCCTTTTCTTTGCCACTTCTGCCATTTAGCTTTGTTCGCTGGAGCTGTTGCTTCAGTTTGGCAATCTAGCAAACAAAGTTTCAGCTACAGAACCAGGCAAGCCAATACACCTCCACCAAAAAGGACCATGTCTTGTCTCTCTCCTCCCCCTCTCTTTCAACCCACAAGGAAGTGCCAAAATAGAGACAGTTTCAGTCACACAACAAGCAGCTCTGGCCACCTCTCAATGGATGGACCAGAAGCACTCGCAAGGCCTCGTCACAAACTCCCCCTTTGCAATGTGGTCAGTGCCGTTCCTCTGGTGGATCTGGGTTATCTTCCACCTACGGAGTTAGGAACCAGGCCCCGCTGGAACCCACACACGCCACGCCACCTACAAGCAATGCACTGAGCTTCAGTGAAGCTTCTTTACAACAGCTGCCTGCAAGATCAGCCTCTAGTCGAATCACAGCATTAGGGATGAGAACAAGGGCTAATGTCTCATCTCTGATAGTACATCCCTGTCCTCCCACTCCCCTCCCATGCAAGCAGGAGCCTCCTATACATTAGCAACTAACACAGATCTTGCTTAAGCATTGGGAGTGGTCTATTTTACCTCTCTGCGGTGATCTGTGCTACCCCAAGAAGCAGAACGCTTGTGAGAACTGGAGCTGGCTTTCCCCACTTCCGCGTCATGCCAGGACACCGGAGTCTGAAGTGATGAGAAACATTGCTGAGAACAATCACAACATTTACTGGTCTGGAGACTCGTGGTAGAGTCCCAAAGAAACGAAAGTGATCTACTACTGCCCGTCCACACTCCTATGACAGTCTTCCCCCATTAATACTCAGTAAAGTGCATCGAGATAGCTATTTTCCAGTATTTACCCAAACCTGGGCATTTTGACCAAATCTATGCCTATTAGGAAATTAGACCTCACAGACCTACATGGCAAGAGACCTGCTCAGAAGTCAGTGGCTTAATTGCCAAAGCACCTGGCAAGATAAAGCACACCAAGCCATTACTCCGGAGAAAAAACCACAACCGCCCCCTGCGCTGCTTGCACAGGCTCCAGTCTGATGAACAGTGACGCAGGGTTTCAGGCACTCATTGTACGAAGAAGCATTAGCGAGAGGAAAAGCCTCACCCAACTGTGAGAACACACAACTTGCTTCTGAGACCTCAGGCTCCCGTATCAGAGTTCAAAGGCGTAACCAAAACCAGAGTTTGGCTTGCAGACTCGCTGCTGCTGCCGGAGCACGGGAAGAGCCCAGTTGCCTCTGCAGCTCGCATCGTCTGCAGGGCTGGCAGTTCTCAGCTGACTCCTCATGTACAAAAACAGCCCCAGCATCACATTACACAGCTGTTTTCCAAGCAACAGCTACATTTTGAATATCAATGGAAATCAGAAAAGGCTGTTAATCTGATCAGCAAAGGGTGTGAACTTCCTTCCAGTGAACTCAGCCCTCTCAGTGGAGACTCCAGGATCAGAGCAGTCCCAAGGCACATCATTTTCAAGACTGACCATCATTTTTTCCCCCCATCACCGCATTTCGGTGCCTCTCAAAATGTTCACCCTGCGTCACTGCTGCCTGCCATTTCTGTGGGAGGCTTTAGATACTTCCCCTCCTCCATCCCCAGTGACAGGCTGCCAGAAGGTGCAAGGGCCTGAGAACAGTTCCTCTCAAGCAGCTTAACTGATCTCCCCAGAGGCCACTGCGAGAACAGCAGCTGTTTTAAACAACCCCATTAAGTCATGAGGATGACAGAAGCCTCTCCTCTCAGAATCTGTTTCAAAACCTGTTTAAACCAAAGCAGCAAGGCAAGTTACCTAGAGCGGGACGAGGCTTCCCTTTTGTAACTGGACACAGGTGACTTCTAGATAGAAATCCAACTCTCTCCTGCATTATTAGGCCCTCAGTGAAACCCCTCCTTACACGCCACCTCAAGCAGAGCACACCAATTTCTCCACATCTAAAACTATTTGCTGCCTAGGTCTCCATCTCACAGTGCCAGTAAGCAGCAGACATCACGGCACAGCAGTTGTTCTCTTTGATTTACAGTGCTCGGTTTGGTTTGAGAGAAGAAATTGGTTCAGCCTGAACCATTACTGTGAGGTTCTGCCAAACTCAGAGCAGCCCAGAACAGTCTCAGTCATCCCTGTGCTACTCCTGACCAGTGCCAGAGTGCCAAGGAACAGACCAGTGCTATAGGAAATCCTACAGCAAAGACTAACCTTGCAGTTTTAGCCCATGGCACATCTGATCTCATTTCCTACCTCAAATATTCTCTCCTAAACAACTCAGTACTTGGCATTTATCCCAAAACATTGTGTCACTTCATATCCCAGTAGATCACGTACATAAGAAAGCTAAGGAGGAAAGCTAAAGGTCTAAGAGACAAGACCCCAGCTCCATCCCACATTACTGCAAGAGGCAAGTCTGTGGAAAGCTCAACCCCAGCTGCTGAGAACAGTCCAGGACGTGAGAGAAACTCATCTCAAGTCACTGGAAGCCTCCCGAGCAGCAGCACCCTTCAACGCCCTGTTCAAGAAGTCACTCATTGCAGTCTGTTGCCAATACCCAGAGCACCGAACACTGCACTGCAAAGAAACAGGGCCTAAAAAGGAAGAAAAGATGCTCTTTGCAATAGGAAGGCCTGAAAATAAAGAGCGCATACGCATCCTACCTCTCGCAGGCAGACTGTCAAGGCAGAAGGAAATTACAGAACCTTTTGTACTAACTGTGGCAAAACCGCTTCCTCAGAAAAGAGGAGAGAAAAATGCTTTGCACAGCAAGATAAAGCCACAAGCTCCAATCATGTATACTGCTGCCATCCTCACCCCCACACTGAGCACCTGCAGTTGTATCTCACTTAACCACCTTATGATAGCAAATCTACAGAGCTCTGCAAAACAGCTGATCAGTGGCTGAATAAGGGGGGAAGTAAACATGTACTGGCTAGCAGAGAAAGTCCCAACTTTGATAACTATTATGCCTGAAAACATGGAAGGAGTGGCAAAGTCCTGGAGGTTACAAGGAGGAACCTTTTGTTAATACACCAGGCAGGCTAGACCTGAGGACTTTATTCCCAGCTTCCAGCAACAGACAAGTTATTTGACAGGCACACACACCAGTGCACGTGTGTGAAACAGTGGAGACCACTGCTCCTTTCACAGGCACGTTGCAAGGTAAAATTAGCACTGCAAGACACTTGCGGATAGCTGCTGGGAGACTGCAGCACACCTGGCCTGTTCACTGCAGAGGAGTGATCAGCTCCGCGCTCAGCCGAGTCAGAACCAACACAGTGGCATTTTCCATTCCAGAAAGGAGGAGGTGCCCCACTTTGCCAGCCCTTTCCCCAAAAGGATCAAGTGCAACAAAAACTAATTAGCTCCAGTGTTAAGTGTTCCCACCACTGCCAATCTGCCTTAAGACAGAAAGGAAGAGTGTGCTTCCCTGACTCAGAAATAAAGTTAGACAAATTCTTTCCCTTCCTTTCTAGCATGCCCTTTGCCCTCAGCAGCGCTCTTGGGCACCAGAACTGAAACAAAAGCAGGCAAGAACACACTGGAAAAAGGACAATGGAAGTTGGAATCCAATTGAGAATTTCCTGCAAACAGCCCAGTAATAAATCGTTGAATTACAAAGATCAAACAGCAAGTTAACTCAGATTGAGTGTGCTAAATAAACGGCTTGTTAAGCAAACGGATGCTCTTATCCTTCTAAATTCTTTCACTTCTGCCGATAGGCAAGCACTATTTGCTGCCATACAGTAATATTTACAGGTTGCTAAGAGTTCCTCGAGGTCTGGAGCTTTTCCATTCTACAGCAGAGAGCTGTGCTGTTCGTGCTAGCGAGCCCTTCTGTGGGAGCACCCTCGCCTTCTCAGCGTGTGGCACACAGCCCGCGAGTGTTATATAAGGACTTGGCCCAGAACTGCAAGCCAGAAAAAAAAACTAGTACTGAGCCAGGACTGGAGCAGAAAGCCAGAGGCCATCTGCCTCCAAACAAGGCCAAGGAAATTCCATCTCCGCACCAAAGTGGAATCAATTGAAGCAGAGAAGCAAAAGGGGAAAAAGAGCCTTCCTAGAAAGCTGCAGCTGGATGGATGGAGATTTAACACTTTCTCTCTTCACCCCCAGTTCACACTTTTTTCAATTCTGCAGCCCTCTCTTGGCCCACAGACTTCCCAGGTAGTCTGTATTCGTACCTGGGTAGCTTTGTCATTCATGCACGAAGTGGAAGCTCCTTCAGCATCCCGCGGCCACTGTCCCAACAGGTACGAGCCCACGATGGTGTCCAACGACGAGGTGCGCCGCACACGGGGCTGCCGGGGGCGGCAGGTCTTCTCAACAGCAGCAGCGCAGGGAACGCTGGCTAGACAAGGGAAAAGAGAACAGATTAAGACTTCCAAAGCCGAGACACAGCAACGGGTATCACAATTAACAAGCCCACATCCACTGCAAAGATCACAAGAAGGGAAGCAGCACATACAGCCTGCAGAAGTCCATTTACTTTTTGGAAACCAAAGTCCTAATGCTTCTAATGTACCCACTGAGCCCCTGCTCTCACAACAGCGGGAGCTTTGGTGCCAAGGCCATGCTGCTGCCCAGCACAGTTTTGCTGCTCCAAGTCAGCTATCAAAACAAGTAGTAACAGAAACACCACTTCAGCAGAGTGGGCCACGCAAGAGCTGGCGCACTGACGGCCAGCCTGCCCTCCTACTCACTCCTCTGCTCCACTGCAGAGAGCTGATCTCATGCTTATCACCAACAGATTGCTTCTTTAGAACAAGAGATTTTATTGCAGCCCTTAAGTGGCTGCTTGAAACTATTGATTAGACATTCCAGTCTAAGTCAAGGGCACTGCTACACAACTGAAGTACTCGACATGGCCACCTTGCTTTTGCATGAGCACCATAGAAAAAACACTACACTGTCTACAGAGCTGTATTTATTAGCTGGAACACAATGCTTAGTTGGAGAACCCAGGCTCTTCCCATGGCAAGACCCAGGCATGAAGGGGAAGCTGCATGCCTCAGTTTCCCCCAAGGAAGCATGCTATTGCTTGCTTCCAGCCTAAAGGAGGCCAAGTGAACATCTGCAGAGTTTTGCATCCTCCAGCTGGACTACACAAGCGCTTGGTGTCATTAGTAGGAGTGCACATTCACTCAGCAACGACCAGAAAGCAAGACACAGCCTGTTCGCTGCCTTAACCCGTTGCTGGCAGGACCCCAACACCTATCCAGCAGCTCTGGGTCTGCTCTGCCCAGCTTCCATGAGATGACCACAACGCCTGTTCAGATTTTCTTAACGGTAGCTAGAAATGCTATGAACAGAAATGCTTCATGAATAGAACTAGGTTAAGCAATGATGCAATCCCATCGCAAGATAATAGGGGAGAGTACGGACAGCCAGGTGTCTCTCTCTGCAAGCTAATGCAAGAGCAACACGCAGCACACTTTGCTGCTCCTTCCCAGTCTCCTCCATCAAACCCTGGTCAGCCGGCCCACAGACAGCACAGCTGCCCTCTCCTGCAGCCCTGTCACCACCTTTGCAGTTGAAAGAAGGCGTTATCGCCAAAACCTAAAAGGTAGCAAGAAAGAGAGGCAAGTTCAAGCCAGCAGAAAAGTTTGTTTGCATTTCATTTTGATTAGACATGCAAATTACCACGCACATAAGAATCAGCCCCATGGCCTCCTGGCAAGATATTAAGGCCACGAGCAGCTCTGCTCCAGGTGCGTTCCGTACATTCTCTCCTTCCTCCCCAAAATCAGGGCATGGCAGGCAGGTCGAGTTAACCACACTAAAAACAGCATTAGAACTGTTAAGCACTATGTTGTGTTTGCCAAATACCTCCGCATACAAAGGTGTTTCGGCACTCACTGCGTGGCATTTTGTGGGCTCACAGCTGAGACTGTTCAGCGAATAGCCTGTTAAATTCCACTTCTCAAATGGTATTTTAGCTGATAAAAGATGTATTTGAGTTCTAGGTGAGAAAAGGGTAGGAACGAAAAGCCACGTGGGAGGGCTGGAGAAGCATTAGCCCTTGCACGACAGCCACACCTTAAAAGGTCCACACAGGACTAAAGACTTATTGTGTCGGGTCCAGCTGGCATTTCAAGACATGCTCCCTGCTTCCAACAGTTACCAGTCTAAGACAGCTACCAGTAACTAATTTAGAAACTCGTTAGTATTTGCAGCTTCCTCTTTGGTGCCTCATTGCCCCCACAGGCTGCATTACTTGCATCTCCATTACGTATGGCGTCAGCTGTCTCTTCCTCTCATGCTGCTCTCCCCGACGAGGTCTCTGGCAGAAGAACCGAACGCTGTCGCCACGGGGCAGCCGCTCCGCCACGCTGGGCTGTGCCAGCGCTGGGCACCGCTGCCAGACAAGCAGCTGCCCCTCGCCCCACAAAGGGCCCCCCTCGCTTCAGCCACTGCATCCAGAGTGACCAGGGTCACCTTCGTTGTCCAAACCTTCCACGGGACAACGCTGCCCACACTCAGCCCAAACGGACCTCAGGAACAGATGCGACCGAGAGCAGAGTGGACGTGGCCTCCCACGGTGACAAGCGCATCCATCCCGTGCGATGCTTGAAGCGCACCTAAAGCTATCAACGCACAAACAGAACGGGCTCCCTGTTACGGAGTACAGCTTCCCAACGACTCGGTTGGTTTCCACGCAGCGTGCAGAGCCAGAAGGGCAGGGTGGCTGGCGCAGGGTGCTGCAGGAAGCCGGCTGCCCCTCCTCGCGGTGCGAAGGCTGCGTGCACAGCGCGGTGCTGCGGGTGCAACGGAGAGGGCGCGTGAGAGGCACCGCGGCAGGGTGGAGCGTCCTGTTTACAGCTCCGTGCTATTATCATCCCTCCGCACCGAGCCTGCACAGCTGCCACCTGGCCACAAGCTCTGGATTTGGTCCAAGGCAGCTACACAGCTGAGAAGTGTCAGGTTGTGGTGCTTTTACTTTTCATGTGACAGTAAAGCTGCTGAAGATAAGAGAACCGTCACTGTATCTCCAGGAGCCACTTGGCTGCCTCCGATTGCTGCACGAGGCTTCCATGCAGCCTGAAGTTAAAGAGACTGGTGTAACGCGTGCATTTAGAAGTAGAAAGTTTTCAGTTTGTTTTCAGTGCTGGAGTTCTAGATTTGCAGGGTCCCTAGTCTTTCCCAACCACAATAACGTCAGGGAGCTCAGAGCTTTCTAAATAGTCTCTCTAGGCCAGACAATCTCTGCATCTAAAAAGACAATAAAAGTCTTCAGTCAACTTATAAAAAAAATACTAAAATTACTTTCAACTTACCATCCCAAAACTCCCAGAGTCACTGTTCAATGAACGGTACTTAAAGCTGAAGCTACAAATGATGGCAAGCAAAAATAACATTCTCACTACTCCTTTCTCTTCAGAGTTGTCAAATTTTCTTCCTTCCTTCCCCAGATTTCCCCCTGGGGAAACCAACCCTTCAATATCAGAAGACTGTTTAGAAATTTAGGGACATGCTGTTCAGACCCTGACGTTTTTGGAATATGTCCATGCAAAAGTCTACCTTAAAGTGATGAAGCATGAAATAACAGTCCACGATTAAATATAATCAGCTTTAAAATGAACCACGGAGCAATGGGCCATCTCAGCCTCCACCATGCAGGGTGGCTTCTCTTGCGTTCTGTAATATCAAAGCGTATCAAATGGCTTTGGATGCAGTTTTCAGTTTATTAGCTCAAGCAAGAGTTGTAAGCTTTCAAGAGTATTTGTCAGGAAGCCTGTAGCTGAGATGGAACCTAAGCAACTCTGTATATAATTAACTTATGCAACTTAACTTATATATAACTTATACCTTCCACCCAAGTGTAACAGAAATTACAGCTCATTATTTAAGTTCTGTATCAGCTTCCCTCATCTACACCTTTTAATGCTCTTTACAACACTGATCTTACTCAGATGCCACTCCTGATTTGGGGGACGGGAGGGCAGTAAGACAACAGAAATGCCTAAGCTGAATTTCTCACGGGGCTGCCAAACCACAGCAGTACCCTCTGACGCAGAAACATCTTTCAGACCAAAAGTTCACACCGAACCAGCTGCTGGCTGTGTATCCGAGTCACCCACTGCACCCCAGTAGCACTTCCTTGATCTTTAACATCTTCCTGGACAATCTGTCTGGGAGATCTCGTCACAAAACGTTTTTTGCACAACAGCTACACAGACACAGTTCATGGGGCACAACCCAGATGCAGAACAGACGCAGCAGTGGTACTGCTCTGGTGTTTGCCAGGATGGGAACTCCTACAGGAGAAAGGAAATAAGCTATCCTACTGCACCAGAGCATTAAAAACGCACCTCGTGTTCATCTTAAGGGCGGCACTGCTTAACAAGTCACAGCTCCAACCAACAGTTTCACCAAAACTACAACAGTAGCGCAGGCGTCACCCTGAGCTCGCTGCTCTGATCCGACAGGGCAGGAGGTGAGGTTGGCACACAGCAAGAAACCTGGTGTCTTCCTTTCTCTTCTTCTTATTTTAAAACGTGACTGGACAAAAGACGGGTGCAGGACTTCCAAATGGTATTAATATCAACGATCTGCAAACCAAATCAGGGAAGGAATCGCACTTCCTCTAACCTCACTCTGAACGATGGTATTTGATCAGAGGGAGCACAGAGGACATCTCCCCAAGGACCAAAAATACTTCAGCCGGGCATTTCCAACAGTGACTAGTAGCAGAAGTGTTGCTGAAATAAAGATCAAAACTGAAGCTTCAACATTATAACTCATTTAAATCTCATTTCAATTTCTCTGCAGCTTCATCAGGGTGCATCAAGTTACCTGACAGGTTGTTGCCAAACAGGACTGAATTCTCAGCAGCAAGCAAGCTTCAGAAATATATCCTCAGATTTTCATTTTTCTTTCCCCTGACTGAGCAGATAAAGGAAATTGTGTCCAGACTGCAGCACTGAGAAAACATAGTCACATATTTTTGAAGAGTCCTAATCTTTTAATGCAGCAAAGGCTAAAAATCTTTACAGAAAATAAGTCTTTTCCCAGCATTGTTCCCTTTACTGCACTCTTCATTTTCAAAAGAAACGTGAAGATCTATGAAACCATGCTTGCTACCACCGCAGCCAGGCCAGGCACTTCCTCGTGGCACACCAAAGCGCTGCTACCACACGCTGCTTCTGCAAAAGCACTCCCTGCGAATACCTCACTCTACCACACAATCTGAAAACAATGCAGGATTATGCAAGGAGTAAGTCTTTTTGCTCTTAGAATCCCTAAAAGCCTAAAAGGAGATGAACGGGCAGCTTTACCCATTCTTAATGAAATTTTAAATCACATGCTTAGTATAGTACAGAAATCTGCAGAACGAGCTAGAAAACAGAGGCGTTTCACAGGAACTCAGGGCATGGTCACACTTACCTACCAAGACAGGAAGCAAGATCAAGAAAGCAAGATCAAGAGCTGGAGAAGAGTTGGGATGAAAGTTCACAGAAGCTGGAGAGAGAGAGTACCCTCTCCGCAACGACAGCTACACACAGGTCTTTTTAAGTGGAGGAGACAAACAGTAGATCTCAAGCTTTAGCCAGAAATGGAATATGAGATCCAGAGAAGCCTGCAAGCACGTGCTTACTCAAGGTACCAAGGCAATCAATGCACACCGTGTGAGGGGCTCCGCAGAAAGCCCACCAGAAAAGGAAGCCAGGTGGGCACGCAGAGCTGCTCTCCAGCACAACGGGCAGGCTGACTATAAGCACAGCCAACGTTTCCTAGGAAAAGAAAAGTCTCACTTCACCCTCAAAGCAAGAAAGGAGAATTATGTTCAGAAGTAATACAACTGGGAAGAAGAATGCAGTAGGACAACCACTTGCAATTGACATGTATGGCTACAGGAAGAGAGCAATTTGAATGTTAAGGGGTTTCAAAGAGGAGAACTAACCCGGAATTTATAGGCAGATTAAAAGGTAATGATAAACACAACCCTCAGCTGCTCCTATAAAAAGCGTAACACGTCCACGGCAGGATCAACTGCATAGCTCAGTAAAACTTCTGGCATCTAGTCTTTTCACCTGAAGTCTCTGCAAAGGAAATATTTGACATCTCTACCTCTGGCAGTATTTTAAAATTATATTCCCTTTGCCTTTAAGAAGATTTACAACTGAAGGGAAATTCACACCCATACCAGGATGGGATTTCAGAGCTCTTTGCTCATTTCAGTAAGCATTAATACAGAAACGCAAAACCCTCAGAGTACTGAAATCCATTGCACCTTCCGGTGGAGAGACAGAAGCTGTGGTTAAACCACACTGCCCCGCATGACTCTTGCTCAAACTGTACGCACCCAGCTCAAGACACCCCAAAAAGTACCTGCTGTTCCCAAAGCACAGACTTCTAAGAAAATCCAAAAGATTTTCCTCTGCCTCAGTGCCTCTCCCGCACAGCAAGGCACAACGACAGAGAAGGGGCACTGGGAAAGCAGGAGGACCACGAAAGTTGCTGTCTCTAGCCAAGGGCAAAGAGGATCCCAGCAAACACCTCCAGGCTGGGAGCTGGGTGCCCACCTGAGACCGGCCAGCAGCGACTTGCCCTGCAGGCTTCCCTGAACCGCCCTCGAGCACAAGTAAAGAAATTCCAGGCTTTGCAATCACTCCCTGGTTGCAAGCTGTGCTAAGAGTACAGCTGGACAGAGCTGCCCAAAGGACAGAGCATCTGCAGATATCATTGAGGAAATTAATAAGGGACACTAGCAGTTCAAGCTGGTTGGCCTTTTTTTGTTGTTTTTTTGGACACAGACACCGTTAAACAGCAACTCCCTCCCCACGGCTCAAGGCCTGAAACTGGAGCTGAGCACTCAGTTAATGGAGGAAACAAGCTGAACTTTTCACCTTTATCTTAATTCTTTCAAAGTTTGTTTTTCAAATGATAAAACAATCTGAAGAATTTCAACATCCTCAAAGCCTTTGGTTGAAGTGCACATTTCCTAAATCCAGCCTGATGCAAGGCACCACTGCAGCAGGACCTTCAAGCAAACCCACCTCTTTCCCACTGATACAGGTGGGGAGCGCTTCTGGACTGACCTCCACACTGCAATTTACGGAAGTACCAGAAGACGACACACATGTGCTGGCAACCTCTCATGAACAAGAAGGGTGGTCTACAAACAAGCAACAACCTGTTCAAACTTCAGATCTTTAGGACTCATTCACTCCGATCTGGAAGAATTCGGATGACCAAGGAGCTACCCCAGTCATCCGTGCCACCAGTATCAGCAGAGTGAACCCCCAGCTACAAAGAGAGAGCAGTGGGTTGTTAGGTTTTTTTTTTTCCTCCTTTTTTTGTTACACCTACTTAAATCAATTCCTGATAAGCATCTAGGAATCAAGATCACTGCAGAACGCAGGGCTCTCCCTCAGCTCAAGGTGAGAAACCTTTGATTCCCAAGCCCTTGGAAATCTTCCAGCATAAAATAAAACAAACAAAGACATCCTTGATATTTCTACAGTTACAAACAAGCTCGAAATACAAGGAAAAAGAAGGCTTGTCCTTTACATACATATAACTACACAAATCACATCAACACTTCATGACAAGCCCTTCTCCCATACTCTCAGTCATCTTTACGACTAGTTTCACTTAAGCCATCTGCCTGGAGGGCGCAGCGTCAAGCTACTGAAACAACTTTTCATCAGGAAAAGTATCACAGCACCTGATATGCCTCAGCATCACCTTCCTCGTGCCGGCTCTAATTGAGGGAGCAGAATAGCAAAGTTAATATTAGCTCACTCATCGCCGACCTCAACAGTTAAGCACAGCAGCATGATGCATGTACCAGTTGCACGCAGCAGCCTCAGGCTCAAGCTAGGAACTGTACAAACTCACTAATTCCTGTTCCTAAACGCTTTCAGACTGAAGGGATGGCAAACTATGAGCAACTGAGGCAGGGGAGGAGAAGCAGCTTGTCCAGAGTCATGCAGCAGGTTCCAGGCAAGCATGGAAACAATTATCTCCCGTTATTCTCAAAGAATGGATTAACCACACAACCTTGTTTGACATCTGCCTCATTTCCTCTGCAGCCATCCCTGAATTATCAGGTGGCTTGAACAGCAGCACCACAAGCATAATTTTTAATGCAAAAAGGCCTGCCTAATACAAATTCCAAGAGGGAACATTTTCACAGGTTCGATGCTATTGGTCTGCTGACATCTTCTGCACAACTAACCGTGGATCGGACTGAATCAGCACCGTCACCCTGAAATGCACGAGCAACGGGGGAAGTGCCAAGATCAGCCTGGTGTAGTTAACGCAGCTTAAAAGTCTCGCCATTTGTGCAGTATTTCAACATCCAAGTTTTGCATAAAGAAAACTCAGTGCACTTTGGTGCTCAACATATCTTCTTTCGCAGGGTTAGGCCAAGTACTTGTTTTTCCCTTTGCACCACACAGACAGTAAAACGTTTACCACACCTGGAACAGAACCATTTCTTCTCTGCACAAACATGTGCCCAGGTTCTTTCGGTTCCCACCCAACAAATGTTGAAAACTCTGCTAGGGCTCATGCAATTTTGATGGATAAACCGCACTGAAAGAAAGATTCCCAAACAAGTATCCATCTAGGGTAAATGATCCGGGAGCTTCCAAGTTCCTCTGGAGCGTTCTGCTATAAAAGGGACAGATCATACTTCCTGTATGGTCCTGTCCCATCGCCCTGCAAATTTGTCTTTAAATGTCATCTCCAGTATTTTAAAGCAGGGAAAAACTTGTTTCACCTACAGAATGTCAACACAAGTCAAATTAAGTTATAGATGTGTCCTTTGTTTCCCCTTTCCCACACCCGTATCCACAGGCTAACAAACTGGGAGCAGCAAGTTTAGATTGAAGGTATGATCTGTATCAGCTGAGGACTGCAATGCCATGAATGGGCTCCAATTACTGTGCAAGAAACTCGTTCTACATTAAACAAAGCCACCTGCAATGTTCTGACTCCAAACCTGAGCCATGCATTGTGTTCAGCTGTGTTTTGTACAAAGAGTGATTTGATTTCATAGGACAGAAGCAGGATTCTTCATGGCTAGTGCACCAGCAGGACATCTTCAAGGTTTTCCCATCCCTCAACCAGTCTCTACATGACTACTTCTCCCCACTACAGCTCCCTATTGTGCTTAACCCTTCACTTCTATCAGCCTATTCTCCCACAGCAAAACCCTAAAGGCAAAAGCAGAATTGCTTAGCAGTGATGAATCCCAAAATCTGGAAATGCAAAGTTGCGAAGCAGCTGTTTGCACAGTGCAGCAGCAGTTTTCCCATGACAGTACTCTGCATACTCACTTGAGGGTCTCCTTCTTTGTTGAAGAGTTAATACCAAATGAGCTGCTACTCCTACTGATACACCCCTCCTCTGTAAGATTTCAATTTCAAGTTGAGCACGTGATATAGATGCTACAAATCTGAGTGTTCCTTGTTCATTCGCTTAAGTACCCCCCTGAAAATCTACAGGTGTTAAATAGCATAAAAGAAAACTCAAGAGCAGACACCACAAACATCTGGACCACTATTTTGGTAACGAAAGCCTTTATATGCATCCCCCAGGATACAGAAACATCATCAGATACCAATTCCTAAAGCAAACCTGGTAAGGCCTGAAGCACTTAAGATATTCAACTAATAAGATCAGAAGGAGGGGGAAAGGAGACCCTCGCACTCATGTGATGCCTGCAGCAAAGGAAAGAAGAGGAGAAAGATGCTGTTAACAGCTCTGCTGTATCACTACCATGTAGGCAGCAATCCCACAGCACTTTCTAGTGGTAAACAGACATTTTTATTCCTGAAGAACCATTTTCATTTTGCTAAACATACACTCAGACAGTATTGCCTGTGAATAGTGTCCCACTCATCTGCCTCTATAATATACACCAGGCACGGGTTTCGTTCAGATACCAAATAAAGATATTTGGCAGTCTGCTCACTTAGCCTCTCTAGCAGGATCCACACAGCAGAAACAACTGGACATCTCAGAAACAGGCAAGTTGAGCAGGCAAGCAACAAAATCCCAACTAGATGAGTCAGCCCAGCTAACAGTAACTTCCTGAAGAGCTAAAAGGCACCACATAAATCTGGGGTTACAGGGGTGGTGGTGGAATCCTGGTGAATTTCTCTGAATTCTGGTGAAACGAGGCCGCCCGTGAGGCTTTGGGCTCACAACAGAGGGTCAATGTGAAACGCAAGGAGCGGTACACACACCGCTTGTCAAAGCCACCCCTGAAGGACAAAGATTTGTATCTCTGCACCTCACTGTTGTTGTCCCTCTCCTATGCCACACCATCACTGACACGCACACATACTGCTTGGAAGACAGAAACAGGAACGCAGTTACCTTGCCTCCTCCCAAGAAATTAATTCCAACGCTACTCAGAAGAGCAGTTGGTGGGTAGCTTGTTGTCCAGCTGTTCACTCTAACTTACCCCCTGCTTTTACTGGTGTTCTGAAAGACTCTGCTGAACTAGTAACATAACATATGACTTTGCTTTCTTTTTTTTTAAACTATATTTCATCTTTTTCCTCTCTGTGCATGAACCAATTTAGACAGCTAATATTACTTACGTGCTTATATTCTCAGAACGCTATGTCCACACGTTAAAACATGAATTGTAATTTAAATAATACTATTTCTCTAGTGCCACACTAAAAAAATAAGCATAAAGACTTCTGGTAGTCTTACTTTAGAAAATTATGTTTCAGACCTGCGATGCAGGATGAGGAAGACGGGAGTTACAACCCAGCAGCAGACTCAAGGGCGAAGGCACAGGTCTCACGGAGGCTGAAGTCTGGCTGCAAGCATGGAAGTTCTCCAACCAGCAGGTGCTTTGGTGCGGGCTTTGGAGGAAACAACTGAGACCACAAACGGCACGAGTATTGTGATTAACTGATTTAAACCGCAGGGTCGCGAGTATTGTGATTAATTGGTTTAAACCGCAGGGTCTCCGTAAAGCTCATCCCACCCCGGAGAACAGCCACCTTGCCAGCATCACAGCCCTGCCTACCCTAGCGGGTGCCTCCCAGCTACCTAACTTGGGATAAATGGATGCAACAGGGATGGGTCTGGCCTGTATGTGAAGAGGAGCAAACACAAATACATTACCCGCTTCACCACCAAAAGCCACATCACTTTGGAGATAAGGAATTAAAAAACATTGACACCAATGCCACGTATCGGATCCATCACCAGGCATCCTGATATCTTCATTTCTAAACAGCAAGTCAAGTCCTTTTTAAACACTCTCAGACCTACTTCCTGGCATCTCCCAGCTCTAGCTCTTCCTTTCAACAGAAGCCCTTTGAGAGAGTCAACAGCTGCTCCTCATTTCAATGGGATCCTCTATTATCAGAGCAGCTGCAGGATCAGACCCTGGATCACCCAGCACCTCTCCCTCTCCCCACACCTCTTCTTCTAAAATCACAGAGAGCCCCAGAAACCAGCCACCAGGCAGCTCCAGAGCAATTCAGAAAGCCTGCAGAGCAAAATGGGGACAATGTGATAAAGCAACAGATTCCCATGCCGAGTGCCCAAAAGGTAGGAGCAGGAGTGTTAGATTGTGAATCACTATGATAGCAGTTTTCACTTAAACCCTGCCAGTTTACTGCTACAGCTCCCACACATGCAGGGAGCAAACTGAAGCTCATGATGAGTGACTGAGGCAGAGAGCAGTGGAAATTCAAACACTTCCAAAACTGCATATGAAATGACTATGATCAAGAGGAAAAATTCAAGCTCCTAGAGCCGGAGCAGTGAGGCACAGAGCCAGGAAGAAATGAAGACCAGCAATTCTGGTTCATGTCAGTGGAGCTCCAGCCTTTTTGCCCTCAGAAAGCTGCATGGTGCTTTGGAGCAGGCACAGCACAGAGTTCTAACAGCTGAAAGACTACAGGCAGCCGGACTCTCCTTTCTTTGAGGTTTGCTTTATTTTTTGAAACATCTGAAGCTACTGAATAATTGCCCTATTAACAGGGACTTCACCTTCATTTCAGCATACTGCTGAGAGGGAAGGAGAGACTAGCACTCAAATTTTATTTCATTAACTTGTTTTAAGTTAAGTTGAGCAAAAAGCTTTTTAATAGCTTCTCTGATCAATACCAACCCTGCCAGAGGCAGGAACGACTAAGTCTCACGTAATGAAATGTACAACACTTCCAGAAGGGCCATTAATTCTCAGTTCAGGATGGGCTGCAGCACTCATTTCTGCAAGGCAGATTAAGTAGCTGCTGCATTAAACAAGAGCACAGCACCATGAATGGATGCCACCGAGATCGGCTGGCCCAAAGCTTCACAAACATTTCTTGCTGTTTAAGAATTCTGATTAAGCTTACCGCTAACCCAGAAGAGCATTTCATTGCTATTTGGATACTTCTTGATATAGTTTACAGCCAAGCGAGAACCCAACACCCAAGAGCAGTTCCACGAGCAGCTCATACATACGTACATAAAGAAAAGCCAAAGGCTATTACTAGGTCACCAGAAAGTTATATTTAAATGAGCAGTTCTGAAGTGGTCAGAAAAAAATCTCAGCAATGCAATTAGGGATGAATTGCCATCAGTGCAAATCAAATCATCGCCTCTTTATCAAAATCGGTCGAGCCGTACAAAACAAAGGGCTCAGTTTTTGTGAAACCACCTCCGCACAGGCAAGTCATTGCCACGGGAGCGCACCCGGAGCGAGGCGTCCTGCCCCGCCGCGGAGCCAGGTTCGCTCCCTCCCTCCGCCTGCGCGACGGGCAGCCCACGCGTGGAGGCGGTGGGCCCAGGAGCCGCGTCCCGCAGCGGGGAGCTCCGCGCGGCTTTGTCCCGGCCGCTCCTCCCCCGCGCACTCGGGTTTTGTTTTCCCCTCCGGCCTCGCTCTTTTCTCTGCCTTCCACCCGCGGAGCGCCAAGGAGAGGCCCCCCCGCCCCACGCGCGGCTTCACCGAGCGCTCGGAGGCTGCCGCAACGCCTGCGAACCCCGAGAGCGGTACCGCGGCGCCTTAGGACCCTCCCCAGAGCCCCGCACCGGCCCCCAGCGCCCGAAGCGCCGCTCGCCCGGGCCCGGCGGGGGGCTCGGGCTGCAGCGCACCGCGACCCCAGCTCCGCCCCGTGCCCGCCTCAGCCGCCAG
>VXAL01014953.1:117276-138975 GCA_013399475.1 Chauna torquata | reverse complement strand
ACGATCACGGAAGGTCGTTCACGTGCGCTCCCCTGCTACCGCAATGCGAGACTTGCGGTTTCTAAAGCAGCGTGGTCCCCTGCGAGGCGACGCGTTGTTCCGGCTAGGGCAAGCAGCACGTGCCTTCCCCCCGCGCCCTTCGGGGAGAACCCGGTACCAGCACCTCCGAGTCCGACGGTTGTGAACGCAGCAGCAGGAAGATGGAAAGATAATTGATAGAGATTATACTGCACCTTTACAGAGCAAGAAAAGAACTCAGGCTTAGTAGCAAGGGAAGTTTTAAGTCCACAGATCCATGCTCCCCTGTGCTGTTTGAGGAGCTGAGATTTCTTTAATGAGCTTCCAGGTTGTGGGGTTTTGGGTTTTTTTTGTTTGTTTGCTTTAAAACCTGAGCTCTGTTCTGAGCAAAGTGAACATCACATTTGTTGTCTGCCTTTAAGCTACAAAAGCCTGCTGTGGAAGAAAATTCTAACACAAGTTTTACTACCAAGTGAACTGCCAATTTTTTGCACCCCTCAGACACCTAAAATTCAAGACATCTCACCCAAACCCCTCCCAAGTTCAATTAAGAGCTTAAATATATATTATATATATAGCTGGAAAAAGCAGAACAGAAATCAAAATGTCAAAGTTGTTTTTGTGCTGGTCATACAGCATGAACGCTTCTGTTAGACACAGGTACGGGCCAGGAGATGCGGTTTCACCGGGCCAGTGGAGCTGGACTGGTGCAGCCCCCGCGGAGGCTGGGCAGCCCCGTGCCACACTGCCTCGCTGCTCATGTTCTGCATTCTACACGCAGGAAGTGACTCGCTGCCCAGCCCGCTCTTAGGATCTGACCCTGGTTAACATCGGCTTCAGCAGGAGTTGGCTGAGGACCCTGCTGCTTTGGTTCCCCACCTTTCCCACCACCATGTGCCCTTGACTCAAATGAGCTTTGCTGAGCTGGTATTTCCAGAGGGCTTCTGTTCCTTCCACTATCTGCCATCTTATGTCACTTGCAGGAATCAACCGCTACTTAAACGAGAGGGCTAGGAGCCCGACACCACTGACCCGATTGCTGACCCAAAAAGGAGGCTGTGGTAGAACAGCGCCTCAGGACTGACAGAGTTAAAGCTTTGGACAGGGCCATAGGAAAGGGCGGATGTTCAGGATTTGTGGTGCCAAGGATTTTGGGGGGAGGCAATGTAGCTTTCAGTGCCCAGCATTTGGAAATCTGACCCCCCCCACCTTTTTCCAAGATTAGGCTCCTACAATGTGCCTCAGCTCCGTTTGACCCTGCCATCTCATACATGGCAGATGCAGGGGAAAAGGAAAAGGTCTCCCCACCTGCCCAGGGCTCTCAGCAGCCAGCTATTCACCATCCTCTGACCTTCTGTTCCTCCAGGATCGCTCCTGATCACGCCTTTCCCTTAAACCTTACAGTTATACCATTTTGTTTGGTTTCCTGAAAAGACTTCACAACACGCAATTCCTCATCCCTCCCTTGTCCTATTCCCCTAGAACATGTTTTTAGTGTAACCATTCCTCAAATGAAGGTCATTATGATTCACCCTTTCTTCCAGCCATACCTCAACTAAAGCCACGAGCAGACTCTACCTGCTGTAGGTCCAGGCCTGTGTTCTACCTCCAGCTGTGTGGGTTTAGGGAAAGGAAGCATCTGTCCAAGCGAAAAGGGTGGGGCAGATCGATCTAGTACAGGAGCCTGGGAAGCTGTGGCACGGCTAGATAAGAGAAGGGGGAAAGGCATGAGATGGCAAAGTAGCCCGGGCTCCGTGCCAGTCTCTCTGGAGAGGAGAGGTTATGACAGCAGCAGACAGTTGGTCTCCCCTAGTGGCTATCACGGCAGAGCAGCACTCCCCATCTTCTTCCTGTATCTCTCTGCTCACAAGGCTGGCTGTTTCTATTTGCACGTAATCAGGCAACAGATGGGAAACTAAACAGCACAATCTTCTTGCTTCTAGAAAAAGCCAGCAGGGGGGAGAGGCAGTGTGTACTGCAATACTTCAGTTACTGAAGGAAGACAGAACGTACCTCCTGATGGAACCAAAGATGAGACAGAAGCCACAGCTTTGGTTATTAGATCTTGGTAAACAAACAAAATGCCACGCATCAAACTAATCATCCCTATCTCTTCTAGCAAGGAGTGCTGCAAGATCTCTGATAACATGGAATCTCAAGAACCCCAGTCACACAAGGAGGCACAGTGATCTCAGTTCAGGACTGTCGTAAGGGCAGTGGAACATTCCAGAATAGCAGTAGCATTATGGGCTTTTCTGAGGCTTAACAACATTCACCAGAAAACAACTCAAGTATTTATCTGTTCACTCCAACTCTCAACCTAAAATTAAGTTTTAAACAAAACAAGGGTCCTCAAGTGTCTGCTCTCCCAACAGCTCTTCCTATTCCAGCTCCTGATGCAGAAACAAGGTAAAAGCACACCTAGAAGACCTTTAAAATCTTGTTGCCGCTCTGCATACAGACATTTCTTCATGTCAAAGACGCTCTTCCCGAAAATATTTCCTTCCCAATGTATGTAGTCGCTATTAGCAAAGCAAGAGGAAATTCTATGCAATAAAAAGAAATGGAGAGGCAACTCCCAAAGTACAGCTGTTCAAAGAACATAAAAATGCAATGAAAAATGGTGTTATAAGTGCCAGATAGAGGAGTTGTAACTATATTCTTTTTTCACTGACAGACTGGTAGCTCAGCTTTTTTCTAGGATCCCTTCAGAGTCAGTCCTTCCAACCCAGAAATTCAAATTCACCTTTCAGTTTCTTTGCCATACTTTTTAAGGCACTGCAATTTCAACCCAATACCTACAGCTGGAACAAACTAAAAATATTCACTCCTCTGTGCTGTTTTGTTTTAGCATAAAGGAGGTCACACAGCTGTGCCTCTGATTGTTCTTACCATATCTCATGCTATAAATACTGCAAGGAAAACTGAAAAAAATTGAAGTGGTTCAGCACAACTAAGCTGAGCACCACTCTGTCTCAAGTCCAGGTTTTGCTTTCACCACATACTTCCCTCAAGGTTTAAAACCCCACATTTTGCTTTATTACGTAGGAAGAGGCAAGAAATCACCAGCTGTTACCTATCAATTGGGCTACAGCCATGCTAGCTCAGATGAGTTGCACATTATCAGCCAGCCAAGTTTATTTCACTTGCAACAAGAACAGGCCTTTCTGTATCCTCCCACAACAACGACACACCACAGAACAAGTGTTATAAAATTCAAGTTCCTACATTCCTGCAGGCTACACTCTAGCCTACACAATGTAGTCATCTCCCCATAATTAAGGTTCCTAATGATGTGCTGCATAGTAGCAGAAGTGACAATCTTTTACAACTGCTCAAAGGCTGCAGGTCAAGGATCCCACTTCTTATCATACCCTGTCTGCTTGTTTCCATTGCTTCTGCCACAGCAGTTTCTGTAGCCTTCTCTCCTTGCGCAGCAGAGCTGACCTACCACAGCACCAGTTAACTATTCCCAGTTTTCAGAGCCCCAGAAAGCCAGTCATTTCATCATGATTAGCAAACACCACAAAGCTTCAGAATTATCTCATAGCTACGGATCGACCTATTCAGCACGCTCCAGAAAGCAGCCTTTTAATGCTACAGCACTGCCCAGCTCCTCAGCTTACAAGCATGCAGGAGAATATTTTTTGTGTAACAGGCCTGGCCTTCCCTTCCCCCGTTCACCCCTTCAAGTACTCCCTACTACACACCCCGGAATGGCTGCCTGCCATTCTTTAGCCTTATGTCAGCATCACTTGAGGAAATAACAGGCAAATAGGAAACGTGTAAGGCTGAACAGATGTCACCGCAGTCCTGTGATTCTGGTCCAGTGCTCAAGTCCTAAATGAGATTACATTTCTGGCTGTTTGCTATGGGTAGGAGGTAGACAGAGCTTAGATTTAAAGTCCTGATCAGCTGAGCATGAACACGGAAGATCAAAGGGTCATTCAGCATACAAGCTCAGCTTTCCCTCATTGTCCTTAAACAAAATTCCTCTCACTCTATACTGTGTAGTAAAATGCCTGCCTGTCTGCCTCCCACTCTGTCCCCAAGAGAGATGGCTGCATTTCACTACTGGACAGTTTCTGCACTCAAATGCTTTGAGATGAAAAGCTCTAAGGAGTAAGATAAATAAAACTGCTGTTTATTAAAAGAGACTAACAGATTATTCACCAGCCCAGCCAAGCTATTTCACAGTCTGGTCATGCTCGCAGTGAAAACAGTGGGAGTTTTGGGAGCAAAG
Organism: Chauna torquata; assembly: GCA_013399475.1. Taxonomy (NCBI): domain Eukaryota; kingdom Metazoa; phylum Chordata; class Aves; order Anseriformes; family Anhimidae; genus Chauna; species Chauna torquata. Next base: position 134,714 of record VXAL01014953.1, on the reverse strand, counting down.
CACAAGCCCTGCTAAGGGTAAGGAGACATTATGAAATGGATCATTTTCACTAAGTCATGGAAAGGCAGGAAGCCTCTCCTAATAGCGTGAATCATCAATAAACCAGAAAGGAAGAATACACTTAAAAATAATCACTGAAGTCCAGCACTGCCAACAGCCAAACACAGCATGTAAATGAATACAAGGAGACTAAGGAGAGCAAGTCAGGCAAGAACTGACAAATCGATACAAAACAGGCAAGGCACTCAGAACTAAGGGAACGGCCCTGATCTAAACAGATCCTGTGAGCACTGCTGTCTAGTGGAAGAAGAGCTATAACAAAGCATGTCTCATACCTTCAACATCCTCTGCTGCTGCTTGTCTTCCTTCTACCCACTACAACAGCCATCCGATCATCTTGCTGCTGTGACTCTGAAGCTTGTCCTACTGGAAAACAGACACAGCAGGGGGTGAAATTTATTATCTTGTTTAGGATCCTTTCATCTGCAAGAAGCTAGGACACAGGATTTCCTATTTGCTTTTACATCACCATTAGTGCTGAAGGCATTCAGAGCAATCCCCAGCTTTGTGCCAGGCTATGCATGAGCTGGCAGTATCTAAAGGACACCAGGACTTGTGATCCACGCTGGTAGATCCCACTTATCTCATCCTAGGAGATGACCTTGTTTCTCCTCCTATTCCCAACCACAAGGACTCAGGAATTATCCCACATCAGAGATTTAACACAATTTCCTAGAATAATATGGACTGCATTAGATGTAAAATGTTAACTGCGAGGCAGTGACAGCTTGCTTAGGAGAATGCGTGTTAAAGAACAGCAGGAGAAGCTTTAAGTTCTCAGGATAGGCAAGCCCATGATTTCTCTGCTGGCACAGAAAAGTATCAGCAATTAGAGTTCTAGTTCACCCATCAGCTACTGTCTGGCAAAGCACAGCTGCTCACTCACACAGCACTACCTTTATTTCCTGAAACTGAATTAGATTAGAAAGTATTAGAGACATGATATAGGAAAAAAAAGTTTATATAAAGGGCTGTATTTGGCACAAGAGTATTATTCTCACACAGATACCAGGCAGTCCCAAGACAAGCTCCCTAACAAGCGTTGCTGAAGCTCCCAGTAACATGGCACCTATGAATTTTGAAGCACAGGTACAGAAAACTGGGTGGTGACAACTGGCACAATGTAATTAGGAAAAAATGCAGACACTGAAGAAAATAACCTACTTGGCTCACCTCAGAGCTCAGTAAGCCAGAAGTTCATATGGGAAGAAACAGTTTTTTGCCATGAATAATTACAAAAGTAGGAGTTTTAAAGGAAGTCAGCAGTTCCAGCTGGCACAAACATTATCCTAGGAACAACCATTTTGCTGCACTACACTTCAAACAAGACACAAGCCTCCCAAAATCAGTACCATTGCTCACCCCAATCTTTACTTATTCGACAATATTTTTTTTGTATAAAGGACAGTGATCATATCTCATAATAAAAACTGATAAAAGCTGCTGATCCCATCTTGTGAGACACTTCCTCCAGCCACATCCTCCCATTCTCCATCCATTTTGTATTGGCAATTTGCATTTAGTTTGGTATTTGTTTAGCTCCTCCAGTTTTCAGGTACAGATCTAATGTAGTAGTCAGTCTCTTAATAAACTAAGCGGAAGATAAACCTGAATAAACAGAGGATAAGCCAAATTGATGGTAAATTTGATATTGGAGTAAATCAGACCATCCCAGGAGTCGCGTCGCTCGATGTACCAACCTGGCAATAAGACTGTTGTTCTCCAAAATCTTTTTGCTAAGCTCTGGTTCTTTCCTACCTAACTCCACCTTGTCCTACTACAATCTCCTCTCACACATATACCCCATTGTTAATATCCCCAAAGCTCTTACTACAGTCAAGATATTTATGTAAGCTGGAAACTGAGCTACAAAGTCTCTGCTCCTGATTGTCCATGGTACCACAGTCAGTTTTAAGGGAAAAACTGCCTGCAGGATAGGCTCAGAAACCCCAAATGCGATTAAAGTTTCACCTTCACTTCCCACATCACTGTCATTCTTTGTGACAAATGTTTTTTTACACCTGTGAAAGTTTGTGTCATTGGGCTGAACAACATGAGCAGAGTTTTCCTTTAAACAAGCACGTAGTGAACTTGATTGATTAGGAAGAGAGGCATTAACATCAGTGCCAGGCGGTTGGAGAGCACTGCCTAGACTGGAAGGAATGTATTAAAGGATCAGATCACAAATCCAAAAGCAGACAAGAGAATCCAAAAAAAACCCTCATTTTGGCAGGAACAGGACAAGGATGGCATAAAAATATCTGTCCTGTCAATAAGCTTTAGTCCTGCCAGGGCAAAATGTACTTTTATTGCAACTATTTAATAATTAGATTATGCTATGAGACCCAGGGGAGGGAGGCAGGCAGCCAGGAAGTGTGGCTATACTCAGCTGTAACTAAGTGAAAAACTTCTGCTTTCAGCAAGACTCAGACTGGATCCTTTTTCCGTTACAATTGAAAAAAAAAAGATGTAGGCTAAACTGGCTTGACCTTGCTCCTGTTGCCAGAAAACACAGGCTCTACTCAGATGTCTGCATGCCAGAGCCCCTGGGGAAAGAGTGAGTACATGGATTCTCTTCAAGTCAACTGAAACACTCCTATACAGAACACTAGCTGTAGGTGTAAGACCTTCAGCTCAATGCACAGTACATGGTCATAATTCTTCATAAAGGGGTTTCTGTGACTGTTTGTACTAGTAATCAGTATCCATTCAAATCTAAACCAGCTCCAGACTTAAAGCAAAAAAGCCACCCACCCTCTCCCCAAACACACAGCTTACCAGGATCCTGTTCTCTTCTGTTTTATCAGAGATCAGAGCATGGAAGAAATAAAATGGGCTGCTCATCAACTGCTTGCTGAACTGTCTGCAAACATCCTCAAAACTGAAGTCCTCCTGATGTGCAACAGCTGGTGCATATTTTTATTCACATGGACCTAAAAAAATACCTTGCCAATCCACAAATAAATCCAACAGCCTGGACTAACCTCAGCACTACTATTGTTTGAATTAAATACATTTGTTGCTGTTGGGTTTGCTTCTGAAGTGTAGTAAGGCCCAGCGGAGAGCTGGCCTCTTCAGCTCTAAACAGAAGTCAAGGCTCAGAAAATCCATACACAGCCACACTCATTGTCAACCCAGGTTCCACAGCCTATTTTCTACCATATTAAATACTGTACTTTGCACCTTCTACCATTTGTATACATATATCAGCATTTAACTTGTTTGCGTGTCACTGACCATACTTTCTTTAATCCAGCCAAGAACCAAATTCAAGCTTCTCAGCTACTGACAGTCGGAATAATTTAGGCTCCAACCCCCTGCTCTACAGCAAGGCCAACATAGATCAGGTTGCTTAGGGACCTGTCCAAAAATACAACCAGCAAACAGCAGCTAGGCCTCAGTTATTCCATAGTAAAAGCGCCCTCGTGAGAGACAGTGACCCACTTCAATGTAGGCCTTTAAGACACATCAAATTGGGATCAGAAATTCTTCAAGCTTTACATGCTTGGATCAAGAGGTTCTCTGATGCTGCTCTACTGCCCTGACCTATCACACCTAAAAAACAGACATTGAAATGTATTAAGCTGGAGCCCAAACCAGACGAAAATCACCTCCACTCACCTTCAGAAGTTGTAAAAGTAAAGCGAAGCAGCCATCCTGGATCTTCCCATCTGTGTAACAATGTTCTAGAGAGCTGCAGCACTCAGTCATTATCCTGGTCTTTCTGTAACTCTAGTCCCCAGAGCTGGACTGAGATAGTACCTAAAAGCAAGTAAGATTTTTTGAAATACAGTACTTCAGATATTTTTATAGCAGATTTTCATTATAGTGTTTGTCCCGCTGGCCTTAAAACATGCTTAAGCAAGTAAAGTAACCCTGTAGGAATGCAGCACAACAAATAACGCACAAAGCAATTAAACTGAATGCTTTAACATTTATAAAGCACTTAGCAACTGAAAAACCTGAAGTACTTTACAAGCATTTATTCTGCTTCATAGCAATTCCTACATAAACAAGCCTACCTTCTATTATCACGGATATAAGCGATGGCTATATTAAGATCCCTCAGGCAGATCACTCAATGCCATGTCTCCAGAGCAAGTGGGAACCAAGGGAAGAAACTGGATTTTAAATCTAATTTCAACCTATTGATGCCATACCTATTTATGGAGGGGTTTTTTTGGTGGAAATTCCCTTTTCATTGCCTATATTTGCTAAGATTCAGCACAAGATACTTCTGTTTAAATAGGACACTAGTTTCAATGAGTTTTAGTGAGGATAAAGGCCTAGATAGACTTCAACAGATTCAGCTAGGTTTTTTGGTGGCTGACTCTGCTGACATCAGTGGCAATTTAGAATGTATATATATATATATATTCAAGAACCTAGGATTTAAAAAAAAAACAACACACTTTTGTGTCATTTAACAGGAAATTTCCAGTCATCAAGCACTTGCTAAACTTTCTTCACATGTGACATCAGGAAATTCCTCATTTCCTACTTGGAAAATTCAGACAGTTAAGAGACTATGTGCATCTGAAGAACCTTATTAAGGGGGTTTACCCCCAGTGGAGATAAGTATGAGCAGAGGCTACACTGATTTTGTACCCTGAAGATATCATTCTCTCTCTTTACAAGCTGATTCCCAATTTTGCTAGCTTGCTTAGGGTGGAAATGGTTTCATGCACTGACATCTAGTGGTGAAGCCAATACGGAAGGCACCTGTAGCCACAGGCAGCCTCTCAAGTTTCACATCCCTTTGCGTTTTCCCTACAACAGACCTACAATTTCAGCTCCAACAAATGCCGCAGGCGGAACTTCTTCAGTACCAATTACTGGCACGTGGCCAAGGGCCGTACGCATGCTCCACACGCAAATCCATTAAAAAACATAAGGAAAAAAAGATTTTTATTTCTACCAGAAGCCTCCTAAGCTCAGGCTGGATTTTAAAGTGTGTAGCAATAATGTTAAATCCCTACAGTCTGTACTACCAGTCAATGCACAAATACAGAAGAGGCCTTAAAAGCTCTGTCGTGGCCACAACACAATCTGATTACTGCTCTTCTGAGAGCATGAGACAGCTCAACAAATATAAGGCCATCTTCCCTTGTCATTACCCCCTTACTCTACAAGGACACTGGATACTCTAGAGTTATGTCAATTCAGTGTTCAAACTGCACGGAAGACTTACAGTTTGCATTACCATTTTAAATAGAAGACGATTAGACAGCATGGGGAACTGGATTCCTGCCTTCTATTCCAGTACTGCCACCTCTAGGAAAGTTATTAAACACCACCCACTTCTGTTTGTCTGCTTTGTTTTTCCAGTAACATCCTGTTGGTGGTGATAAGTCCTGCTAATATGCATTAACAAAAACAACTTATTTCAGACATGAGCTGCAGCAACACCTAGAAGTTCCAATTAATACTTTTCTTGTATTATCTAATAAAATTAAGAGCTATACCTCTCATATGATGCATAGTTTTCAAAAGAAGAATCCTTCAGCTATCATTGACAGGCAACTATTTCAATGTGATGTGGTAATGTGTAGCTTTTTACATGGTCATTGTATTCTTTACTCTTTTTCATCCAAGCAAACCTGCAATTGAATTTGGATACTTGCAAGGTCCAAGTGTGTTAAAGCCACCTTTTAAGCTAATTGTAATTTTTCTACCACAGATAGATTCTACTTAATGCAAGAAGAGATGAAAGATGAAGATGTAATCTGTAAGCCCTTTAAAAGCTTCTTAATTGCTCCTGACTGCCCCACATTTCCATTAGAGCCCTTCATCAGTTTCCAACATTGCACATTCACTCTTGTGAGGTCTCACCTTTATCTCATAGAAAATACATGAGAGGAACAACTATAAAATATTCAGACTAACTCCTCCCTTTTCCATCTATTAAGGAGTAGCACACTGCTTTCCTTTGTTCCCATTCCCACTTCCATGCCATTTGAGGCAATAGCTTTAGTTAAACACAAATTTTAATCTTAAATTAAAGATTTCAAGTCAGTCTAATAACTTGAGAGCATAATATTCATTCACCTAGCACCAGATTTTGGCTCAACTACAATTTGAGATTCACTTATATTTCAGTCAGTCTTAACTGTTGTTGTTCTTGTTAAGTTGGAAGAACTTGTGCATTCCTGCAGCAGTGTCTTCTGCTGCAACCACCTTACCAGTAGATTTGCAAATTGGTTTACTGAACTAATGGGACTTACTAACGAGCTGTTCCCCCACCTGTAGTTTTCCTGTGCTTAATGTGCACAATTTTTATGTCAGATGTATGCTTATTTGCAACCAATACAAGCATTCCCACTTCACATACCACACATACTGCTTCCCATTCTTCTCTGCTTGGGCACAAGCAGAGAGATTTCATCTCGACTTCTTCGGAAGGTTTGCCTTTCAACATTTCACAGGAGATTGGATACACCTAGGAGGAATAACAACTTGGAATGAAAGAAATGAAATGGTATTACTTGCATGACTAAGGATGACATGCACTCACAAGGATTATAGGATTAGGCCCTGAGAATTTCATAATCCCTAGAGATAAACAGGCAGCGTTGCAAAGAAATCATGTGTTTGACTAAATACCCGTATTTGTTCCCCAGGTCTTTACGTAAAGCAACATGCTGCTGCTCATGAACAACGTTATTGCTTTTATATTATTGATATATTATGTTTAAGCAGCTACTAGCTTAACTACAACCAAGGAAAGAGCTCCTGCAGAGTGCTTGGCCAGGCAGGCCTGCGTGGGCAGTGGGGAGACAGGACCACGCAGGGGGAAACTTGCTGAGTCTGCTCCAGGCCAGCCAGGAGCCCGAGCAAGGGAGTGCCGCCTGCGGGGAGCTGCAAGGTGCCCGATCGACTCAGGCCACCAAGAGAAGCAGCTCACATTTGCCTGTGAGAGAAACACACAAACAAATCTTGACAAAAAAACATCTCCCCAGATGGTACTTTGAGATTAGAGAGATGAACGGATCAAGGCAGCAGCCCTTCCGAACCAGGGGAGGAGAGCCCGAAGCAGCACAGCCCTGCAAGGCCCGCCCAGGTAAGCGAGGCCGGCCAGGCCCACGCGAGCCCGCCCCGGGCCGGCGCAGCGAGCAGCCAGGGCCCGGGAGAGGCCTCTCCCTCCAGCAGGCCGCGCGCGGGGCAGGCTGCGGCACCCCCTCACAAGGAGGGCCGGCAGCTGGAGGCGCTCCCCGCCTCCGCCGTAAAAGCAACGGGGACTCACCGCCTTCCTCCACCCAATCACTCCATGAACCCGGCGGCGCGCCTCTGCCCGGCCCCAAGATGGCCCCTGCGGGAAGGCGCAGGTTGCCCGAACCCAACATGGCTCCCTAGGGAAAACACCCGTTCCCGTCCCCGGGCGCCGCGGGGAGCCCACTGACTTCACGCCCGGACTCAACATGGCCGCCGCCCCAGCTCTCGCCGGGAGCCCCCCCCAGCCCGAAACCAAGATGGCCGCCGGCAGCTTCACCGTCAGGGGCGCCGCCAGGATACCTGTCCGAATCCAAGATGGCGGCTCCCGCTGGCGTGAGGCTGGCTCGGGGTCACGTGACAGGGGGGTGTGGACCGTGTCCCGGCGGAAGCGTGAGGGACCGAGCAGGGAACAGGGACTGGCGGCGGGAGCGGGCTGGCGCCGCCGGAGCAGACGTGCCGTAGGACGGGAGACACGGCTGTCACCACGGAGCCCGCCGGCGCTAACACGGCGGCGACCGCCGCTTCACGGGCTGGGGGCGCTGGGGACCAACCAGCCTCGCTGCCCCCGCCCCCGCCGAGGATGCCGCGCAGGAAGGTGAGCGCGGCCGGAAAATCGGGGAGGCGACCGGTGGGGGGCCGGCAAGCTCGGGCCACAGCTGCCCCCTTTCCCTGCCCCCTTCAGCTACCTCTCACGGGCACAAAACCGGGGGGAAAATAGCGGCCTTCACCCCCTCGCGCCCGCCCTACTTGCTCCCTGAATGGCTGTCGCAGGGCCCCGCGGGGCGCTGATTGGCCGCCTTGCCTGTCACTCATCGCCCCCAACGGTTACAGCTTCCCTCCCCCCCGCCTGCAGCGCGGTCCGCCTCTTGGCTTTTCCCATTGGGCAGGCAGTTGGAGAACTGGTCACATATTGGTTGGACTGTCTTGCCGGGCTGGCCGATGATTGGCTTTCATGGCTGCCCGTCTACGCCCCCAACGGTCACCTCCCCGCGCGTGCCTTATTTCTCCCTTCCCCCATCCCACTCCGCCCCCTGGGGTGGATGTTTCTGTGGGAGCAAGGCTCGAATTGATAGGCTGGCGGCTGCCGTCAGTCATGTGTGACCGCCACGCCCCTTCACTCTCCAAGCTTCCATTGGCGGGCTCACCCCTTCGGTCCCTCCCGCGCGCGTTGTGATTGGCCGGGGCCGGCGAGTCTCCGCTGGGCGCAAAACAAAGCGGTGTGGGGGCAGCGCTCGCGCCAGTGCGCGCGCGGAGCTTCGGCTGCCGCTCCCGCCTCTCCCCTCAGGGCCGGCGGCCGCTCGGAGGCGCCTCCGTCCGCGCTCCGCGGCTCCGGTCGCCCTGATCGGACGTGGCCGCACCCTGGCTGGCCAGTCAGGGCTGCTGGGCAGGGGAAGGCTTTTCGTTCAGAGGCCCTGCCCGCCGAGTGCTGCGGGCTGCTCCCCTCAGAGGGCCGCCCAGCCCCAGCGTGTGGTGCAGGAGGCCGCGTTGCGGCCCGAGGTGAGGTGAATATGGCTGTCCGCAGCCTGGTTCGCTTAGTTCCAGAGTTTTCTCTGCCGTGCTTCTACCAGGGAGTTCAGACACCGCCCTGAGTCGCTGAGTGGTGAGGAGCCGTTGCTGGAGCCCGTGTGTTTTCTCCACTGCCTGCTGCCGCAGCACCTTGTGCCCTGCTGGGCTGCCTGGGCTCTCAGGGCTGCCTCACTGGTTTCAGGTGGTGTGGGATGTGCTGGTGGTTTGGCAGGGTAAGCCGAGAACAGCCAGGTCGGAGCATATCCTGTCTGCCCTGGAAACTTCCTTTACCTTTTACTTTAAATGGAATCAGGTGCTACTGTGATCTTTCTCAACTGATCTGTTTTCAGAAACTTTTTATTATGGAAGGCACCGCCTGACACTGCATTTATTACACAAAAAGATTTTATCTGGAGGGAAATGCTTGGCATTTATTAGACTATGTCATTGTGTCAACTCGAAATTATCTATTCAGCATCAAGTATTTTCTGTGTGTTTTTATAGTATAAATACAGTGCGCAACTTTAAGTGTGTCAGTGCTAACGTCTGGGTCTGTGGTGTTGTAGAGGAATGCGGGCAGTAGCTCAGATGGAACAGAAGATTCCGATTTCTCCACTGATCCTGAGCATACAGACAGCTCTGAAAGTGATGGCACATCACGACGATCCGCCCGTGTAACCCGTTCCTCAGCCAGACTCAGTCAAAGCTCTCAAGGTAAATGATTTATTTTGTTAAACACATAAGTGGCAGGAGGCTTGGTGTACTCCCCATTCCTGACCTTTATGGCTTAAACATGTGGAGTTTATACCTAAATAAAAATACATAACTTTTTTCATTGGGTTTTAATATACTGTGGTAAAAAAGCAGTCTTTATAAGTGCCTATTGCACAAATGAGGTAGCATAATCTAAGGATTACACTGGAGGTAGAAATCAAAACTTGAGTATCCTTTGTTCAAAAAGTAAAGCTCTTTACGTCTTAAAGGAGGTGAGAATCAAACCTCTTTATTCTGCTGCCAGCTTTGCCTAATTTGTCTGAGAATTCTAAAAATTTGCTTTCTATCTAGTTATATTAGTACCATAGGCATACAAGAGAGTGGTAGGACAATTCTGTGTTGATACTCAGCTATCAGATGTTGGTGTTACAGACTTCCGAGCCCATGTGAGGCAGTTCACTGATTTACAGTGGCTACTCTCGGTGTAATTATGGTGTTTCCATGAAATTAAGATTCCAGCCCGGTTCGTAATCCACCATCATTTGGAGCAGAAGAGCCCGTCTATTCTACGAGGAGGGTAACCCGCAGCCAACAGCAGCCCACTCCTGTGACTCCAAAAAAATACCCACTCCGGCAGACCCGCTCATCTGGATCAGAAACTGAGCAAGTGGTTGACTTTTCTGATAGAGGTACGTAGGGTGCAGTGAGGTGTTGGAAGTTTGCAAAACGCTGTTGGAAAGAGTATGTGACTCCATTCTGTTTGGGCACAGTATAATATCCTGAGGACAGAGGGTTTGAGACAGCTATCTAGAGTTGCTTTACATATTTTTTTGAAAGCTTTCTTTCAGGCAAGTTTGTAACATCTTGATCCTTATTCAGACACTAAAAATGCAGCGGATCACGATGAGTCTCCACCTCGTACCCCCACCGGGAATGCCCCTTCCTCAGAGTCTGATATTGATATCTCCAGTCCAAATGTATCCCATGATGAGAGCATTGCCAAGGACATGTCCATGAAGGATTCTGGAAGTGACCTGTCTCACCGCCCTAAGCGCCGCCGCTTCCATGAAAGCTACAATTTCAACATGAAATGTCCCACTCCTGGTTGTAACTCTTTAGGTAATTTCAGCTCCAGGATTAATCTGTTGATTTTTGCCTTCCTGCAGTGATATTCGAAGTCCACCTCAGTTGAGTTATACAACCTAGCAATACGCACTTACCTTAGGATCAGGAACATTACTGTGAAGTGGGAATAGAGAAGGGATAATGGAGCATATCAGCAGGTATATTCTTCCTGGAGGTGTTGTTTAGCTAGGAATGTTTGAGAGATGATGGGAGTAACTCCTAACTTGCTCTTTGCAAGTTAGGAGTGTGAGCACAGGTGTGGGAGGAAAATGCAGAGTCTTGCAGGTAGGGTACTGGTCTCTGACAGAAAGCAGGTTTTCATAAGTGAGTGCAGTTGTCTGATATACCTGGCTGCTTGCATGGAGTGCAGCTTTTGAGTTAGTGTGAAAACGATTTTCCTTCTTTGTTCTTAAAGCTTGTGCCATGAACTATGACATGTTTTCCTCCTACTGCACTGGTAATAAACTGAGTATCCCCCCTGAGAAGCTCATATGCATTATCTGACCATCTGTGATACTTCTTAAACCTCTTTATGATCATATGTTAAAAGCTTTTTCTTCTGATCCTTTGCAGGACACCTAACTGGAAAACATGAGCGACACTTCTCCATATCAGGATGCCCACTGTATCATAATCTCTCAGCAGATGAGTGCAAGGTAACTGAGACTTCTGTTTCATGTTCCTTATGCTTTTATGGAACAAAATGTAAATACCTGTCATTTGTGAACAGAAAATAGAATTAGTGTGTTCTAGCTGATGTCTTTTAGCTGTCAGACAGCAGTGTTTGTGTGTCAAATCACCTGTGAATTACAGTTCAGAAAATTCACCTGAATAGAGAAATGGAAAATATGAAAGCTTTGGTAGTGATTTGCTGCAGCATTGACAGATGAGTTTTGACTTCCAGGTGCGAGCACAGAGCCGGGATAAACAGATTGAGGAGAGAATGCTGGCCCATCGGCAGGACGACAACAACAGGCACGCCACCAGACACCAGGTAGGCAGTCTGCACATAATGGAGTGGCTGCCTAGTTGAAAACAGAAAAACCTCAGCTTGTGGTTTCCGAGGACAGTGGCTTTAACTTGATCTCCTGTCTTCAGTTCTCAGATAAGCTGTTGTGCTGAGTCCTGACACTCCCATTTGCCATCTCCAATTTGTTTCAGCAAGGGTAGTTCACTTTATCCCTTAAATGAGAGACTGGAGCTGCTAGTGAGAGCAGAGAGGTGACATTGGCCAGTAGTATTACAAAGGAGGCTGGAATTGTTCTCAGGGTGATCTTTTCTGTGCGCTTTGATGTGTCTGACAAGAGAACTTCTGCAGAACTATAAACTACCATTTTACTCCGACTAAATCAAAAAGGATAAAACCAGGGGGAATTCATTTCTCAGTTCATGAGACTTCAACTTGAGTCAGGATGACTTAATGAGTCAGCTCTGAGCTTTTCCATGTGATTAAGCAGCTCATAAGGAGTGCACCCTGTCTTGTGGGACTGAGGTGTGTTGGCAAAGACAAGCTACGGAAGGAAGAAAAAATTCGTATTTTACATACTTGTGTTGTACCTGAAGTGCTTTCTCATGCAAGCAGGGTTGAAGTGAATGAAGCCTAATGAAGTTTTCCACCTCTGTGTTGTGTTTTTTTTTTTTTTTTCTCCAGGCACCAACAGAGAGGCAGCTTCGGTACAAAGAGAAAGTAGCTGAGCTGAGGAAGAAAAGGAACTCAGGATTAAGCAAGGAGCAAAAAGAAAAATACATGGTAAAAGCAGCAGTTTTATTCTTTCATTCTTTCCTGTCTGGAGTGAGATCAGTAAGTGGGAGTTTGGCTTTCGCAGTCATCCTGCAACATTCTCAGCTAAAAAAGCAGTGAGATTCAACAGCTTAGTTGTGTTATGGTAGCAAAAACGCCTGTTGTTGTATTGTTCTAGGAGCACAGACAGACCTATGGCAATACCAGAGAACCTCTACTTGAGAACCTGACTAGCGAGTATGACCTTGAGCTTTTCCGAAGAGCACAAGCACGGGCATCTGAGGACCTGGTGAGACTTCTAACTCATAATATGTCTCATAGCAAATGTATTTATTCAGAAACGTGAATGGTTTCTGGGTTTTGTTGTACTTGTGCAGATAGAAGCTCTTGTAAGAAGAGCACCTACAGCCCAGCCAAGTCAGCGAAGTCAGACTAGGGATAACACTGAAGTGCCAGTCATTCAGAGGGTTTGCTGAAAGTACAGCTGGAGCTAAACATCTGCAGACATGAATGCTACAGTGCCTTGCAAGAGCAATAATTAGTAACAGTCCCATTTAATAGGTGTTTCTTTTCAGTGAGAGAATGGACAGCTTCTCCTGCTGAAACAACAGCTAAGGAGCTATTAAAAACAAAAGACAAAGGCCATCTTGACAGTAGTCGGTGACTGAAGTGGAGTTCAAATCCTTATATTGCTGCTGAGGATTCTGTAGGTGCTTTTTAAAGCTACCTTCCATCTCCAGAAATGAGCTAAAACATATTTTGATGCTTACCAGTGACAATTGTATCTGGGATATCTTAAGGCAGAGCATCAGGCTGTATCTCTCCCTGCAGATGAGGGAAGAAGGATGAAGTGGCAAGGAGCTTACATTGCTTTGGTGACAGGAAGAGTAGGATCGTAGTGTTAACATGTTGCTAAGTGCTGATTAAAGACATTTGCTGGTGAAAGGAATACTCAGTAACTACTGCTCATGGACAAGACTCAGACTGAGTTTGCTTGAGGAGAGGTCTGTGGGGAGCGGTCATTCGACCTGGTCACACTGTGAAAGGTGAATTTGGAAGACTTGAAGTGAAGGATCTCCTTAAGGAAAATAAATAGGGCCCCTTCCTCTCGACATCCTTTTTAATCTTTTTTATTTTTTTTTAATTCCCATCCATTTATGTCATTCATAGGAGAAGTTGCGGCTCCAAGGCCAGATCACAGAAGGCAGCAATATGATTAAAACAATCGCTTTTGGCCGTTACGAACTGGATACCTGGTATCATTCTCCCTACCCAGAGGAGTATGCTCGTCTGGGACGTCTCTACATGTGTGAGTTCTGTCTCAAATACATGAAGAGCCAGACAATACTGCGCAGACACATGGTAAGGGCTAGGGTAGATCTGATTCCTGAGCTTTAAATCAGGTGTGAGCATGCGGATGTTTTTAAATGTTATTACTGCTGTTAGCTCAGTTGTTCACTTCAGGAGATAAGAAGATTGTGTCATTTTGAAAGAAAGACCAATTTTTCTAGATGCAGGCTTGATTTCTGGCCCATTCGGTGGATTATAGAGGAACAGAAATGAGACCTGGAATTAACTTTTTTGTCATAGATAAAAAGGTCTGCATGTTTCCTGGTATATCCAGTAGCTGTTGTAACCTTTTCTGCCGTTAAAACAGTAGTGTCACCCTAATTTTTTTTATTTGTTGTAGGCAAAATGTGTTTGGAAACATCCACCTGGTGATGAAATCTACCGCAAAGGCTCCATTTCAGTTTTTGAAGTTGATGGGAAAAAGAACAAGGTAACTCATTGTGTTAACAGACCATTCTTGAATATGGAGTCCATCTTCCAAACGTGCCGAGCACTGCTTTTCCTGTAGAGAAACAGGATGCAAATGGCTCAGTCTTCCTCTAATGGCAGAAAGGCTACTACAGTCTGGTCTGTCCATTCTTGCAATTCTGGCAGTAGTTTTGTCTGCATTTTCTTTGTGGTTATTCCTGAGAGCTGTTGTGCACCAGCAGTTTCATCTCTTGTCTCGTACTGTGCTGGAACAGTAGCTTTTGGAGATTTGTGTCAAGATCCCTTTCTGAAAATGAACGGGGAGATTCTGTGCATGGCCTCAGTAGATGGCTACTGCCCATCTTTCAGTCAGCTGTGAATACTCTGTCAAACTTGTGTTAGAGTGGGAAGTAGCATAATATTATTGAGGGCGAGTGACCTCCTTAACCCTCAGCTGAAGAGTAGAACATGAATCTGCGCCCACAGGTTCAGTGCTAGGTAGTAGCACTGTGCTTGTGCTCTGTCTCTAGTTGTGTCCAGTCTTGAAGGCTTCATAGGGAAGAACAAAAGAACAAGTTCAAAAGCTAAATTTTGTACTGCTGGAAGCTGGGAGGAGTCTTTTCTGTTTACCACAGATGACCTTGAAGCATGGGATTAATACTGTACAAGCAAGCGGAGATCCAACCTTCTGCTCCCGTTCACTGAGGATATGATGTTTTGAGCGTTCAGAGATTAGTATCACAAACAAAAATTCCCACCCTTAGGAAGCTAGGCTTATCAAGTTTCATCATAAATAGAATTGTTTCCCAGCCCAGCTGCTCTGTTGGAAAGACTCTACGTCATTTCTCAGATGATTCAGAACCTTCTTCTCATTTCCCATATATGCCTGTTTTTGTCCACTCTTGGCACGTTCCACCATTATAAGCAGGTGTATCCTACTCTCCTTTTGCTTCTAGATCTACTGTCAAAACCTGTGTCTGCTGGCAAAACTTTTCTTGGACCATAAAACACTGTATTATGATGTTGAACCCTTCCTGTTCTATGTCATGACAGAAGCTGACAACACTGGCTGTCACCTGATAGGATATTTCTCCAAGGTTAGTTTGGAAAAAAAAAACAAAAAAACAAACACATATGTACTTATTATCCTAGATCACTAGGATGACATTTAGGACATGGATTATCAGTACTGAGTCTCGCCTCCCAAGTTTTTACAGTCTCAGGATTTGTTGCTTCTAGGAAGAGAGAAAGTTTCAAACCTGATCTGCATGAATTGTTCGTACTGTTTGCTGCAGGGATTGCAGGTGCTTTGCTGTAGCATCTTTCCTCATTACTAGCAAAAACTGAATCAGCTCAGATAAACTAGCGTCAGCAGTAAGCATAGTGATGTCTTAAATGTAGGTGAAAGTTACATTTAAACAAAATCTAAAGAGACGTAGAGAAAAATGCATTAAAAAAATATTAGTCACCATGATTTTTTTTTTTCTTATAAAGTACTTGGAGGAATAAAAATTCTTAGATGGAGAAGCTGAGAAGTAACTCAGGTTACTTAACCAGATCCCCCAAGTAAGTCACTGACCAGACTTAGAGTATAGAAGCCAGTGTTCTCAACTGTATTCCATGCCCTGTTTGCTTAGTCATGTTGCCTGCCTAAAAAATAGCCTATCTGTTTGTTTAATCCCTGCCATATGTTGGTGAAACACATTTCCTGGCTGTACTTGCTTCAATACCAAAAAAAACTATTGGCCATCCAGACATGATGATATGCAATGCAGTTATTCATTTAGATACTACGGTCAGTGAAACTCTAGGTGGGAGAATAATATCCCAAATAAATTGCAGGAAACTATATTCCTTAAATCAGCTGAGTAAAAACTGAATAAATATGTAAATTAAAAAAAAAAAATCAGCACTAACCCATTGACCTGAGGATAAGTGTGTCTGAATCTCTTCTTTGTCTGAACATTTCAGTATATACTGTGTACTTATGATGCTGCTGCTATGTTGCTTTCTTGTTGCACTCAAACCTATTAGATGACGGAAGAGGTAGTGTGAGTGTGACTGGCTCCTTTTCAGGTACAACTCTATGGCCTGCCATCCTAAGCTTAAAATTTTGCACCAAACACCCAGTGGCTAATAAAGTAAGACCCTAAGGTAGATTGGTAGCTGAAGCATGATCACGTTACTTGTTGTTAGGCAGGTTTTTCTGCTGTTGCTCCTTACACCTTGTATATTATCTATTGCACAGGCTTGTTCCATTTGTTGAGATTATGATATACCCTATTGTTTGTACAGATTTAGACCTGTTAATCTATTCTGTATTCTTCATTTTAGGAGAAGAATTCTTTTCTCAACTACAATGTTTCTTGTATCCTGACAATGCCTCAATATATGAGGCAAGGTTATGGCAAAATGCTCATTGACTTCAGTAAGTATAAAGAGAAATTGTGGACACATTCTGTCCAGTATGACAATTTCACCAAAAAATCTAATGTATCTGGTGGCTGTTGAGCAGTTTTCATTATATCTGATTTCTGCTTGTGCTGAAGAGGGTAACAGTCAGGAAAGAGTAGTTTAAGAAGGACAAATAAGTTTTCTTTCCTTTACAGGCTATTTGCTTTCTAAAGTAGAAGAAAAAGTTGGCTCTCCAGAACGCCCTCTGTCTGATTTGGGTCTCATCAGCTACCGCAGTTACTGGAAGGAAGTTCTCCTTCGTTACCTGCATAATTTCCAAGGAAAAGAGATCTCTATAAAAGGTATGTTTTCAACCTAAATAAGCTTGTAGTGAATTGGTTCAGAAGCATACCTGTGTGTCACGTTCACTCATTTTCCTTAAATGTGAGGTAGTCATGCTTGGTGCGTTGAAACAGGTGTTTGTGTAGCAGTGCAGTTAGTGGCATGTTCCTGTACTTGGTATGGTTCCTTTCCAGTCCTGCCACCGTTAAAGATAAGCCAGCTTGCAGAGTTTTGGAAGTACGTACTGGCTTCTTCTTGTAAAAACTTTTTTTTTAAATTTTTTTTAAAGATTTGGTGAACAACTTCATCCCTTTCTAGATTAGAATGTTAATTTTAAAAAGAGAAATGGCTACACTGAATGGCTTTCAAACATTTTGGAAAAAATGCTAAGATTATTTAGACTTCTTTCAATAGCATTTTCATGCTTGTTCATGGCACCTACGAATATGCAGCATTTCGTTAGCAATATCAAGGTAGTTCTGAAAAAGCTGCTATGTCTTCTTAGATAGGATTGCACCATACTGACTTGGATCCCAAAAGCAGTATCACTAAATCATTATGACGTTCTGTTTCAACTGATTATTCC
>VXAL01014953.1:9919-117268 GCA_013399475.1 Chauna torquata | reverse complement strand
ATTCCCCAGTGGTTCTTCTAGTCTGACTTACCGTTTTTGGGTGAACTGAGCGGTTTCTGTACAGCTCTGCATGGCTTGTATCCATAACTTGTGGTTCTTCAAGCTGTTTGCAATCAATCAGTTCTCAAGAGTGGAATGACCACAGGCAAGCTATATAGCAGTGCTACAGATAACCAGAGTGGTCAAAGGGTGCGAGTCAGGCAGCAGCAATAATACTGCATGTGTCTCCTTGATATCTATCTGCAGGGCGTTTTATGTTGCCTAAGACAACAGTTGTAGTTGAGAACTGTTTATTATAGGCTGTTGCAGTGGAATTTGTTTCTGTTCTAACATAATCTGGTACTGGTTTGCAGAAATCAGCCAGGAGACTGCAGTAAACCCTGTCGACATTGTTAGTACGTTGCAGGCACTTCAGATGCTGAAGTACTGGAAAGGAAAACACCTGGTGCTAAAAAGACAGGTAAGATTTCTGATGGCTCTTTCTGCACTTTTGTTTCCTTACACATAGCTGTTATATTCATATGAACTTACTGAAATCAGCATTTCCTTTGTTTTGTGCTGGGTTTCCCAGCTTTTTGATTCTAGTGGGGGAGCACCGTGATTTTGAAATGCAGTAACTAATAAAATATAACATGGGCATTGAGCATGATTCTTCAGTAGTGTAGAAATATGCTGCATTGACCATGCTTTTTTCTTGCTGTATGGAATAACATTGATCATTGCAAGCAGCTTTTAGGGGAGCAATGGATGAGCATTCTTATCGTGCTTCTCGTCATGCGTACCCTGTATTGGGCAAATGGATGACACAGTAGTGAACTGAATTCATGGAATCTTGAATGTGTCCTGTTTGTATCCTCCTTAGATATAAGACAAGTGGTTTATAAATCCCGAAAGCTATGACAGTTTCTCTCATTCATTTCCCCTTCCCTGAGACTTTACATTGTAGCTTATCGGTGTGGTTGGAAGTGCTTCTAGAAAGCACTGTGGAAGAGATGTTATTTTTGTCATGCTCAGCAGTTAGTGAGTGGGCTAGTCATCTTCAGATTTCTGGACTTTGATGTTTGGTGTTATACCGTGGATAATTCTCCATCATGGATTGTTTGTTTTAACCTACCCTTTCGTGCTCTCTTCCTCAGGATCTGATTGATGAATGGATAGCCAAAGAGGCAAAAAGATCCAACAGCAATAAGATAATGGATCCCAGCTGTTTGAAATGGACCCCTCCTAAGGGAACTTAACTATCTGTCACTCCTGAAGCCAGTGAACCCCAGCAGTAGGAAGTACCCTAGGGATCTCTGTTGTATCTGTTGCTGTTGTGATTGGCTGGTACAGTACCCTCCTGAAAGATCAGTTCCCCTTGGTACTGTTCTGGCCCAGATCTTTTGTGCACACCACAGACGCTAGTTCTGAGGAACTTTATGTTTCGGCCTCAATGAGGTTTCAAGGATTGGATCTGTATAGGACCCAAACGAAGCTCCTAGCAGCACTGGCCCAAGGAGTTCTGATATCTGGTACTGTACCTGTCCAGTCACTGGTCTTACCCTCATGTTCTTATTCTAATGAGGTTGTGTTGTGTCCTGTAATCTGGTTGTTTCTTCCTTCAGGTTCCTTGCTTTGTAAGTAACGGAGATAACTTCTGTGGCTTTTGAACAAGGTCTAATGATGCTTTTTTGGGGACAGTCTGGTTTTCTAACAAGCTGCAATTACACTGACTTCAGCATTTTTAACTAGTCCTGTCTGATGGACTGATCCATTCCGTATATCAAATAGTTTTAGTAAGGTAACATGCCACCTCTTTCAGCAGTGTTTTCCGTATAATATAGCAGGTCTTCACATAGTTAATATTGTGCAGTCAGAAGCTTACATATCCTGTAACTGAGTGGTGTGATTGTTAGTGTTACCCCAGAGGAGTCAAGGCTAAGTGTCTGAGAATTTCACAATCAGATATACTGCATAGAGTTGCTCTTGGTATGGGCTCCTGGAGCTACTGTAGTACCACGTCTCTTGGAGAAACCTCTTTCATTACATGTTGCTGCTTTCCTGGTTTCTCTCTTAGAGTTGGTAGGTTCCTTTACACAGAAACAGCCCCTTCAGTATATTTCACTAGAGATATTTTTCCAGAGTGGTCTTCCTTGAATTGTAGGTCTCTTTCTACTGGAGAGGATTTTTTCCTCTAGACTGAAGAAATAAAATCTTAACTGTAGATAGATATTTGCTAGCCTTGTCCAAACAGCCACAGAAACTCTGAAAAACAAATATCATCAGTTGTTGGATTGCCTACAGTGTACGTTCTGTGCATCAGTAGCAGCTCCAGTTAGCTGTGTGGATGGTTTGCTTCTCTGACAGTGCATCCTTGTTTGTCTTTGTAAAACTAAAAAGCTTTTACTTCCTCTGTCCCATCAGCACCACCGGAAGAAACTATCGTTCAATGGCTTTCAAGTATAACCACTGTCCCTGTGCCACAAGTTTGCTATATGGCTCCAGTGTGATTAAAAGGGAGGGGACAACCTTGGGGTAGATGATGGCAGCATCACGTAGTGCCCATTTCATTTAAACCTTCCAGTGCTTTCTCATTGAATGGTGACTGTAGTGAAGCACTTGCAATGTCCTAGTAGGTAGGAGCTGTTTCCTGTTAACCACTGACCCATCCTTACGTGGAAGAGTTCTCTGTCGCCCTTCTGATGGTTGTCTGCCTTTCTCTGCCTCCCTTAAAACAAACAAACAAAAACAAAAAAGAAAAAAAGATCATCAGTACATGATGTACACTTTGTGGGCATTACTGAATTTTGCTGTCTCATGCCCTTTGCTCCTGTATTGTAACTAACTACAGATACTCATGAAACTATCCAACAAAGTGGATCTCTTGTGGAGTAGGGAAGAAGGCCATTCTTGTGCAGAAGCTAAACCCTGTTTCCATGATGTGGTAGAATGTGCTATTCTTGTATCTACTTCTCAATAAAGCATGTTCTCTGCTCAAGTTTGTGCCTTCTTGTTATTTTTTTGTCAGATACGCTACTCTGCATCTTGATGATTTAAGTGAAGCTGTTGCTTTCTGTTGCAAGGGACTAATTTTGAACCTGTCTTTGTGCCTGGTGTAAGGATTGTGACTGTAGCAGCCTCTAGGTTGGACATTTCAGAGAGAGCCTGTATTGTGTACCCACTCGAGAGCTGATCATGCACAGGAGGCTACCATGAGGAATATATGGATGTTGCCAGATGCTGGAAACTTAAGTATGTCACGCAAAACTGGGATAACACGTCAACCTGAAGTTCTTGCAAGAAGGAAGGAGTTCTCCTGAAAGTGATAGCCCTACATTTTTAGCCTTTTCTTCTCTGCTTCCGTGAGCAGATCTCCTTGCTTCTTGTACCGTGCAAGGACGTGGGGCAATGAAGTCTCTGATGCTCAATAAACAGCATCTGGAGTTCAGTGCATAGCTCAATTTTGAGTCTTTGATATAATTTCTAGGATAAGGTTCCAGCTCCCTCCAGAGAGTCTGCTTTTCTGCATAACTCAATGGGAGGAAAAAAGAGGAGGGAATGTTCTTTGGACTGGGTAAGCTGCAGAGAGGCCAGGGAGCTGTTAAGAGTGAGTCTGACATGTCAGTGATCATGGGTTGGGACTCAAGATGCTCAGTTTATGAACAAACGAATTGAGATGAAAAACCTTGGTAGCCTTGCTCTGTTTCAAATGTATGAAGAATCAAAACCACAGATGCTTCCCTGAGCAATGGTGTTTGTTTATTCAACTCTCATCAAGGCTCTTCCTACTTCTGTCTTTCCTTAATATCAAGACCATTTAAAAAAAAATGATTTGGGAGCATTGCTTTCACTTGAGCGCAGTTTTGCCCAATACCAGTTGCCATTTTTGTTTTTGCAAGTACAGAAGGATAAAGCGTGGTTTAGCTTGTAGATTATGGGACAGAGAGACAAGAAGATAAGGGGTTTATTCCCTGCACTGCTCTGCTGTGTGACAGCCAGCCCATATCTAGGTTTTTGTTTCCCTTATTCTGTCTAGTCTGTTTAGGTTGCGAGTTCTCTGAGGCAGTGACTGTCTCCCTGTATATGTACAACACAACTCTTAACACGATGGGGTCTCATGCTTGACTGAGACCTCTGGATCCTTTGGTAATGCAAACGCTCATTAAGTAGTGAGTCACCCAGATAGCCATAAACATCTCTGTGTAACCAGAGGATGAGAATGCAACTGCTCACAGTTTCACCCACAGCTTATTCATAGCAACTGCAAGCTTGCAGATGTTATATACTCTATGGGCAGTGTGAAGCCCATCTAAAAATTGCAATGTTACCAAAAAGCAGCCAGTGCTCTCAGAAAATGTCCTCTATGATGCATTCTTGCTCCATCTCTTCTCATTTATTAAAAAACAAAAAATAAAAACCAACCAAAAAAAAAAACAAAAAGCAAACAACAACAAAACAAAAACCAAAAAACAGAAAACAAAAAAACACAAACCACTTGGATTCATTGGACTCAGCCTTGACCTAACACAGGAATAGATGATGTATGTAATTTTATCACTGATAACCCCACAGTGTGTTTTGCTGTGATAGACCCAAAGAAACCCTAGCACAAACGCAAATTCAATGCAAGACTGAAATAGAAGTTGAGAGCCAAGCTATTTCACTTCTATATCCCAGAAACAAGAACTGACTGTGGAATCGAAAGTCATGTAAATTAAATAAGATTTGAAAACCCGTAAAGGTGAACAGTTGAAGCAGATGCAACTTTATGGGCTTTTTTTGAAAGCCTCAGGTTATGTGCCCAAAATCAGAGAGGTACCCTACCAAAGAACTAGGATAGGTCTTCCCGTGCTCAGTCCTGATGCTTCACATCAAGCTCATCATTTTTTTGTGTGGGCCAGCAATGCAGTGTCTGTTTTGGATGTAATCTAATGCACATCTCAGTATCTGAGAGGAATATATATTTTGCGAAAAGATTGTAGTTCAGCAGAGCCAAAGTTGAAAAAATCTTTGTGATGTATGTTTCTCTGCTGCCAGTGGATGAGAAGTAGCCCTTTGAAATCTTTATGGGCGCGGTAGTAGCCAGTCTATGTACTTATATAACAGTATTGTTTCCTGTTGAGTTTGTTTCCCAGAGAACTTTCCATGACTTCTGCCCCTTTGCATAAATGCCAGCAATCCTGTAGCCATTTTACTGACAGTCCCTGTAGTCTGCAGCTTTTTCCCTGTTTATTTTGCTGTTCCTGGCTTTCCAGATGTCATAGTTAAAACAACTTCACTTTCTATTTTAGTCTCCATATTAAAGTACAGGTGTGATAGCTCAAACTGCAGACAGGTATAACACAAGCACATGTTTTCCAGGGGATTTCACCCACACTGGTCTGCTTTGGATCATGCACTGCTGTTCCAGGGTTAAAGCTCCACCACACACACTGCATTTCAGGCTGGACTTAGACAAGCAGCATGGACATATTCTCTGCTCTTTAGCTGAACTTGTAATTGTTTCAGCTTTAGGAAATGGAACTGAAGAGATGTTTGTTGATCTAGTTAATGCACAACTTGTGTATTTAAGTATCCCTCCAAACCACTCCAAGTTTCTCCAAGTTTAAGATTTCATAGCAAGAAGAATTCTTAGCTCTTGTGCCAACTAGAGTGGGAACTGCTAGTCTGGGTCAAATCTAGATTGGACAAACTGAAGAGCGTGTGTGTGACAGACCAAAATGAGGTGCTTTCACGGGCTTGCACAAAACTTCCACAGCAGTAACCCTCTTCTCATTTGCATTTCCCATTCCTCTCTCTACTTCAGGCTGATTTAAGTCCTAAGTCCAAGGTTGATTGCTGCCTCAACAGTGTATGTCATTGTTAATTTTTCTACATACCTTTTTAAAGAAGTATGTCCCTGTAAATTACGTATCTTTCTCAGGTGATCAATTATGGTCTACCCATACATTCTGAAGCCATCCAGGGCCCTGCTTTATCCTCTGCCTACCCCAGTGTGTATCAGCGCAGTCTCAGAGCTGCTTTAACTGTATGTTATCCCAAAACTTCTATCAGCCTTGGGAAACAGAATAGTTACAACACACAAAGCTTCAGCCTCTCCCCACCCTGGTCCTTGAATCCAGTCTCTGGAAGCACAATGAATATGAAGACTTTAGAGGTGGTGACCCTAACAAAGAACAAGACCTGCACAGGGCTTTCTCAGGAGCAGTCACGTTCCCTTTTAACTGCTACTCCAGCCTAGAGTGAGCGAAGCCAGGATTTTCTCAATCTGCCCCTAGAAAATGCCCTTTTGACCGCGGACATAGCTAAATTAATTTTTCCTCTGAATTTCTTCAAAAGACAAAGAAAGTAAAGCTGTTCCAACCTGGAAGCCATCCAAGTTGAAATTCTGCCCAGGGCAAGGCAAGTTTTTGCAGTTAAAACCCCAAAAATGAGAATTTAGAATGGGTTGATGACAGATTATTAACTACTCCCTTACATGTGAAATGGTTAAATTTACTCATCTTACTCCCTGTGCTTCAGAGATTCAGTTTCTGTTAATGAGCAGTCTAGCCAGGGTGTGCTCCATTCATGCTACCTTCAGCGCTTGCTGTTGCATGAATGCTCATTCTGACGTGTGGAAAACCGAGACAAAGGAAACAGGCATAGGGATCGCACTGCCCCTCACCACCAGCTGCTTAGTGCTAACCCTGCACTTCATTGTGCTTCCCTCGCTTGTACCGGTACAGTGTTTATAGGGACCATTCTGAACCAGATCACAGACGTGATCCGAACATCTCCATCTTTCACTCATTCTGTCTCTAGACCATTTCAGCTAGTAGACCACAAAGCCCCTCTTCTTACAGTTTTCTTTTCCCAGACTCCTGTAATATTGGTACAATAAGATTTTTCAACGTGATGAGGCAAAGCAGTGACTTTCACAGTGCTTGTTTTTCTTCACCAAGAAGATCGTTTGTGTGCATCTCCAGGAACTGGTACGTTGCTGCCGTTCCCTTTCCCCAACCAAGCACTAGCAGTTCTGCTGGCTTTTCCTTTTTGATGTAATTGTTTGGGGCAGGATGTGGTCATGTTGTGGCCACACTGAGGATCTGCAGGGAAGGAATAGGTGGTTGATATTCCTATAAAGAACGTTAAAGGAAAAGAGACAGCAGGAAGGAAAGGAAGCTAAATATGTAAAATTACTTCAGTTGTTTCTATTGTGATGGCTGTGTAACTCTGAGCTTAGTTTAAACCCATGTCAAACAGTCCATCTGCCAGTAACTCCGCCCTTCTGTTGTTCCAAAACTATGGAAAGAACTAGAACACCTACCTCTCACACCAGCTCACAGACAAGGGGAAAAGCAACTCTATTTTTGAGAGCATCCCCTGTAATTAGGTCAGCTTTTCCCCCCCTCCCCTGGGCTCCTGCCCACACACCACAATAAAACACCCAGCCCCAAGTCTGGGATGACAGCAGAGGTGTAGCAAAAAGGGAGAAAACAAAAGGAAAGAAAACATCCCCAGGAAGCAAATAGATCTCAAAGGCTCTCGCAAATTTTGTACAGAGAAAGATTTTGAACTAGAAGAGAGCTGTTAAACTGGAAAGGGCCAAGACTTGACTCCCTTCTCCAGTGTCACAATTAACTTGTGCCAAACAGCGGTAAAATCCTGCTTAATTTGTGCCTTCTTTCATAAAAAAACCCACACACATTCTACTAGCACTGTGTTCAAGCCAGACATTTGATGTGATATTCCTGGGTATATTTCTGTTTGGGATTCAGTTGTATTCTCGTCATACTGATTGTTTCACCTGCATGTCTTTGAATGGTCAGTAACAGCTTTACCAAAGGATTAGGACATGTGGTGACAGTGGATGTGCTGTTCAGTGCCACTCCCTGAACCATTTGAATAGAATAGAATAGAATAGAATAGAATAGAATAGAATAGAATAGAATAGAATAGAATAGAATAGAACAGAACAGTTCAGTTGGAAGGGACCTTCAAAGGTCATCTAGTCCAACTGCCTGACCAAGTGCCTTTGTACACATATCCACAAGATCCACAAATCGCAATAATCCTGCATCATATATATTTGTGTATATATATATTAGTAGCATGAATTAAAAAAACAAAAGATAGGCCTCTGGAGCTAGATTACATGTTCCATAATATGTAGAAAATAATCAGGAAAAGGTTGAACATGCTGGGCTATAAAAGGCAGTGTAACAGTAAACAACTGAGCTATGTATCTTTAAAAGCAAATATGCTTCAGCTCAAATCAGTTCAGTGGGGGTGGTTAAAAGGCAGCTGTTTGAACAGAGGGAAATGATGATGACTTTCATTTTCTTTGTATTCAGTTCCCCTCGTGCCTGGGTACGTGATAGTACATCAGGCTCTTCCATAGCTAGTGTTTTTAGGTGGAGATTAGTGAGGAGTCTGAGTTAGGGCTTACAACTGAGATAAATCTTTAACATAACAACAGGTATGCTAACAAGAGTAGGAAGAGATCTTGTGGGAGGGCAAGGGAACTGTATGCTTGTCAACCACTATCACCCACTCTTACCCATCAATTGATCTGAACAAGGAAGTTCAGTGGTTTTACATTTCAGCCCAAGCCTTCTCTGAAAGGATGTTATCCATACTGCAACTCTTGGTTTTCACATCCAGGGCAGAAAGGACATCGGTGGGTTTCAGCTCTGCTGGGAGTTATTTAACTGAAGTAACAAACACCACTGCAAATTCTGTTAATGAGAGATTGTCAGACCATTTCTGTTCACATGAAAAAAAGTCTGAGGAACTCCACTGCTTCTCCTGAGACAAACACCACCAGAACTGCAGCTCAGGAAAACACAGTTGCAAAGGCAGCTTTAGATCCCATTTTTGTATGGGATGGGCACCTGAGGAACAAAACCGCGGTTGCAGAGTTAGTATAACCCAAGATAGTTTTCTGCAGGCTAATGAGCAAATCACGGGCACAATCCCCCCTCCTGTGACCTCTCATCTCTCCTCTGCAGTAAAAGAAAGGTCTGATTCTTTATTTGTACCAATAGCACTGGTGCTGATTTTGTTTACAGAGCTCTCCTATTTTGTCAATGCTGAGTCCTTGATCCCTTCTTAGTGAATTAACGTCAGCTGCATGTCCCTCCTGTTTTTACTGTCCTCTTAATATCAGGTTAGAGTTTAATATTTTTCTGGGAAGTCTTTGCTGCCCAGTATAATGGGGTTGTGTGACAGTAACTTTTAGAAACTCATTGCTAGTCACTTGGTCTTGTGATGACTCAGAAAGAAAGAGAACCTCCCCCCAGATCTCACGTTAAAATGGAGAAACAAGGCCCTCTGATGTGAGACACCAGGGGTGCCTCATGCATCTCAGTGTGATGGAGCACCCTTGCTGGGAGCTCCTGGTTAGCAGTTACAAATCCCACTTTCCTGTAGCACAGTTTCTGAAGTGGGGCACCAGGCACATTCATCAATGCTGGTCCAGGCCTAACCACAGGAAAAAACTCAAACTCACTTCCATTTCACTCTAGAACTCCTGGATTATTTTCATAGCTCAGCCATTGATTGATTGCCTAATTCAGGCAACTGCTGAGTCATCTGTAGGGGAACCAACGTAGTATGGACTCATCTGTAGAAGGGTGTATCTCAGCAGAGGTATTTGATATATTAATGAAGGCAATCTTAGCCTTGGTTTGACCGGGGATCAATTGCACAGCCATGCAGCTGCAACTATGTAGTGCAACATAGTGCATGTCACACTAGCCAGGGCTAAAGAAGATGTAGAGGTACCGTGCACTCTTCCCGGGGTTCCCCCAGTTAATGCACACATGGGACATCTTCATCTGGCTGTGCATCCTTTCACCTCTCTGACCTGAGGACAGTTTCTTGGGCAGAGGAGTGGAAACAGGAAGCTTCAGTTATGTTTCTCCCACCTCTGGAGATGCAGTTTGACCCCTTGGAGCAGCCAGAGAGAAACAGGATGTCAGTAAACCATGTTTGTTGGCAACTTCACTGTGTTCCTGATGAGCCAATAGACTGGATCAAGATACTTGTTTGCTTTCCATCCCACTAGGGAGTTTTCCGTGCAGACCAATTACACTCCTTCCAGCGTAAAAATCGCTTGCTGTTTGAACCACTCTGTTTATTACTCAATGCTGGCATTGGAAACTGGCAATCAGAAGTCTGTAAGCAATCTTTCTTTGACAGGCTAGTCCTTGTATGAGAAAAACAGAATTCAGATGGGGAACAACAACAAAATTCAGTGACTAAGTTTTATCTTGGCCAAGACGACTCCTCTTCTGACTGATTTTGTGATAGGACTGGTGACAGCCTAGAAAGGATCACTGCTTGGGAGCTGCTGCTTTAGAGAACAGCTTTGCTATATGTTGCTATACCTTGCTTCCAGAAACACTCGGAGATATGGCTTGTAGCCAACAGGCAATAAATTTGTATCTAGCTTACTGCTTTCTTGCAGCTAGGTTTTCAGTGGTCCTTTCAGAGACTGGTATTTCAGTCTTCCTTCGGGAAAAAGGCCAGATCGAGGTTGTCTTATCTGATCCGATGCCCACTTTCCAAGGACAAACCTTAGACACGCGAGGACACTTCCTCCTTCATCCTGGACCACATCTAGTCATTTACACTAGTGCCAGGCAGGGGTAGCAAGCTACCAGCTCGTTTAGGAGGGGCTTGGTATTCACAGTGCTCTGTTGTGTAAAGACTCCATGTATTAAAATCACTGGAAATCAGAACAGGTATAGCTGTTAGAAAAGAAGATGAGGTGAAGCTGGGTTTAATTTGTGTATGTTTGTTAACCCTTAACAAGCTCTTCTTTGATCAGATAATAGCTTTATCTAACACTGAGAAGATGTTATACACAGGTCCTAAACACCTCCTTTTTCCTTTTTTTAAAATATTTTGTTAATTTGGCTAATTCAACCACATATAGGAAATCTATGACTCCAAGAAAGTCTGTAGTTGGAAGTAGAGAGGTTTTGCTGTCTTGTGAAAATTTTACAATTTAAGATCATCTGTTGAAGCTCATCATAACAGGTAAGTCTTCTCAAGTTTTCCATTAAAAAGCAGACACTTGCTCTGTGGGTAATATATTTCCTATATGAGCTTGACTGAGATCAGATTTAAGCATCCTAAAATGTTTCCCACTCTCCAGATGAGGGATGTATTTATTAGAGTATTGCATTTCAAGTCTAGGAGTTCCTCTCCAATCATGCACTGCCTTGTTTTCTACAATCACAAACAGTTGATTAAAAGGATTTTAAAGGTTAATGGATTTCTTTCTCAGTTAAATCTGATCATTCATCATCCTTACTAGTAGAAGAGGAATTGCACACATGACTGAAGCCAAGCAACCACAAAACTGCCTGGAAATCCCCAGCAAAATATCAGCAAAGTCCAGCAAGTTTTGTCGCAAGGATTGGTTTGCTCTGAGATGGCAGCAGAGGGTGCTGCCTCCCCAGGGCAGGGGAAGGTCGCTGTGCAAGGCACTCCTGAACCACCAAGGAAGCTCATCAGTGCTTCTGAGAGCTCAGTTTTACTTTTATCTATCTATCTACGTATATTTTCTGGGCAAAACTAACTGTTCTTGTTCAGTGATACTTGGTTTGCCCGAGGGGCATGGTGAGAGTAACCGTTTTTGCACCGTCCAGTGCATGTTTGTATCTCCCAGCTTTGGAGTACATAGGATAAGATTGCGCTTGAGGAAAGGTCCAAACTTAGTGTTAGAGCATTGCCTGGTGTTTGGGAGATGGGTTTTCCTCCCCGTTTTGGCGCAATCAGATGGCTGAATGTGACAGATTGCTTCACCATCACGTGCCTTAATTGCTCTGCTTTTATGACAGATAACACTCTTCTTGTCCTTTGCTATGAAGCAGTGTACAAGTTTGGGGGCACGTGGTGTCCCCGTAACTGTCAGGGACAGGACAGCTGTTTTGCTTCCATCGGGAAGTTTCTGTATCGTCCCAGGTGCTTCGACTGGAAGCTGGTCTGCCAGATGGGAACGCCAGGCTGGTGCCTCTGCTGCCACGGGATGCGACCAAACCTCTCTTCCTGTCACCACCAGTGACAGCTGCTCTGTTAGCACAGTCCAAGCCCTTCTGGCTGGACGCTCTCTCCTTGCATGCAACAGCTTTCTCTGTTCTCAGCTGAATGATGACAGCTCAGAGCAGCAGTCCTTTGAGCCAGACCCATCCCCACTCCTGTCCTTGTCCCCGATCAGCAGGGAGAGCGGCCAAGGCAGGATGCGGCCCATAGATGGCACTGGCCTTCCACCACCAGTGTCCCGGGGCAGTGCATCTGCCCCTGGCTGCCCGGACATGACTAACCCAGCTTAACCCTTGGGCTGCCAACAACACCTACAGCCCCGCACTTCTTATGTCAGCGTTTGGCAGTGGAAGTGGGTGGCTAAAGATGTCACCAGTAGGCTGCAGGTTTTATTTATTTACTTTGATGTTGTGCTGTGCACTTAAGGAGGGAGCGCTTTAATAATCTGTTGCCTGCAATGTATCTAACCAGCAACAGGAGGCTCTCTGCCTCCAACACCAAAAGGGACGTTGAGGTTGATCAGTTCAAGTCAAGCTCCTCTGGTTTTGCAGTTTTCTGCAAACTTCATCTTACTAAAATAACTAGACCTGCCCCAGAGCTCTGCAACTGTACAAACACAATGCTCAGACTTTTCTCCTTCTCAGAGAAATACTCTCAGTCAGAATGTAGGATCTGTTACAGCTCAAGACGCCATGGTTTTCTTTTTTATTTCCCTTCTGTTAGCGTCTTGGTGCCCTAATAAAGATATAGACTTCATTTTGCCACTAGACGAACAAGCAGTGAAACATGCTGTGCGATGTGAAGGTGTCTGTGCATTGGTGTTGGGAGGTGGTGGAGAATTGACAGATTTTCTGAAGGGCCTACATCTTATCTTTTCCCTGAAGGAGTAGAAGGCTTTTTTGTTGTGACCAGCTCCATGCTGATATGCTACATGTTTTTGAAAATCTGGTTCTGACTGTGGGCAGTAAGCCCTGTGGAAAATTTTAGCCTTCCAGCCGGAAGATGACCACTCACAGAGTTCAGAAGAGAGTAGTAAACTGGTCAGGAGCTTGAGGGACTGGTTTGTGACAAAAGGCTGAATCAGATGGTGGGGAGGGGCTGATACACATTCTTGGAAGATGCCCAAGGATGGAGGAAGATTTTTTTAGGAGACATAGGCAGGTAAATAACTGTAACTAAAGGGATGAAAGAGAGGGGAAATATAGGATGACTGTCAGAAAAAACATGAGCCTGCTGAACTTTCAGTATGTTCCCATAGCCCTGGGAGACATCCCATCACCATGGTCGTAGCACTAGGAAAAGACCCAAGGAGACCCTAGAGAGATGAGGTAGATGGGACTCCAAGAGTCTTCGCTTTCACTGCCTTCCTTGTGGTTATTTCTGTCATCTGAGGGACAGAGTGGGGTCTGCTTTAGAGTAACAATGCAAATCAGCTGCTTTTGAAATACAAGTGTTGAGGCTGTACTGGTGAGAGTGGAAATTACACAAAGTCAGGGTCTGGTCTCAACACTTGCATCAACCACAACCTGCTGGAGTTGGTGGGCACTGCCTGAAATGGCTGAGACCCCTGGGGCTGAGGCAGATGGGCTGCAGCCATTACAGCCTAAGAGCAACAACTCATCAGCAGTGGTCTGTAGGTCAGTGGTGATCCCAGCATTTGCAGTCCACATGTTTCAATTTACACGTTAATGAGAAAGGTACAAGGTGAGCCACGAAGTGTTCAGAGACACAGCATGGTCAGCCATGACTTTGGCCAGGTCTAAGGGAGGACAGGTCACTGGCTGGACCATCAGCCTGAGGTTTTAGCGACTTGCATTGTCCCTCCACAGATTACCTGTACCCCACCTTGGCCATGTTATTCTCTCTATTTCAATTTCCCTGCATGGTACATGGTCTCACACAGGAATTAGAGGATGTTCTGTATTGTACTGAGGACTGTGTAAGATCTCTGTTGGTAACCATCAAATCAGACTTTTTTCTAGTGCAATGTTCTTTTGTCTTCTACCTTTCCTATTCTGGAAATTACTTCCTCCCATGATCCCATCTCCACTCCCAGCAGGAACACAACACTGGAAAGCCTGGTGGAAAATTCCTGCCCTGAAGTGCTCACTGGGGAAAAGGGCTGGAGAAAAGCAGAGGGGATCTTATTCTGAAAGCCATCACTGGGGCATTTACCTTCATTATTGACAAAGGGCCCCCTTTAGTGTTGTCTGCATGTAGTGAAGCCATATCACTGCAGAACAAGTTTGCCAGATGTTACAAGCTTTCACCTATTTTGTACCATTGGATCCAGACTCACAATCCCTCTCACTGTTATTTTGGACTGGCCCCGAATGTGCAGATTTACCTTGGTCTGAGGGAGAGGGTGGCACAGGAGACAATATCCCTGCCTGATTTTGCAAATCTGCATTTGTGTCCCGTGATGCAGTCACAACTGCACAAGTGCCCAGTTCTCCAGCCAGCCGTTGTGCCTGCCCCTGCTTGTGGGCCAGGCAGGTTCTCCACCTCCCATGGCTGGGTAAGGGTGCTGCAGCATCCGGTTGGTGTCGAGTTAAACTCTGAGCTCTTCCCTTATTCCACCACCTCCTCCCACACACAGAGGGATGCTGCCAGAATGCCAGAGGCACAGCAGTGGGGAGCCAGGCTTGCTCTCCTGAGCTGGGAGACAGGCAGACAGAGACAGTGCTGGGAGCAGTCAGTGGAACAAGGGAGAGCCAAGGCTGCCAGACAGACGCAGACACTGTGCAGTCAACAGGCAGAGCTTCTGTCCTGCCCAGACGGACAGACGGAGACTATCAGGCTGAGGAGACAAGATAACCAAGCCTCCTCAGGCAAAGGAAAGGATATGGCAGGGAGAAGCACTGCCTGTCCTATCTTGTTCCCACTGTGAAACCACCGATGGGTTGCAGTGGGAGCAGGAGTGCACCTTGAATGCCCAGCGTGGCAGAATTCAGCTGGAGGCTGTAATGTCTGCTGGATTGAACACAGGCCTGGAGACAGGCGACATGGGGAGGTGGTTGCTCTTCCTAGCTCAGCCTACAGCTGGCTGTGCAACCTCAGGCAAGTCACTTCTGTCTCTGTGACATATTTCTGCAACAGCTAGCACAAAGCTAATTCCCTGAATTCCTTGGGGTCTTTACATGCTATTCTTGGGCACGTGATAATCACCGTCGGGCCCATTTTAAGTTGGGAAACCCCAATGAACAAGAAATCCCTCCATCAGGAGTGTTACTGAGCAGAGACACCCAAGGCAGGCCCCATCTTTTCTTGGCCAGCAGCCCTGCAGCTGCCATAAGCAAAGTGGTGTTTGGCTTGGTCAGTTGATTTCTGCATGGGAGTTCTCCCCATGGAGCCGGCTTGTGCAGGAAGTTTTGCTGATGATTCAGCAGGTGATGCTGTTCTTTCTGAGTCACTCCCAAGGCGGGCTAGGAGGGGGGAGATGATGCTAGTGGAGATGCTCTCAGCCAGACCAGATTCAAACCTGATGGCTTAGGTCATTAACTGTCCTACAATAGCTTAGGATAATAGTTACCCAAAACTGATAAGAGGAATCGCTGTGTCGCTCCTGGGCTCCATCCCAAGGTGGATTCATTTCAGTTGGAGAAGGATTATACACGTATATTTGCAGTATACGCGGGCAAAGGGCCTGAGGACTTTTTCCTTCTCAGCCATCCGCTGAGAAAGACACTTGTTCCTTCCCTAGAGTTCATCACCTGTAAAAATGAGATGGTCACATTTGGGGGTTAAACGCTGAGAAAGCCATTCATTAAATTTTAGGTTGTGCTTGGACCACCTCAGAGGAACAATGAGATAGCAAGAGAACATCTAAATTACAACGTAGTAGTAGCGAACAGGACTTAAATGATGAAATTTTCTTGTTGCCCTGCATCTGCCTGTGATCCTTAGACTCAAAGAGCCTCTGTGCTGCCTTTCCATCTTTGCATCCAAGCTTTCAAGGCCAAACATAGTCCTGGCACAAATGCATGTTGGATCTATAGGCAACATTCACAGATGATATAAAATTCCCGATTCTTCAGGTCAATGGAATCGCATTTGCTTAAACCAGCAGGGCCAGATCT
The DNA here is from genome assembly GCA_013399475.1 of Chauna torquata. Taxonomy (NCBI): domain Eukaryota; kingdom Metazoa; phylum Chordata; class Aves; order Anseriformes; family Anhimidae; genus Chauna; species Chauna torquata. The sequence continues at coordinate 101,174 of VXAL01014953.1, read as the reverse complement.
GGGCCTCTGCTGGGAAAATCCTTTAGTGCGTTGTTTCACTGGCAGGCACAGGCTGCTTCTCCTGTCCTCCTTGCGCTAGCCCTCTGCCCCAAAGAGTCTGAACTCCTTGATCCTGCAGGTTATTAGAGGGGCCAGGGGCTCAGCAAACCCTTTCTGTGCATGGGGCAGCCAGCTGGGCACTGAGCTCTTCCCTCACCAGCCACGGTCACACGTGAATAGAGGCATGTCTTTCATCACCTTTGGTTCTCAGCAGGCTTGGGTAAGGACAGGCACCGAGCAGAGGACTCCAGCTGCCTCAGATTCAGCCCATGGCTTGCTTTCGTGTTTCCCAGAAACTGGTAGAAAGTCTTCATACCCCACATACTGTCATCTGAGGGAATGAGGCAGGTGCTGCGATCCCAAGGGCAGCAATGATAAACCTCGCTAAGGCCGTTGTCCATCCTTTCACCCTACCTCAGCTCCATGTGGCCTTGGGCCATTCCGAGAGCAGTGTGCTGCAGGACTCGCTGAAGGTGTCCCAACGGGATGGAGTGAGCTCTCTGCCCGCTCAGGACGGGACAGTGTGTGTTTGGCTCGTACGGACACCTCACAGAGCTCCAACAGGGGTTGCCGGTATCTCTGACTGCCTCAGGGCTTCCCCACAGGCACATTTGGGCTTTTGGGGCTCAAGGCAGCTACTGGTATCTAGGACCTTTCCTGAGAGGTTAAAATCTGCCCATCTATATAGGAACAGAGAGCCTGGAGCCTCAGTTGCTGCTTACCAGCAGGACCAAGAGCTCTGAACTCCAAACACCCTTTCCCTCTGTAATTATGTTTTATTTTTAGGTGTCCCTTCCTTTTTCTATTTCAAGCCTGCATCCTCCGCAGAGTAAACCGGAGAAGGTGCACTGAGCCGAACCCGCTGTGTTTGGGAAGCAGTAAAACGAGGCTTCTAAACTGGGCTCAGAGGCGTAGGAGCCATTGGCGAAGGCTGGCAGGGAGCCCTGGCACAGCGCAGACCGCAGCTCTCCCTGCATGAGGCTGCGAGAGAGCCAGCCACTTCAGCGGTGGAGGGTGTGGAGAGCGGGGCAAGGGAGGCAGGGGGAGCGTCGAACCGGGCTGTGGCCGGCTTGGAAGAACGGTGCTGTCTTGTCTTTTTGCTGAGCAGGTGGATGTGCACGCTGTGGACCTCATGCTTTCTCAGCGGGGTCTGATCCTCGGGTGATTTGTGCTGAAGAACCTAGTTTTGTTCCTAAATGTGCAGAGCCTCATGGCTTTAGTGATGGGCCCAGTTCCATCTTTGGAGCACTAGTGAAGCTGATGGTTGTCCCAGCTCCACAGAGCTGCACCGAAAAGGGAATTCTCTTTCTTTAAAGCAACTTCCAGGTCCCTTTATTTTCCATTTGTATTTATATGACCTGGTAATGAGCTTGCTTAGCACTCTGGATTGAGTAACACTGTGACAGTGACAGAACATTTCCCAAACAGCAGCAACAGGTCATCGGAGCTCCCCTACACTGCAGACTGGTCACATCCTAGCCCTAGGGTTTTTTTTACCTAACTGGCTGTCCTCAGGTCCTTCCCACATCCCTGCAGTAGGGAGACTCATCCCACAATGGTATCACCTCAAGCTGTTGGTAGAATGAGACAGGTTTCTCCTAGCTGCTTTTGGTTAAACCAAACTTCTCAGCGTGCTACACCTCAGGACTAATAAATGCTTATTAGTCCCAGATTCGTCTACAGATTTTCTCGAACAGCGTCACTAGGTCAGTCCTGACTTCTAGGGAGCCCCTTGCTGCTGAGCTGAGCCGCACGGGGGGTCAGTGCTGGAGCCTCTCCACATTGTTTTGCCAAGAGACTTCAACTCTGCCGTCCCGGTGGCGATTCTGCCCTGCTTCCCGAGGGAACAGTCTCTGCAAAGACAAGCGGAGAAAGGGAAGAGGTGTTGAGCTGCTTTTGCATTCCCCCAAGCGATGTTCAGGCTGAACCAGCCCCTTACTCTGAGCATGAATTCAAACAGCCTTGGGAGTGCCCTACGTTGTAGCTGGCTCCCACGGGACACCGCCGAGACTGGAGCAGCCCAGAGTTTCTGCTGCATCACGGCCTGGGCTGCATCGCTGTCCCGCTCTCATCGTTGTCAGCCTGCCTTGTTGCAGGCTTTTAGGTCTTCTGGGGTCTGGAGCTCCACGTGAGACAATGGTTGGGCCTGGGATAGCAGATTTACCATTGCAGATGGTTTCAGTTAGTGCTCAAGACACATTAAAGCCAGCAAGGGTTTATATTTAGCTGGGCTTCTTTAAGAGGAAAGCCTTTTATCCTCCTGGCTGGTCATCCATCAAGCCCTTGGGAGGGCGGGGTCGTGTCTCCAAATAGATCCCACGGACAAGCAGCCACTGTGAAACCACATTTCCTCCTGGGAGGACCCTCCAGAGACAGGCGCTTGCTGTGGCTAGGTCTCTGGTCGCCAGCCTTAGAGCAGACTGGTCACGGGAGCTGGCAGGAATACAAAGCAGAGGCAGGGACATAACCAACTCGGGTACTGTCTTGGCATCGTGGCATTTAAAGTGCCTCGTAGCCCCTGATCCTACAGCTCTTGCTTCTACTGCCTGGAATGGAAATTGCGGTTGGAAGTTTTCATCTGGTTATAGCCAACAAATAACATTTGGAGCTGATCTAGTCGTGGATCTAGTAGCTACTGAGGGGTAAAACTACTGGTCTACTGGAGGGACAAGCAGTTGCACTGCTGTGATGGAGTCCACTGAGATGTCCACTGCAGCTGGTTGTCTTGCTGTTTCTCAGGCCTGCGATGCTTATGCCATCAGACTGGCCCTAGCATCACTGGCATCAAAATTTAGGTAGCAGCTAAAGGGAAGATGCTGATGGTATGGAGAGTTTCACAATGAAATGCCAGGGGGCTCTGCTGCAAAGGCCCCCGAGGCCCTAGCTGCATGTTTTTCACTTCTTAGCATAGCCCCTTTGACAGCTTTGTTGCATTTCTGGATCCTCAGGTAGCACAGATACATCGTTGCAGTGTGGATCTTCAAATTAAATGGCCATGGCATTCCTCTCGGGAAGGCTTGCTCTGCCAGGGTCCCCCTGGCATTGCTGGGCCATTGCTGCAAGTTCACAGTGCTAATGCTTTAGCCATGACTGGGAAAAGTTCAGTGAAAGAGAAACCTGCTGTCAAGGACAGGAAAAGTTTCTTGGCTGGAAGTTCCTTTTACTCACGCCAGTATAAATTTTAGTGGATTTACTTCAGGTTTATATTGGCATTGGTGAGAGGGGAGTTGGACCCTGTTTCTGTGCTTCACAGCCCTTGTGAGAGCATGAGCGCATTTGATCATTATAATTCCCTTGGCTTTTCTGAGGACTGCATATCACTGATGTTGTTTTAATTGCCGCAGATGGATTGGGAACCCCAAATTGTCCTAGTTCATTCTAGTGATTGCAATTCCCACCACCACCAGCACAGTGCTCTACCCCAGCAGTAGCAAAGGGTGATTTTTTAGGCTCTACGGACAGTGATGTCTGCAGTACGCAGGGTAAATTACAGCTCTGGGGTAGCAGGACCCATCTTGAATTACATTGCTGATTCTAAAGAGGTTCCCTCCCCTGGGAAACTATCTGGGCACTTGGGAGGGGCTGTGTGTGTGCACAAGCAAAACCAGTTTGGAACTGGAACCAGTCTGAGATTAAGCCATTTCCTTTGCTCTCTTTCCAAGAATTAACTTTATTTTTCCAGTTGATCTGAAACAGGGAATATTGGGACTTTTTTTTTTTTAAACTTGTGTCTGGATGCTTTCCCAGGAAAACACAGAAAATGAAACATTTATTTTTCTTCCCAGTGAGAAAGTTTCTTCTTTTCTGGGAAGAGGTGCAAGGGTCGGACTAGAACTACTATCATCCTTGCTTTGTGAGGAGCAACTACAGATAGGAAATGCATAGCCTGGCCACACAGCCCACCGTCTGCTGAGGAAGGCTAAAGGACAAGGTTGTGAACATGCCAGAAAATCTGCGCGTGTGACTAGCGGGTGTACTCATTCACAACAGCTCCGCGCACGTGGAGCCCTCCAGATTGCAAGGCTTCTGTGCGTTGGGGAGAAGAAAAGGGACAACTTTCCCGCTGGAGGAAATGGGGACATGCACAGGAAGGAATATGTTGATTTAGCTCTCACTGGATCGAGCAGTGTTTCAGTTCCAGATTTCTAGCAGGAGCCCATGCCAAGCCAAGTGGGTGCTGCAGAGGAGGTGTCATTGGCTCAGGAGTGGTCTTACTGTAATGACCTCCTGGCCCTGCCTTGGGGTGGCTCACCTAGATCGGCCTCCAGTCCCTTCCAGGGGAGAAAAATGAAGGTTCTGCAGCTGTGCGTCCTATTCTAGTTCTCTGCCTTCCTGGGATGGCGGTGGTGCAGCTTACTGGGGAAGGTAATGGCTTAGGACTCAGGAAACAGACCTTTCATTTTCTCTCTGCTTTGCTCAGATGGTTTGCTTTCCAGGCTTCCCATTGCATGTCTTGCTTTTGAGGTAGGGGCAGTCTCTTAGCTGAGGGCCTGTACATGCCTCTGCGATGCAAATAACAGCAACGTTGCTAAGTATTCCAATATTATCTTACAATTTTGCTCAAGATCAGCTGACAGCGACCGAGCCAGTGAGCAGGTCTGGCTCTTAAGGACCACACAGGGCTGTGGTGCCTGCTTTCCAGGGGAGGCCTGGAGCTGAGGCAATGCTGCCTTGGCTCCTTTCTCTCCAAGATCAATTTGCTGCGACAGCCAGGGCAGCAGAGGAAGGGGCTGACGGTTCTGTTTTGCTCCCCACCTCCACTCTCCTGCTTTGAAGACCTCCCAGTAAGTAACCCAAGCCCAGAGCTGTGGTGACATACGCTGCTGGGGAGGAACTTCCAGTCTCCACGGCTCTAACCGCCCAAGGAACCAGCCTCTTCATCCCCACAAATTACAGGCTCCTGCCTGCCCTTTAGAGACGAGCAGGGAAATGGATGACAGAGAGCATGAAACAATCCCCCCTACCACCAACCAGCCCCCCACGCCATCCTCCTCTCCTCATCTCCTGGGCAGAACCCATTCTCTCCGTTGTGAGATGAAGCTCTCAGCAATGCTAATGTGGTCTCCTGTGTGTGCCTGCGTGGATTAACCACCCCCAGGAAAGGGCTGCACTGATGTGTGAGTGCTGGAGCCAGCGGGCGACGGCTGTAAGCTCTAGCTTACCACAGTCTCCCCTTCTTCCACCCCTCTCTCCAAGGGCTGAGACACAGGCATGTTGTGACACCTCCGCAGCGGGTGAGGAGAGCGTTAGAAATGCAGCAGGCACGATGCAGAAAAGAGCTCGTGTCAGAAAGTATCCAAGCAGATGCTCAGGGGGCTAGTTTTTCCCTCCCAGTCCACCCAGAGCAGAGTGGATCAATGTGCTGGGGAGGGAGGTGGGTGTTTTCATCGCTTCTGCCAGCAAGCTGCAGCCCTGGATCACTGCAGAGTCCGGGCATTAGCTCACATTGTGCAGATGGGCAGCATGAAAGTCTCTTGTGGTTAAGGTATCACGCTGAATTCAGGAGGTCTGGGTTCAAAATCCAGCTTTCCTATGGACTCTAGGCCATCCCCGTGTCCAGTTCCTACCTGTGAAATGGGGTAATAATACAACTTTTTCATCATCCCTTCCAAGGCCCAGATCTTCAAATGTGTTCAGGCTCCAAATTCTCATTGCCTCCTGAAGTTAAAATGTGCCTTACAAGAATCCGGACCCAAGTTCTTCGCATGGGGACTTTCCCCACTCTGTGTCTTGTGCAATGGCCTCTTCCCCTCAGTAAGCAGCTATGGGCAGAACCATAACCCCAGTAAATAATACAGATGCAGCTTGGTTGTAACTGCTGGTCTCCAGCTCTGGCAACAGAAATTAAATTCAGCTCCATATGAAAGATGTTGAACCGCATAAAGCTTCAGAATGGGCTGTAGGTGACAGTAATACAGTGTACAGGGGCAGCGCCAGGCCTGTGCCCCAGGGCAGTTATCTGTGTAAGAAACCTGCGTCAGCAGTTCAAACCCAGAAGGCTGGTGAGAAAACTCAAGAACTGGCGAGAGAAAGGCGGGTGGCAGGGCCAAAAGCTGGAAAAGGTGATGCTGAAACAGTAAAAAGCTTGGATGAGGTGGCACAAGGGAGAAAGGCTGGTGCTAGTGAAGGAGTATCAGATGGGGTATCAGTGTCTGAATCAGCAGCTTTGAAACCAGCTGGAGGGCTGGCTGGCTGTGCTTGGTGGTGATGGGTTCCTCGGGAGTCAGGATCCCCAGTGAGCAAGCTCAGATTCTTTGCTGACTCTTTTTCTCCAAGCTCTGGCTGTAGCCAGCACTGCTCTTCACTGAGTTCAGCTCAGGTCCCCTGGGAGCTGCCCCATTCACTTGGAAGCTGGGGGGAGGGAGGAATGTTTAATAAGGGCAATGTCCAAATTAGGAGGTGAAGGAGGGCTGCAGATGCTCATAAATACTGCCCTGCTTGTCAGAAATGCTGTTCTTCTGCTTTTATTACAGCCCCTGATTTATGAGCTGGGCTGAGTGCCAGACAGTGTGCAGCTGCCAGGCAGGAGGAGATGCCTGTGTGTGTCTGCATGTGTACGCGCGTGTGTGTGCACACCTTCACATGGGCAAGTTCAGTAGTCTGGTGAGGTACTGACTCTGGCTTCAGATTGCTTCTGTCCCGTCAACCAGAGGATTTCCAGACTGTCTGAAAGGTCAGGCTTTACAGGCTAGATTTGGACAAAATTCTCACTGCATATTGGACTCCTCTGAGCTGGTCAGTCTGCCTGCCTAATCTCTTTTTCAGCATCCCATCACTGGTCTGCCTGTGCGCTCTCAAGGAAGCTTCATCTGCGTAAGTACAAGACCAGTGGGTTTATAAGACACACACTGCAGCTGCATCAAATCCTTTAGCTTAAACTGCTCTCTCCCAGATATGAAAATATCCTTGATATTTTGGCATTCTCGGACAGTCTAAGCTAGTTTTAAGTTGGCAAATGAATAAGATATTGTTTAATGCAGGGGCTTGTACTGAATACAGAGGTTGTCCTAAGCCATATCCACTCTCCAAGTCCAGTGCCATTGTAAAGTCATGCTGTAGACAAACAAAATAACTAAAAGATGGTGTTTTCAGTAGTTCTTAGCACTCGGCACGGAAGTCGGTGGGACGTTTTTGAGTAGTCTCTTCTTCAGTGGCAGCAGAGGCAAGCTGACACTGCATACTAGGGAAACCCTTTTTGGTTTCACACCAGCAGAGGTGCACTGGCTTGAAAATTGAATGAACTTCAAGACCGCCAATTGTGGCTTATTGATTGCCAATTGTGGGGAAGACTGCCTGCCTCAAGGATGGTGTAAACATCTACTAAACAACAAGAAATGAGACCTTCATCTTCCTCTTGAAGGAGCAGGGTATCTGCCCCACTTCCCTGGCAGTAGGGTGCTATGGCTTGAACTGAAGAGCTAAACCCCTAAAACTGTAAGGTTATCAACCAGACCGTGGATTTTACACGAGGCAGTCTCATCCTGATTTACACTCTCTTCCCTCTCCTGACCGGTAGCAGGTGTTTGCAGATGGCTGCCAGTCGGAGGGTATTTCCACAGCATGCCATCTGGGACGTGTGCGCTCTTGGCCTTTGTCCTGGGACCCTTCAGTCCTGGGACAGAGCTGTGTGGAAAGAGCAGTAAGAAATCCACTACACCTTCATTTCTCAGCCGCAGTTCTGCTCTGCAGACTGACTCTAGCTGGAAAGATTAACAGAGAGAGCAAGAGCTTTTACTGTTTGAACAGCTCCTTTTACGAATCAGCATCGTGAAACAACAGCAGGGCATTTCCCCAAGCCTGAGTAGTGTTTACACACCTGAGTAGGACTCGCTGAAACACACCTGTAAAACACATGGGACAGCGCCGTCTGCTGACTCCAGCCATACGGAAAAGACTCCAAGAGATGGCCAATTTGCCACATCCTTTGGTAACATGTACTAACTTAATTACCTTCGTTGTTAACAATTTGCAGTAGTTATTTATTCATAAAATCCACTTACTGTGCCATAAATTTACACAGTCAAGCAGCAACAGTGAGGAGTCTTTTTCCCTTAACATCCCCCTGGGCTTACCCTTGAGCGTGCTTCCTACATGGAGGCTAGCCCACCAGTGCCTCAGTGACTGCTGGGCTGAGTTTCACTGAGTCATCACTACCAGCCACATTCATATTCCCATTTCGGTTTGCCAATTCACGTTTTATTTAGCAACCAGCATGACTCACCCATAGGATGATGACAGTGAAGAGATGGAGTGATACTGGCATTTAATCCTCAGTTTCTTGGGGCCGAGCGCTTCCTATACTTCTTTGCTTACATCACGGGCTGCAGATTTAGGTTTGCCATTTACCATTGCCCCAGAGGGCGAAGTATGGGTGCCTCCAAGGATGCGCAGAGGGAGCCCCAGCTACCGCTCAGGGGCCGGGGAGAGAAGGAGGCACCACACAGAGCACATGTGGCTGAGCATTAGCCAGAACTGTGCAACATTAGTTACAAAACATGAAACTGGGCTGAACTTCCCTGGTTTCAGGTTTCACATCACGCTTTGGGCTTCAGCCAGATACCTTGAGCCTGGACTGGGGAATTTTGGGGGGTGACTTCCAGCAGCTCTGGCAGTGTTAGCAGAGTCTTGCAGGTTTTAATATTTGTCTTACAAGTCCCACTTTTGGAAATCAGCCTTTTGAATCTGCAGCTTCTGTAAAGCAACATCAAGCAAACAAGTTTTTAGCTGTCATAAAACTGAATAAGCTCTCAAAAACAGAATCTAGTGTCCATTCTGTAAGTTGAAGAGGAAGAAAAAAGGAGTCTATTAGTAATTAATTTTATATTAGTAATTAATTTTATAGAAACACCCAGGATTGATTTGACAGTTTGCCTGGCTAGACTGATGACATCTGATTAAGTGTGGATGGGAGCCCTATGCTTTTTTTTTTTTAATCCACACTTTTTAAGCAATTGAACAGAGTAGAATTTAGATGCATTGACCTAAAGGGCTCAGGAAAGATGTGCATTTTCATCAGAACTAAAACATTTTCCTGGTTTCACCTAAGTATTTACTGCAAGATGCTTCATCTTGATACTACTGTTTCTGACCTCATTTTACTTTGATTTTTATATTAAAATACCATTTTAACCATATATTTTATTTATAGCTGTGCTTTATATCTGTATATATTGCATAATAGCTCATTTTATATCACATTCGCATGTTCTGACATGAGAAACATCCAAGGAAAGTAACTTTGATACCTCGAATCCATATTTTTTCAAAGATCAAGAACATGCTTTGGTTTGGGATGTAGTTTGGCGAGGAAGAGTCTGATATCATTTCCCATGCAATGGAAATTTGGTCTGCTTCACCAAACGCAAGCTCTATGTGCATTTCCTGGGTGCAGCAGATCTTCATTTCAGAGCACTCCTCCCAGCGCCTTAATCCTAAATTCTCTTAGCCCCTGCATGGTGAAGGTATCTGCCCCACTTCCCCTGTGCTAGCAGAGCTGTCTTGAAGCTGTTCCCAAGATCAGAGGCAATAGGTCCTGATCTTCAGTGAGCGCTTGGGGTGGCAGGTGTAAAACGCCTCTAGGTTTGTTCTTCTTGACACTATGGGATGTGCCTGCAGTGGCTCCTACCCTCCTTCTCCAGCTCCTGCAAGGCGCTTCCCTTTGATGCCTCTCTGCTCTGAGCTACTTCAAACAGCCTGGGAGGGTGGTTCAGCCAGGGTGGTAATTACACCCTTTTGCAGCTCGCTGGTACTGCAGCCCCTTTGAAGTGAATTTACCACCCAGCCTCGTCGCCAGGAGCCACACGCACGCACACATACCATAGAGTTCAGTCTCCCGAGCAGCTCTGCCCTAGGGGCCCTATGGGAAGGTGGGAGTGGACGAGGGACAAGGAAACGAGATGAATGAGGGCTTTCAAAAAAAAAACAAGCCCATAAACCATCTACCAAATATTTTATTAACCCTTCAAGTGCCCAAGCACATCCCTGTGGGGCCTGTGAGTGTGCAACCAGCCGTTTCCACTCCTGAGCAAAACCAGGCTGTGTCAAGAAGAGGTTCCTCATCAATTGGAAGGAATCAGGAATCTCTCCCCAATGCTGGCTGACCCTGATGTGCTCCGTCCGCTGCTCTGAGTGTCCTGGCACCACCTGCCACCTTTGGATGGACACATTCCCCATCATCTCTCAGCACGCTAAGTGTTCCTATTGCTCCCTGACAAACTGTTCTGGGAATAGGCAAGGTGACTTCACTGGTTGTGATGTTTTGAAAGAGATCCTGCTTGTGACACCTTATTGTCAGCAAGCTATACCCCTACTTCCATTTGTAATTTTGTCCTGTAGACTCATTTATGTACCTTACATCTTTGTATGTCCCTGGTAACCAGAGTCTGAGGTTGTTGTCCTCTATATTGTTGTCCTCTGCCTGGGCTCTGACTTCAGTCAGTAAGAACTATTCACCCAAAGTGGCACAGATGACTGTAGCACAGCAAGGATGTGAAATGGGGCCATCCAAACCTGAGATTAACGCAATAGTGCTGGACTATACTCTTCTCTTTGTATGCAGCTGAGCTCCAGGCTGCAGTATAAATACAAAGAGCAAAGGAAACAGAGCCCAGGATGCTCCAGCCTGCTCTTGGCTTCAGGTGAGCACCTCCAGATATGCTGTCGAGCACCATTAGCACTTGTGCATCTATGAGAAATGTTGAAAACTGACAGTCATCCACGGACTCAACTGCTCTGAAGCACCTGGCACCAGCTGCTCTGGAGACAGGCGTGTGAGCAAAATGAGCTCTTGTTGGGGCTTGGAAATGTCCATGTTCTATCTGATCAGGTCCCTCCTTCTCTTGCTTTGTTTGGTGGAGATCACAAACCTGGATGTTTATCCTCTCCTTTGGCTGCAGCCGAGTGTCTCCCTGATTATAGACACAGACCAATTTCTTTTGGCTTGGGAGTAATTTGATTGTGCCCTGGCAACCCTCCTGGAGCCACATAGTCTTAGACAACTGCACATCCCTCCTCCCCCTTCACCACCACCTTAATCACCAAGTCTACCATCAGCAGTGCTCAAACATGCAATTGTCTGGCAGACACACCACTGTTTTGAGGGCTGGTGAGGGGTAGCTGGAGGGAGCAAAGACATATGTGAGTGAGCTGCAGCCTTCTGGCTTTTCATCTCCAGCAACACCACAAGTACCACTGCGTAATGCAGAAATGATCTTTGTTAACAGCTGGCATTCCAACAACTTAGGTTCATCCAAGCTCTTCCCATTAAACTGGGACTGCTGAGGCAACTAGTGATAGTTTGGCTTTTGAAGTCATCATCTTCCAATCTTCCTGAAACTGGAGGTGAAATGTTTATCACAGAGATCATGCAAGGGAGAATGGTAATGAACTCAAAAATTTCAGTGGAGAGGATGTGAAATAGTAATATAGTTTGAGAAAGAGGGCCACATAGTCACTGTCATCTTCCAGTCCTCTGTTGCTCCCTCGAGACATGCTTTTGTAGTCCTCTGTTTGAAAGATTGAATGCAGCCATGCAGAAGACAGGTCCTACCCAAAGGAAAACTTCTTGCCTCTCCTGTCAAGGGCAGCAATATTTTGGAGGTCTTTCCACCAATGTAAAGGCAAGGCTGGTGAATCTCTGCGCTCATTTGAATTTTGAAGGTCTGGATGAGCCTGAAAGTGATTTGAATTTGTTTTTGCAAAACCAAACATCAACATATTGATTAACTTATGTCTTTTCATGAGCCTGATCTGCACTGTCCATGACACCACCAAAGACACTTCAATATTCACCAGCTTATTTAATGCTAGTATATTTACTGTTAAAGATAGGCTCAAGCCAAAATCCTTGTTCCCTTGAACATGGACATACCCTGATCTCGATTGTATAGCTTGGGGCCATCCCACGTTAGTTGTATTATATTTGCTTGTGCAATGAGTTTGTTTGCTTAAAAGAGATGCTGCAGCTATGAAATGCAGCTATTTTTTAAATTGCTGGTGTGTATTTGCTCCTTAACAGTCAGAGAATACAAACAGGACAGGCACAAGTTGGGCAATTGTTGTTGCTGTGACTGAAAGTCTGCCGGTATGACTGGAGCTGGGAAGTGGCCTCCGTATGGAATGAGACAAAATAAGAGTCTCCTGCTTGGAGAAGAGATTTGAAACTGGCTATGTTGAAGGTCTACAAAATGACGTTTGTCTCAAAATGGAGCTTTGTTGCTCACAACACAAGAAACGGAGGGCACCTAGTGCAATTATCAGGCACGTATTTAAAACCACAAAAATAAGGTAGAAGCTGAGAGGTCATCCAAGGGAAGGACTGCTCCACACAGGCATATTCCTGCACTCCTTGCAACGACTGCTGAGCCCTGCCACAGAGTGGAACCAGTGCCCAGGGAGCCCTTGGTCCAGGCTGATACAGTCGTTTTTACAGCTCATGTTGCTGAGGGTCAGTGGCCCCCACAGCCAAGTTGCTGCACAGCCCTTATCGGTAGTTCTCTTTTGGGCATAGTGGTTTTTGTTGTTTCTGTTTGTTTTAATCTGTAGCAAGAAAACAGGCAGGAGTTGGGCTGGGAAATATAATGCAAAGAGCAGAGAGACAGTGCAGGGCAGTTTTAAGTATAACATTGCTCAGTGTAACTTACAGCAATGGAAAAAATCCATTTTTGCCTCCTTGATATCAGTAGGAAAACTCCCAAGTTGTAGAGAAGGCTCAGCAGCCTCTCACAAGCTCAATCTGAGTGAGATTTCCACTCCTGTTTCTGCTTCTAGGATGACATCCACGCATGAAATTGATAAGCATGTCATCTGAGGTCGTAAGCTCTCGAGGACTGTGTTTCTGCTTTGCTTACAGGCAACGACAATATCTGTGTTTGGGTCTCCTAGGCATTATTGCAACACACCATTAGTTCTAATAGCTAGTACTAAAACAAGAACGGTGGCTTTGATTGTTCAATAGTTGGGACGCGCTGGAAAACAAGGGGCATGTCCACAGCTATGGAAAAAGCTCTTAGTTCCAGGCATCGGAGGTACCAGAAGGTCTAGTCAGCAACATTTGGGAAGGAGAGAAGGCAGGGCACAGAGATTGCAAGAGGGGTTGGAACAAAACAAGGGCAGGGACATCAGAGGGGTGGAGGTGATCAGAGCCTGGAGGGTGGAGACTAGCTTAGGCGGCAGAGCAACTTGCAGTGTTGTTTTCTGCATTTTGCACCTCCGAGTTTTTAGGAGTCTCCTGGTTGCAGGGAAAGCTGTGATGGCGTGTGGCAAGCCAGATGCAGCCCGTGAAAAAGGCATGCATCATGTTCCCTCCCAGGGAACTCTCTCTTTTGTTCTGGCTGCTTGCAGTCGTTATGGGGGGAGGCCATCTGCGACACCCACAAACCTCTCTCTGACATCCTGACAAACAGCCCTGAAGTCATTGTAATTGAAACAGAATTATTTTCTCCTGTACTTTGTCTGAGTTCCCAGGCCTCCACAGTATCTCTGTGCAAAGGGTAGATGTGCCTTTTCCCTGTCTGAACTAATCCCTGATCCCAAACCTGCTGAAATCAACAGTGAAGCTTCCATCTTTCATTTTAACCTGGGCCTCAGGTTAGCTTCCCTTGTTTGCATGCCTTTGTGTGCTGATAAAGGGCAAAGATAAAGCTTTACAAATAATTAGGAAAATGTAAAGCCCTAATGAGGAAAATGCCAAGCCTTAACAAGCTAGATGGACTCCAGGCGGGTCACAAAAGACAAAGAGAGGTCAAACTAATGAATGGAACTCCAGGCTGGTATTTCTTCACAGACAGACTGCTCTACAGTTGCTCATGGTGACCTAGAGAAAAAGAAGCCAAAAGGGATACAGAAGAAGTGTGAAAGCCCGATAAGGAGTGGGAAGTGCTGATGCTGTGTGTGCAGGCTGAAACAGCAAGCCTGACATCTAGGGATTACCCCTTTACGTCAAACCGATGACTGCCTACAGCACAGTCACACCGGACCTTTATTCCTTCCACTTTCCTTGGGATGAGAAGGTGCCGTTTTCTGTAGCAGGCACCACAAAGGGCATCTTGCCGTTCACCGGGCACTGCCACATCCTCTCGTGCCCGCTCTTCCCAGCTGGGGCCGTGGCAGCTCGCGAGAGGGCTGGGACGTTTTGGGGGAACCACGGAGGCAGTGTGTGGGAGACTGTGAAAGCAGGGAGCCGGAGCACTCACCTGTCTGATGTGTCAGCCTTTGATGCACATGCCCGAGGACAGATGGCTCAGCTCCTATTAGGACAGCAGGGAGCCGTACCAAACAGCCTGCCGGCTTCTCCTCCCAGCCCACCCTCCTACCTCTGGCTGTCAGAAAAGCACCGTACCCACCACCCCTCCCAGCGCTGGCACTCCACGGCTCCTCGCTGATTTACCAGCTCCGTCAGCGACTTGGCAGCCGTGGGATGCTGAGTGCCCGCAGGGGTACGTGGGGGTGTGGTGAGCTGGAGACGCCCCGCTTGTTTATTTGGTTACCGTTTTGTGGTTTTCGAAAGGTGCCTGCAGGTCTGCAGGAGAATCTGCTGCGAGAGGGGCCTCGCCCTGTTCCCGTCTCCTCCTCGGGCCCCGCCGGTGCCGCGGCCGTGCTTGGGCGCTGGGTTTCCATATGAGTGTGTGTCTGTGTGTGTGTGTGTGTGTGTGTGTGTGTGTGTGCATGCGTGTGTGAGAAAGAGCAAGTGCGAGCAAACCTTGCAGAGGCAGAGACACGCAGAGCTGCATGGGGTGACTGCCGTCGCTCTGCAGCAGAAGTTTTGCACAGTCTTTGGCTTTACCATGCGGCAGATAGCAAGGACTTACAGGACCCTGTAATTAACCCTGCCCCTGCCAGTAGCTTTTGGAAGGTTGCAAAGATGAAAGGACTCTTTCGTGCCTTTTAACTTTCTCAGTAATTGTAAAATCCCTCGTGCATTGTAAAATCCCTTGTGCGAAGTTGGAAGAGTGGGGTATCTCCAGAGGTGGACTTCGGTGCAAGGGAAGCGTCAGGCTGTACAGCTGCTCTCCTTCCCATGATCTAGAGTCTGCACTGCACTTCAGGAGGTACAGCAAAGGCTGTGTCTTCCCCTTCTTGTCCTCCTAAGAAATCCATCTCCAAATATTATTCTTGGCTTAGCATAAGGTACCAAATGGATTTAAAACATAACAGTTAGTGATGGCAGGAATTGCAGTTATGAATATTTGCATGATGCAACACGAGCTTATCCCATTTTGCATTTCTGTTCCTCTTACCTGAACGGTGATCACACCGAGGGGCTCAAGCTGAGAGCACGGATTCCTTCTGATAAAACTTGCACAGACTGCAAGAAATAGTTCCCCTCCTGAGAGCTCTCCAGAAAATACAAGAAAATGTCATTCCCACTTGTGGGGTTTGAAGCACACAGGAAGACCACGTTTCCCATAGGCCTCACAGCTGGGAGGCGATGCAGGTTTTGATTCCTGCTCCAGAAACTGAGCCACAAAACCATCCTTCTCCTCTGTTGCACGATGTCCTGGCAGCACCACTGAAACGCAGACCTTTCTGGGGTGATGGCTTGCACCGTAGCGCTGCCTAACAGTTTAGTAACACCTGATCTGAAAACTGAAAATAGAGGAGAAATCTCTGCCACTTGCCATCTGCTGAGCTGGAACCTGGCCCACGCTCTGCATCAGGTACAGAAAGCAACAGGGCCGTACCAGCGAGCTGGTCTCCGGCTCCCAGAGCCGCACCAAAGCATCAGTCTCACGCTGCCCAGAGGTGAGAACCCCACCTACTGAATCACCCTCTGCGCTTCCTGCAGCACCTCGCCGTTCCTGTGCATCTCCCGCCAGAGACTGACCCAGCCCAGGCCTGCTGAGCTGCTTTGGCTGCAAACTCTGCACATGACTTCAGGGGGTGATGTTAAGATCGCGTGCAGGAAGCACGGGGGCAGGCAGCCTGCTGCTCCGTAGGAACGCGCCATTCAGGCGCATTTGCCTGATGTCACTCCATCTCAGCGCAGCGTCAACTTGCCACACTGTGGTGTCTGCTCTGAGTGTGCATAGCTGGGCTTAAACATGCTTTCAGGACCCACGATGCTGAGCCAGCTGGCAGAGAGGGGAAGGGATGGTTCCTGGTTCCTTTTGTGATGACCTGCCCGTTTACAGGCTCCTAGTGCTTCCTTTTCTTCTTGTCTGGGCAATGGCAATTGGCACCTAGGCTTTGGGCAGCATGAGCTGTGTGGGTGTTGCATGCCCTGCTCTGGGAGGCAGGATGGGGATGGAGGAAGTTTCTGATAGCACTCAAGACTGCTAGGCATGGAAAGATCTCCTGTTGCCACTAAGGGATTGCTAGTGATCACAGCTGGTTCATAAATTGGCACCTTTAATGCTGGTGTAATGTTAACCTAGAAGGGGAGTTCACCACCTACAGAAAAAGTCTTTCTTCTTCGGAACCAGATTTGGGGCTTTTCTCTGGGGGCTTGACTGCTGCAGGCAGATGGACAAGCGCTTCACTCGTGACCTGACATTAACTGCTATTCAGAGCGGGCACTATCTTGATTTTTTGCAATGCCAGCAGCATGGGATTGTCATCCTGAGTACAGATCCAAGGCTTTACTGTTCAACAGATATTTGTAATACTAATGAATAAACATCACACCTGACCAGTCAAAGGGCCTCTGGCTATAAGGAGGATCTCCGCTCCATGAACTGCATTAGCAAAGAGTGCCATTCTGCGGGCCTAATCCTGCCTTGCTGGCTCATATGAAATCAGTAGTTGCACCTGCTGAGAAGACTGGAATGGGAAAGAAAACTGTAAAGTTTCCTGATCCATTTTCCTTTAGTGACTGCCTGCTGAGTTTAGGGGCTCCATGTGCTCCATGTGAGCTGACAGGAGCCTCTCCTGGATTGTTTGCCAAGTGTTCATACAGGGCAGTTATTTGCTGTTTTTACGAATAGACATGCTAATAGACTGCTCGAGAAGGTTCGGCTTGGTTGGACGTTGAGCTAATTCAGGTAGGAGAGGAGGGGGCACTGCCACCAGCCAGCAAGGTCAGGGGTGTTAGGGGGGAAGGGGGAGAGGGAAAGTGACTGATCTCAGCACCGATCAGTGCCCGGTATCGATCCTTTGTGTGCCGGCTAGACTCAGAGTCTGCAGAGGAATCAGGATACACCCAGTACCCACCCAGTTTGATTCTTCATTCGGGGTGGGACTGAATTCGTCAGGTTTGCCTTTCAAACAGAGCTGGGCCCAGTTTGGGGCTGTTCTGATGCAGGGTCTGGGGGCAGGCACTGCACAGGTTTAAGTTTAGTTTGCTGTTTCTGTACACGGACTTGCAGAACTGAGAAAGTTCAGCTTGGCTGGGCATTCAGATTTTGAGATTTGTGGGAAGCCAGATCATAAAGCGAACACTTCAAGGAGAAGAGGGTGTGAGCAGGGGAAGGTGGGAGAACCCATCAGTGATGAAGCAGGAAAACATCTTCCTGTGCTGGAAAGTAGTGAAAGAACTCAATTATTTTATAGCTCTTTGTTTTCTAATTACCATATGGTTTTATTGCATATATACCTGCCATGAGTACCTGACCAGTCCTTTAATCCCCACTGCTCTTTGGTATAAATCATGATTATAAGACAGCAGTAGGCATGAGAAAATAAGGTTCTTTGGTCTTTCACAGTTGTGCATGAGTCCCTTGACACCTCCCTTGGCTTCACACACTTCTCTGCGTTGGATAGATTGGACTTGGGATGGGACCTGGGTTACTGAAGTTTCTTTACTTAACATCTTGTGTTTCTCTAGCGCCCTTCAGCCGATGATCACAAACACACTTTGCAAAAATTTATGATTTAAAGTGTGGTCTTTCAGCTGTGAGTCAGAACAGCATCATTTTTATTATTCCCACTTCAGAGATGAGTGGAAGCAGAAGTTATTTGCTCGGTGTCGTGCTGTGAGGCTGCAGGACAGCCAGAAATGCAGCCCAGGAGTCTCAGCTCCTTGTCCCCATCTCTAACCACCAAGCGACCCTCGCAGGAATAGCTGCAAACAGGATCCAGGACCAGGTGACCCTTTGCTGTAAGTCCCTCAAGCCAGGAGCAGAGCCCAACATCCTGACTCCCAATCCCCTTCCTATCTCACACTCCCACCCACAGCTGGAAATAGAGTCGAGAAGCCCTGGCCAGCAGCCCCAGCTCCAACCACCAGAGCCTCCTCCACTCCCTGTAGAACACGTTTAGTCCGTGTCCCAATGAGAACATCATGGTTGTCTGCAAGTCACTTTAAGACTTTAAGTTGTTTTTTTTTTTTTCGGTCATTTCCTTAGTGCTGCCCACTCCCAGAGCAGGGCTGTTTTTTGCTCTTTAATCCTTTAATACGTAGTCTTGGCAGCATGTGGGGGGCAGGAACTGTGCCGGGTCAGGAGCACAGGAAGGCGTTGATGGGGGGGCTGATCCAGTTCATGAAATCACATCTGAACGGAGCAGTGCTCTCGCTGGTGACTGAGGGAAACAAAATGATAGATTGCTGTCTCCTTGAAGGCTACAATTTAGTCCTCCCATTGCGATATTCCCCTGCAGTTAATAAGCACCCTGCCTACTCTGAGGAGGCTACTGTGGCTGGGGAATATGTAAACCCAGAGAGACTTGAGCTTTCTAGGATTCAGGGGAAGGAGTCCGGTAGGACCGGGGATTGGTCAGGATCTGAGCCAAACATGACCCAAAGAAGTGGGACTTAATTCAGACAGAGCTCTCAGAGTTACTCATGGCCGATGCTCTGTGCTGGGCTTGGGCCTGAATCATCTCTGAACGCTGCATGAACTCATTTTTGAAGTGCTGCAGCATGGCAGACACTGGCCTGTGCACAGCAGCCTTGTGTCTCCATTTCATCCCCGGTCTTCAGGAAAGCTGGTGGGGGCTTACAGACTTCAATGGGAGGCTGCATCATTTCTGGAGACCAAGAAGCCCATAGCAAAATCCTACCTCCATTAAATTTAATGACAAAATACCCCTTGACGTTGCTGGGTCTAGAATTCTGTCCTGTTATTTAGTTCTTTATTGTGTTGCCAAGTCTCACATCTCATGATATTTGCCATTTTCTTCTGGAGCCAGGTTCTGGAGTGGTGTGATGACTCGGGGAGTTCAGCTTTCATTTAAAACTGAAAAGTATGTTACTAACCCTCATTGTGGTGGAGCAAACCTGAAAAACATTAAGGCTCAAAAGCCAGGAAGAATACACAAAAGAATACACAAAGAATAAAAGTAATGTTTAGATAAATCTTTAAAGCTAATCCATGATTTGGGAGCACAGCTCATGATGGCTTAACATTGTTGGACAGTTCTGCTTTTGGCTAAGGTCTTGCTTGCAGTCTCTTACTCTGGTTCGGAGAGTCTCTGAGAGCCCACCTGTTAAGGAAGGTCAGTTCCCAAAGAATTCCCCACTGCCACTCCTACAGCATGATCAGCACCTCAGGATATCCTGCATCTCAGAGAGAGTTTTCCCTGTCTTCCAGTGCCCGCCACTATTGGTCTTGGTTCCAGAATGCCAATGGTCTTGACTAAAAGGAAAGAAAACACCTTTACTTAGTGCTATGCCTAAATAGAATCACTAAATGTGATTCATGCACCCAGATGTGTCCAGAAATTCATGTTTTAAAGGCAGTGCAGCAGATCAGTGGTCTGAGTTTGTGCAGATCTATTCACTAAAACAAACCATCCTCTAGCTAACGCAAAAAAAAAAAAAAGAAAAGAAAAGAAAAGAAAAGATAAGATTGAGCAGTCACTCCTGATTGAGCAGTCACTCCTGATTCAGCTGCCTCGGTCCATTCCTGCATTCACAGTTTAGCTGTAGCACATCAGTGCTTTCAGCATGGCCAGCACCAGTGCAAAAGGGCTCAGCAAGCAGTACTCCCACAGAAGCTAATGGAAAAATGCCATGTGCATGGGGAGGGAGATTTGCCCGTGAGGTAAAGGATGGCTCAAGGCCAAATTCTCTCCTGAGTAAACTCGTTGTGCTTACAGAGGCTGGAAGGTAAGCCTGGCCTGAGTTTTGGGCTGAAGGTTTGAAAAACAATGGCATAATTATTGCCACTGGAGTAGGAATTTTCTCATTTTGCGTCTGGCTTTAGTGGGAGCAGAATGAGGCCACAGCTGGTAGTTTTTGAAAAGCTCATATGCTGTTCAGCCTGGGTTTCTTCTCAAGTTTATCTGCCTTGGCCATGCTGATTGTGGACTGCTTACATTGAAGCAGGAAATATCTATGAGTTCAGGTTGGAGTTAATTGGTAAATTTGGCTTCAGAGATACATAATTGTAATTCCCTGTTCTGAGTGTGTTATTCTTCCTTCAGACAGAATTTGAACATGGTTCTTTACAAAATCATCCTGCAAGCCTCTGTCTTGATGTCGCACCATTTAGTCACACGTATGGATTCTTCTGGTCCTACTTACATGGAAGCAAATTCATCCTTGGAGTAATGCAAAAGAAGGCAAGATTTTCACTATGATCAATTTTGCTCTGCTCTAGACAGCATATCAGATGTCTTTATTGCAGCAGCCTGTGTTAATCTGGTTTTGGTTGAAATGCGGAACTACTCATGGCCGTTAAAAATCCCGTAACCCGTTCTATAGGAGCTATAGGAGCCTTAGGAGACCTCAGCCTCACTGTCTTGACTGGATTCCAATGTCTTGGCATTCTGTCTCCCTGACTTCTCACTTTGCTTCATTTTGTCTCCCTTTCTGCCCCTCCTCAAAAGTTTTCCTTGCCAACTTCCATTCAAACACAGCTCAGCTGAAGGTTAATATTGGATCGGGTGAGTGATTTTTGGTGAGCCTCACAGTGCGCAAAGGAACACGGAGATCTTCCTGAGAAGTGTTAATGCCCTCTGCTTAGCACTTCGTACGTATTCTAGCCATTCCCTTCTTACAGCCCCTTGCAAGCAGAGGGGTTTGCCATGGTTTTGAAACAGAAGTAGACACATTAGGGCCTGGATGTGGCCAGGTATTTAAGCACACGATAAAAGTCCATGCTGTTCAACTAAGTGTTTTCAGCAAGTACTGAAGTTAAGCTTCTGTTTAATTCCCATTTAAGTCAATAATTAAGACTGTCACTACTTAAAGCTAGGCACCTTTGTGAGTGTTTTTTTGTTGTTGTTTGTTTGTTTAGTTTTGTTTTTAATCAGCACTCAGCCTTGTAGGATTGAGGTTTCTTAGATTTGGCCCCGGCCATGGGAAGCTGTGGGTTTGAAGTCCAACTTTCTCAAAGTTCCTAGTTATCAGGTGCGTGCTCCGCCTCATAGTAATAAGGTGCTATTGCTAATAGTATATAAGGTGCTATTGCTAATAGTATATAAGGTGCTATTGCTAATACCTAGCTCTTTCAGGGCAGTTTAATTCGTCAGTCTCAAAAAAGAGAATCGACACCCGTGCGCAGAACTGGAAACAGGATCGAGGTGTCTTGAGTCCCGGTCCAGTGCTCTGGCCTCTGCCCCCAGGTGTTATTAATAATATTATTAATAATAATTGCTTATCATTAATCATTTCTCATTTGATCACAATAATCACCTTGTTGTGCAAGAAAGAAAAATGCATTGAACAGCTGTAGTGCCAGTCGTTTGAAATGGAAAGGCATTTCAGCTGTTCCCAACTGTGCAACACANACACTCAGCCTTGTAGGAGTGAGGTTTCTGAGATTTGGCCCCGGCCATTGGAAGCTGTGGGTTTGAAGTCCAACTTTCTCAAAGTTCCTAGTTATCAGGTGCGTGCTCCGCCTCATAGTAATAAGGTGCTATTGCTAATACCTAGCTCTTTCAGGGCAGTTTAATTCGTCAGTCTCAAAAAAGAGAATCGACACCCGTGCGCAGAACTGGAAACAGGATCGAGGTGTCTTGAGTCCCGGTCCAGTGCTCTGGCCTCTGCCCCCAGGTGTTATTAATAATATTATTAATAATAATTGCTTATCATTAATCATTTCTCATTTGATCACAATAATCACCTTGTTGTGCAAGAAAGAAAAATGCATTGAACAGCTGTAGTGCCAGTCGTTTGAAATGGAAAGGCATTTCAGCTGTTCCCAACTGTGCAACACAGACTGTGTACAGTGCCCTGAAACACTCGCTCATTTCATTGTCTTTGCACTTGTCTGTAGCTTCCTGGAGCCCAGCCACAATGGGAATGTAGAGTTTGGTGACAGGGTCAATAGGAGCACTGTGACAGGCTATGCAATCCTGGAAAATGGGGCTTAACAGTGCAGCATCCTTTGTGCCTGCTCCCGGGACAAAAAGGGACAGAAGGGACCCCAGCATGGGCCGCTTTCTGCAGCAGGTGTTCTGCACAAGGCTGCCTTCCTGAGAGCTGAGGAGTGGACAGGGGTGGTGGTAGTGGGTCATGGCACAGCTGAACTGGCACAGAAGGAGAAACGCGCTAGGAAATGGCTGGAACAGCTGATAAAATGGACATCCTAATGTATTCCAGGCATCTCCTGCTGACCTTCACCTTCAGATCAGCATGCACAACAAGATTTGTCTGAAAACTCCCACCTGAATAAGTTTTCCATAGGAAAGTTGTTTTAGTGTGCTATTATTGTGGAAACGTTTCCTCTCTAATCCACAAATTTTAATTCCGAAACTGTTGAAAGTCAATAACTTTTTCCACCAGAAAGTGATGAAGATTTCCATGTGAAATTTGATGGATGCAAAAGAACGTTTTTAACTTGTGGGAGAAAATATATCCTGAGCAAGCTCTCATCTGTCCCCTGACTCCCTCACTAGCACTGAGGGACATTAGTACTCCAAGAAGTCAATACTTGGCTCTCTGGAGAAAATAGTTTGTGGCTCTCAATATAATCTCTAAACACACGTTCCTGAAGGGCTAATTTTGTAAGGATGCGACACATTCCGGACCCTGCTAGAGGTGGTGTGTTTATGTTTTTTATTCTGTACCATCCTGGCTCAGATGGAGTCCTGGATTTCAGTGTTTAGTACTAGGTACTCTGATTTGAAAATTTTATTTGCTGGCACCAGTTCTCAAGTTTGGGTATCCAAAATTAGGTACCTCAGGGCGACCTGATACCTTAGAATCTGAGCATCCTATCCCACATCAGCACCACCAGGTGCGATGGGAATACCAGGCCTTTAAAGGTTTGCTTGGAGACTCCAAAGGCATTTGCTTGTGAGGCACAAGACCCTCCCCAGAAATTGATATTTGTGGAATATGGTGAGAAACGATGAACCCTGTGCAGCAGAACAGCGAGGTAACTACACGGGGAAGTAATGGGAGACTCTTCCCAGGTTAGGGATTCCTATGGAGCAGCTGCTAGTGTTGTAGCTTGACAGGTCTGAGGCTATAAATCCTGCAGATGAATTTGAGTCAGAGAGGGAACACTGGCACCTCTTGAACATGTTCTACTGCTGAAGGGGGTTATTTAGGTCTCTGCCACCCACGATGTATGATGTGAAAGACATCACCCAGGTTCCTGTGGAAACATTAAAAGAAATATGGGGGCTGGCTCACTTTCATTTGCCAATTACAATTTAGCTGAGTTGCATTTGCAGGTAGGTGCAGGCTCAGGAGAGAGGGAGAAAGAGAGCACAGTCTTGGAATGAATACCTTGTAGCTCAGGGCCTTTTTGCAAATCAGGGGGATGATAAACCCTGGGGATGGTGTACTGTGCTGCTTGGGCTTTGTCCCCTCCAACCAGAGAGGCTCACATTTTAGCACGGAATGTCCACAGCTCAGTCCCCAGAGGTTGTCGTGGTTTTGGCATAGGGTTCTGCACTACGTATCACTGGCCAAAAGGGGAACTTTCTGAAAATCAGGATGTGTGATATTGGAAGTCAGTTGGGTGCAAAGCGCTGGAGTCTTTGGGGAGGAATTGTCCCAAACCTGGAAAGCTGGAGGTTTAGACAGCAAAACCAGAATGGACACGATGTGGGAATGCTGCTCTCTCATATTACTGATCTGCAAACAAAGCACAAAGGCGGCAAATGAATTTGCTCAAGGCTATGCAGGAAAGGAGTGAGGGAGCCAGGAAGCACAGTTGCATCCCCAAGCCCCATTCCATCACTCCAGTTGCTCCCCTTTCAAATACGCGCCGTCCCCTGCTCCTGCCGTGGCATCCAGACCATCGTTGTTTGTGCAGCTTCTGCTGGTGACTGAGCGAAGGAACCCATGGCCTGGAGGGATAGTGGCGGGGAAAGAAATTCTCAGGGGATCTGTGCTTCTGCCTTGAACTCGGTGAGGGCTGGGAGCGCGGGAGCAGTGGTGTCCCTGGCGGAGGGGAGTGCCGTGCTTTGTTCTCGGCAGGCCCCGTGGGCAGAGCGAAGGAGCAGCGCTGGGCTGCGGCAGGAGCCAAGGCCAATCCTCCCCGCTGGAGGGGAGATTCTTTATGAATGTGAGGAAGGAAAAAGGAGGATTAATGAGTGTGAAGGGTGGGGATAGGGCCCACGGCCTGAAGATTCCCAAGCAATAATGTCTCAGGTGTGTATATATATATATATTTATATAAATATATGGGAACTGTTCTGAAGGTTGAATGAAGGTTCAGTGCTTTACAGAGAGGGATGACCCTGTGGTTAAAGTGTTGGCCTAGATTTCAGAAAACCTGCTCTCCTTCCACAGTTCTCAGCGCAGCTTTAGCAAGTTGTTGTTTTCCCTGCCTCAGTTTCCCAAACTTCTGTTTATGCACCACAAGGAGAAAAATAACTTTTCTGCCAGTTCTAGATTCTCTATTTCAGTAACTCTGGGGTACCAAAGGAGGCAGGGAGCTGAGGTTCAACCTGGTTGTAGAAAGCCTGGTTTAATTTGTTGCTCAGTCACACTGTGCAGTGACACAAGGGGCTGAGGTTCAACAGGGTCTTCTCAGCAGCACCCAGTAGCAGAAGGAGAGATGTCCCAAGAGGAGAGCAGCCACCTCCTCCAGACAGGCGGATAAAAGGGACAGGCAGAGACAGGGCATTGACAGCTGAATAGAGATAATCATTATTTCAGCAAATCTTAAAAGGTTTGATAATCCCCATCTCCTCCTTTCAACCCCATCTCTTTAAGTCTTCAGTGGATAACAAAGGTACATTGCTTAGCAGACAAGCATTCCCAAGAAATGATGTGTCCTGGCTTTCATGTGCTTTGATACCTTTTCCATCGTTTATCCACCCATGGCAGAGCCGTGACTCCAGATTTACCCCTTTTGCATGCCCAAATGCCCCTGCAATGGGGTTCCTTTCTGTGACCGTGCACTCCTTGGCTTCACACAAGGCTGCCAGGAGTTCAGCTCAGTCTCCATGCCCATGCGACCCCTGGTCTAAGCATGCACCCTGCCAGCGAGGGTGTTATTACAGCTCCAGTAAGCCCAAAGCACACGGCTACCATGCAAGGGACGGCGCTGATTTCCTATCGTCCTGGCTTGCATTCAAACCAGGGAAGAGAAGAAACATCTTCAGGCTCATTCCCATTCTCTTTAGCCATCTGGTCCTATGCTGCTGGAGCCTTCCCTGCCTTAGAAGGAGGCCCAGATCGGCTCTTTGTGGTATCTTCCCTTCTGCCAGGCTCGTCTCCGCTTTCATCCTCGGTGCCATGCACGCCCCCTCATCCCCTTTGATTCTGGGACCTGAAGAGAAGGCTGGTTTAGGGAATGTCTTGTCAAGTCCACCTCCCCCTCCTCCTCCCCAGGGGCCTTCTGCATTGTCTCACTGTGGTGCAGACGGAGCCCGGAGATCAAAGCCCAACCGTCTTTTTTTAGCTCGGGGAGGAATGCACAATGCCTCCTGCGCTGCGAGCTGTCGCCAGCTCTTGCAGAGTGTTCCTCTCCGTAACTCGAGACTCCCATCCCTGGAGGCGGCCCCAGGATTGACAGGTGACACAGAGCTGCTCTGAGCAGGCAGGTCCTCTGCAACAAGTCTGACTTTGCACAGAGAGCTTTCCGTCAAGGATTTGAAGATGTCTGCGGTTAAGATGGGATGTGCCTCATAATGTTCAGCTTTGAAAGAACTTACCTGGATGGAATTAACCCTTTCCAGATCTTAGTCTTTCTTTTCTGCTCCAAGTTGGAGTGATGTGTAGCCTCCTTCTCTTATTTAATTACAGTTTTCTTTCTCTCTTCCTTACACTTGGCCATCGCCATCAGCCTTGTCCCCCTGATTCTCAAGACTGCTGCGACATGGTGGAACTGCTCTCCGGTGGGTCGGGGATGGGCAGGTTTGCTGGGGTGACACTTGCGTGCAGGCTTCATCAGCGGGCAACTGCAGCTGCGATCTTACTCGCTAGAGCATAAACTGCCATCACTTGAGCCGAAAAATCACTCCAGCGTTTCTCACAGTAGCAGCAGAAGACTCTTGCCTTCCTCTGTGAGTCACCTGCTGGAAAAGTTCATGACCCATTTTGACCTTGAGGGTTACATGGAACCAGTAGCTTTTGCTGTGAAGAGCGCTGAGCCTTGGAAGGAGATGTGACTAGTATGCGACTGATAACTTCTTACGGGCAGATTCAGACTCAGTTTCTACACATGCTCCACGTGATTTTTTCCCAACCCCAACACCATTCTGGGCAGGGATTGCTGGCGTCTGTAAGATAGCAAATATGGGATTCCTAAAACCCTGAAGCCTCGGGCAGGTTTTCTGTGCCTCTGTTCCTGGCAGGGAATGCTGTGAGCTGCCAGTAAAACTCTGATAAAGACTTTGCTCAAAGGGGTTGTTCATTGAGTAAATGAAAAGGAAACAGCATGAGTGGATGGGGAGGAGGTAAATTTTCTGCCCTTATCGCGCCCTGATTAACAGAGACCTCAGCCAGAGAAGTGCGTACAATGAAGCAATCACATGTGTTTATGAAGTTTATGCATATTGTTAGGGCGGTTTTCTTGGACTGCTGGAGTCAAGTCATTCCTCTGATACATTCCCTTCGGGATATCAGGCAAGTCATCTCTCCTCCCTGGACCGCTTTGTTCGTCTTTTCTGTTTTGACTGAGGAGCTCTTTAGACAAGGATTGTCTCTTGCTCTGGGCATGTACAGAGCCTAGCGCGATGGGCAGAGCACCATCACATTTGAAGCAAGGAGTAAGCCTTTGAACTAGAATGGTTTGCATTCTCCATCCAAAGGACTCACTGAGCTTTTGAGACACTAACCAGCCCTACATGGCAGATCCTCACCCTGATTTCTTCAGTGGGGAAACTGAGGCACAGAACAGCACTCTGGGGTCATATGCTGATTCTGTGGCTGAGCAGGGAACGCAGACAAGGTCTCTTGCCTGCTAGGCCCGTGCTTTAGCCACAATCCATCTCCCTGCCCAAGGCCCTTTCTGTATTCAAAGTGTTCCACAAACAATTGAGGTCTTTGAACTCCTCCTCATCCTGGTTAGTTTGAAAGTGAAGGCAGAGAAGGAAACACCTTCCTAAACTTAGCCCCCAGCCAGCCAATACTTTTGGGAACTGTGTTTGATTGGGCCTGGGGAGCAGTAATTTGGTCTGAGGTTTATAAAAAATCCTTTCCTCTCTGGTTAGAAGGCTGCTGCTTCTGAACGGTGGAAGGAATAGGTGCCATCTTCTCCAAAGCAGAATTTGCTTATTCTTCAGTCAGAGTTATTCACACATGCTCCATCACAGCCCCTCCTGTGCTTGTGATGTTCCCCCGTTCGCCAAACCAGTATTTCCCCTGGCCTCCATCCCTGGCATTTCTCCGTTAGCTGCACAGCAAGCAAAGGAGAGAGGAAAGCAGGGCTATGCTACCTTTTGGAGCTGCCGTCAATCCCAAAGCCATGATACAGGCTCTCAGGAGCTGGACAGAGAGGACAGACCATGGGAAGTGGCTAGGTCAGCCCCAAAGACACTCACTGGTCAGCTGCTTTGTGCCTTGTGCGCTGACTCCTGTGCAACAAGACAGGCGGGTCTGAGAAGAGATGGTTTCTGTCATTGAGAAAATGAATTTCAAAAGAAAAAGTGGGGCAGGATGACAGCTAAGTTGAAGTACAGGTGGATGCCTGCTTAGTCTTCCATGCCTTTCTAACCCAACCTTTCCATGAGCTTCTCCAGCACTTCTAAATGTCCTGCCTTTTCAGCTTCCTGCCAGAGCCAAGAGCGAAAGGACTGAAGCTTGATGGGAAAAGCTGATCTTGTGGTATTTCCTGCTTGGACTGGAAGCTAGCCACGCGTGAGTCTTTGCATGAGATTCACAGCCCAGGAAAACACACAAGTCAGATAGTTCAGATTGAGAGTCATGTAGTTCCTTCACGCTCTCGAGGCAGGCAAGCTGCCAGCCCCACACACCCATGTGTCTAAAGCACTTTGAGATCATTATGAAAAGCCAAGAGTGAAGATGATTATATAGCAAGCAAAAGTGAACTTGATTTCTTGATTTAACTGGACAGGACTCAGTGCGAGGCTCTCAGCTGATGAGTCTGGTTGTTTACCAAAAATGCATTATTATATGCTGCCTCTACCAATCCAGTGGCAATCCTCCCTAGACTTTGGGGTCTTTATCCAGGGCTCAGACTGATGCATGACCCAGGCACCAAAAGTCCAGATATAGTGCAAACGGAAAATGCTAACAGTTTGCCCACAAACCCAGAGACTGTGAAAGCTTTCACTGATGCCAAAAGCATCCTGCATAGTCACTGCCAAACTCCCGAGTTCAGGTGTGTGATTAAGAGCAGGAGTGCAGGGAAGGTGGCAAAACGGGTGTCGGAGGAGAGGGACTGGGTCTTCCGCACACGGGGGAGGTGGGCTCCGTGTCGAACAAGTCACTGAACAAACCCAACCTGTGTGACTCTCTGGGGCGTATCGCGTGCTGCGGTACCTGAGCGCTGGGAACGGCAGCGGCAGTCCCAGAGCGTGCCTGGCTGCTGGGACTGGAGGCCACCTCTCCCTGAACGCCCCGGGGGCTCTGGCCACAGGGTTTGATTGCAGTGGTATCCGCAGGAGAAGTGTGTGGGTGTTCGTGCACATGCGTGTGCATGTGTGACTTCCACCTTCAAAGTGACTACAAAAATGCAACAAATCCGATCAGAACAGGCCGGTGTTACCATTGGTTAGTAGTTCCAGCTGTCAAAGACATACATTCACTTCAAGTGCGTTCGGAAATCTTAATAATAGATGATCCTAGCAAAAGGAAACCACTGCAAATAAGGTAAATTTGGCTTTGAAGTAATTCCTGATTATTTATAAAATATCAAATGGTTGGTTTTTGCAAACAGTTTTTCCATAACAACACAAGCTTTAAGTAAAGTCTGTAGGTATTATTTCATAATTTGTCTTCCTGCTTCCATATTCTGAGCTCAAAACCAAATTTTGAGGTTTTTGCTCTATTTTCTCAGCAAATCAAAGCACACAACTGCACTGAGATGAATTCAGCTGTTGTTGGTTATTAGCTGCTGCAGTTCCACTCCCGTGTTTTTAAATAATAATAACAGTTGTGATGCTTTAAAGATGCCCTCAGGCCCCTGAGTATAATTTATCTTTTCATCTGTGTTTACACAGCAGTTAGAACAATGGGATCTATATTCTGATAAGGGTTTTTGGTCATTGCAATAATACTAATAAATAATATGAGGTGATTGGGAAGAAAAAGGGGAACATGTAGGAAAATGTTTGGGTGCCTTCTCTTTTTATTAATTTCGAAGTTTGTAATTTTAAGAAATCTTCAATTTTTAGTTTAGAAAATTGCAGCTGACTCTTACTAAGACACTTTGCTCTGCCTGATCAGGCTGTTTGCTGCTGTCCAGGCCACTGAGATGCCAATGGGACTAGGTGCAAAGAAAGCTCCCAAGTGTTTTGTCATTGTGCTACTGAAAACTTTAGAGCTGGTCTACTGCCAGCTGCTGGGGAATTATTATTGTTATTATTGTTATTATTGTTATTATTAGGATTTAGCATCTCAATATTCCTTACAATTAATTATGAATGTTTTACTGAGGTAGTTGTGTTTCTTGCTGGCACGCCAGCAGGATGGAGAGAGAGCTTGTCTGTGGATCGAGAAGGGAAAGCGCTTGGTGCCTTTATGTTGTCCTAATAGATTTTGGATGCTAAGCCTATTTCATAGCCTCACCTCCACGAGCCATTACTCTCCATACCAAAGCTAAAGCCTCGAGTCCTGGGGCAGCTGGGTGAAGGCAGGCTCTCAGAGGACACATGTCAGACCGCACAGTAATTCCGCACTGCAGAACATCCCGTATGACAGCAAAAGAGTTTGTTTGTGCAGGGTCACAGGAGGGGAATTTTGCAGGGCAATGAGTCACTGCAGGGAGAAGGCAGTGCTGTGGGGAAGGTGCTGACCGCCAGGAGGGCAGCTTTTGGCTTTGTCGTAGGTTTTCCGACTGCCTTGGAGAGGACACGTCTCTCCTCAGTGCCTTAGCACATCCCAATCCCCTTCCCACCGTCTATTAATTTAGTATACTGGTTCTTCCTTGCCTCACAGGCAATCCAGTTAGTGCTGGCAGGGCGTGCAGGTCTGTAGGTACCATAAACCCAGCTCACAGAAACATATCCTGATTGTCAATATTTACACCATTACTATCCCTTGCAGCCATCTCCTGTGAAGCACTGCAACGTTTCCTCAGACAGGTGGTAGACTTCCCCGTCTAACAGGTCTGTTTCCCCTTCTGTAAGGGAAAATTTTCCTTCCCCTCGCCAGTGCCAGCTTGCGGATCACCGCAAGATGTCTCTGTTCAGCTGTGCTGCAGGGCCCCGACACAGGCCAGCGTTTCTGCAGAGGGATGGGTGGGGGGAGCTTCAGCCAGATGAGGGAGATCTCGTTTGCTTTAGAGGGAATTAGGGTAGAAAATCTCAACAGCTTCCCAAAGGTCTCTTACCTCATCTCCCTGGCGTCCTCTTTTATCTGCTGTGCTAAGCCCCTTGGTGGGCTGCACCCTTCTCCAGAGCTGTGCACCCTGCTGGCACCGCAGCCAGAGCCTCCAGAGCCTGAGGTTTCCTTCGGAAAGACTTTCCTGAGGCCCTCGAGCAAGCGCCTCGCTGGGGGATCACACAGCTCTGGGTACCTTTGCTTCTCCTCACGTGCGTAACAGACTTCAGAAGATCCTGCCCGGACTAAAATCATTCCTCAGCAGGGTCTTCAGTGAGAAATAACACGGCACTCATCCTGCAGGAGCTTTGAAGTCCGGGAGTCCCTGCCCTGGCCCCTAGGAGGCTGTGCCGCAACGGGCGGAAGAGACTTGGGAACTCCAGTGGCTGTAGTTACGCAGTCCCAGCAGCAAGAATCAGGGTAGGGGACAGGGACGGCTGCCTGTGGACAAAGCAAACCTCTCCCATAAACACTGCAAGCAAAAAAAGCCAGGAGGGTGGAAGTTTTTGGTCACCCGCTTGGCTTTCAGGAGGTACCCTGGCAAGGGGGCACCCAACTGACCTTGATCCACAGCCCTAGAGGCAGCACCTGTTATGTTCCCTTTGTCAGCACTGCTCAGTGCACTTGGACCCTGGAGCTACCCAAGGGATAGAGACTGGCTGGGTTAAAAGTACATGGGGCACGATGCCATGCGGCTGTGTCATTCAGCTGGCTCCTGCCACGCTTGTGCGTGCGGGTGGGTGGCAGAAGGAGGGGGCATGCAGCTGACAGGGGATGCAAAGGGGCTGCTGGCCAGCTCGGACCCAGCTAATTAAGTCCTTGGGGAAAATGGAGAGCATAATTATTTGGCAGGTGTCACCTCTGCTGCGAGTGAGGAGCCTGATACAACTTTCTGAGTCCAAAGGGTTTCTGTGGATCATCCATCTGCTTATTCCTGAGGGGAGCAGGGAACTCCTGAGAGGAGCTTCTCAAGCCACAGCAGAGCAACCATCACCCTGTCTCAACTGCTCTGCTGGGGTGGGCAGAAGATGGTGCTGTCCTGGGGCCGGCCCTGGGCCTCACACGCGTTGCCATGTGGCCTGTTTCTGATTCTTAGTGGTAGCAGCAATCCCCTGGTGGCAATTGCTCCAAGCCCCAAACTGGTCAGAAATGACCGTGACATTTGCTATTCCAGAGTCCAGTGGCCTCCATCCCCTTCTCTTCTGCCTCCCTTGAATTCGTTTTAGCAAAAGTCTTGAGGAAATACAGTTTCCACCTCCGCCTTTCATAGCCCAGAGCCGTCTCATTGCTGGGAATGAGTGGTGCCTGGAAATGGGGAGAACAACTTTGTCTTTGCTGGTCCTGTCCCAGCAACCAGAGGGACCAAGTCCATCTTAATTTTCTGCTCATTTATGATCTGAATGTCAAAGAATTTGACCAGAGTGCAGCTGAAGCATGTGGATGGGATGCGGGCAAGGTCCCTCATGTCTTAGGATTTCTGGCCATTCTTGCTTCATGCAAGGGGGGGCTGCAAACAAACAATATTCGTTTCCATTCTTCCACCTTGGCATTGGGCCTCTCAATGGAGAAGTGCCATCAAGAAATAAATCCAAAACTAGGGATAATCAGCTTTGCATGGCTCGGATGTCCACGCCAGGTCGGTCCTTGCTTTACAGCCGTCAGCTGGAGATGGACACTTGGGAGATGCTTTCTTTGGCTCAGAGATGTTGCTGCATGCAAGGTCCGCATCCCACAGGAATGCTCTTCCCCTTCCCATATCCACTGATTTTCTCTGCAGGTTGCAGCTGTTGGGATGGGGAATCTGTTTTGTTCTTTTTCTATCTCTCTGTGGGACAGTTCCCTGCTTTCTCTTTGGGATCCACACTTGCCAGCCCTGCTCACTCCTACAAAAAGGTGTGATCAGAGCCACTCATCTGCCCCTTGCACCTCCCCAGGCAGTCATCTGCAGGCTCTGCTTGTGTGGCTGGGGTCCTGGGGGGCTGATTCTGACAGTGGCTTCTGCATGAAAAGCCGATGGCCTGGGCTTTGCATGAGTGGGAATTTGGGGAGCTAAAGGTGTCCGTCCCAGAGCATAGCCGTTCCTAGTGCTCTGGCAGGAGAGCTGCTGCCATTTGTCATACTGTTCCTCAGTGGAGATTCATAGACACATCAGCAGCCACTGCATTAACTTTATTGTGGGTGACTATGAAAAATTCAGGGGTGACATTTCTCCTGCTTCATCCCAGAAGGCCTCAAGGCTTCAGCTGCTCTACCGGCTGCTTTGTTAAGTTGAGAAAGAGCCCAAGCTCCGTGGTTCCCCTCCAGACTGGGAGCTGCCCAAGCCGACTCCTTTCTCTCTCTATCCAAGACCTGTCCTCTGCGACTGTCAGCTGCATTGTATGGCCTGAAACAGCTCTGCCACCCCATTTTCTAGGTCATCCCGGCTCCATCTCAGCTTCAGCACAGCACCACTCATCGACAGGCTTCAAAGCAACTCGGAGATGCCAAAGAATTGCAGAGGAGGAGGTGACACATTCAGGGACAACACAAGTGGCAGTGGCAGAGCCGGTACCTGAGCTGAAGCCTACACTGAGTGCTGTGTTGTAACCACTGAGCAGTGCTGTCACAGTGTTTATTCCCTGGGCCTCAGATTCCCCACCTGGAAGTCACTCTGGCCTCTGCATGTAAAGAAAGGTAAACTGGATGAAAAGCACGGGCCCACGTGTGCTAGGGATTGTTGTTATAAAGAGCATGGCCAGTGCATGATCCTGCCATGCCAGTTTGCCACTGCCAGCTCAGATCTTGCTGGAGATGGTGCCAACAGACACGAAGTGCCAGCTGCTGCCACGTCTGGGGGCATGTTGGAGGGAGCCCCTTTGGGAAATGAACCTCCCAGACTCCGAGACAAGATAAGGGGATCCAGGCAGAGGGTGCAGTTCAGACTGCGTCTGGAGCAATGTTTTCATTCCTGCTTGGAGGAGCGTACGTGGTAGGGAGAACCTCAATAGGTGGCCTTGCTAGGGTGGAGGATGTTGCTGGAGCGAGTGCGAGGTGCTGAGAGCTCCCAGGCAACTGAGCAAGGCAGCCTAAGCAAATAACTCTTTGGGGAGAGGAGCCAGGGAAAATTCTCTGATCACTGCATATTAAAGCCGCATGGTGCCGAAACCCTTATTAGCGCATACAATCCTAATTGTGTTGTTTGCATGTGCTGTTCTGTACTTGCCTTTCTAACAACAAGGGAACTGACAGGAAAAGCAATAGGGATGCCCACGGCAGTCTGGGCTTGGATCAGCTGCCGAGATTTTGATTTCTGATAAGGTGAAGCCGTGGTGATTTATGCCCCCTCCACTTCCTTCCTTGTGGGGATGAAGACATCCCGGAGGAGTCCTCTTCTTCCCAGGACATTCTTGGGTGATCTCATCTCGCTCTGCCTGTGCCTGTGCTGGCACCAGCAAAACCGATGCTTGTGCTTTGCACATGTGCCCAGCTTAATGGTGGCAGGGAAACTGAGTCACAAAGAAGTTACTGACGGGCATGAGGGTTACCCAGGGTATATCAAAGAGACCTGGTCCAGTAGTAGCTGAGCTCATGGAAAGACTCTCAGTGACTTTAACAGGCTTTGAATGGGGTATTTGGACAAAGAGGATCCCTGCCTTTCCCCTCTTTTCTGCCCCACATTGTACAGCAGGAGACAAAGGACCTCCTTTTCGCTTGTGGCATCCATTCAGCTCAATGCAGTCATGACAGATTTGGCCACTTGGGAATTTAGCTCAAGGCAACAGAGCATAGGCTGGAGGTGGAAACCCTCTGTGACCCTGGGCACTTCCCCGTGTCTTTCTGGACTGCTCCTCAAAGTGGGGGTGATGGGGATAATAATATTTCCTTTGTCTAGTGAGACTGGAAGCCTTGCAGGGCTGGGCTCTCTCTGCGAGCATGTCTGTGCAGCGCTGAGCACAGTGGGGCTTGGAGCTGGGTGAAGGCCCCCCGGGCACTATCCTAATATAAATAATAATGAAGCACAGCTAGAGATAAAGTTTAACCGAGAACACCAGAGTGAAAACAATGCACAGGGCTCATTAAGAGCCCCAGAGAAGATGAGATTGAGAATGATCTTCCTGATTTCTGACTCATCTTAAAATACAGTGGGCTTCTTAAGCTTCACAAAATACTGGGATCTCTACTTCACACCAAAGCTTGAATGTTTTTCCTGGGGAATATCACCCTAATGTTGTCTTCCCATCTTTGTCAAATTCCCTCTAAGTGCTTCTCCGTCTCTTCTGTGGATGCATCTCTGTCTAGAGATAGGCAGGATCAAAACCTGTAATCATACTTCTCCAAAAACCATACATTGTGTGTTTTGTTATGGATTTAGATCAGCCAAACTAAATCTGCAATTTAGCCTACAGCTGCATCCAGAGCCGGGTCAGAGTGTCCAGTGTAGGCACAACGACTCTCCACTCCAAGAAGAAAGAAGCTCCTTGGATGAGTGATTTCAGCATCCTGCTGAGCAGACTTGAAAAGGTCCTAAAAAAAGACTTCCCCTGTGATAGGCAGATCAGAGCTCATACACTTGTGGGGTGTCGTGCTGCTTCCAGAGGATGTGGCAACTGCTCTAAACTTCGTACTGCCACAATTTTGAGATTTTGTGTTACATCATCTCTGTAAGAGCCACTCTGGTGCTTTGGGTAGCATTGGGATCTCAGTCCTCCAGAGGCAATCCAAGCTGGATCATGGGATCATTTGCAGGCTTTGCAGAATCTGCTGCTTTTCTGGCTACGTGGGGCCTTTTATCAATTTCAGTGCTCCAGTATCGAAGCAGCTAACTTCGCTGAGCTTTGCTTGGGCTGAATGTATAGGTGTAGGGCCCTAGTTGTTTGCTGGCCAGCATGGTGGGCTGTACCTGCTGCGCGAGTGTGCCGTGGTTATCTGGCGACAGGGGAAGGCTGCAGGCACCAGGCGCGATGGTCCTGTATGCCAGAGCAGGTCACAGCACAGAGTGCTGTTACGCTGGGAGATGCTGTTGGTAACATCATGATCTCTGGAACAAGCAGAGAGATTTCTCGAGAACTGAACAAAGCCTTTTTGGTGAAAGCAAATGCACCAAGAATGATGTTTCAGGGCACGATGATCAAAAGAGAGACCAAAACTACTCATGAATTTGGATTGAATTTAGCAGTTTAGTTTGGAGAAGGCAGGAGGGAAAATTTGGAGGAAGTTCAAATGTTTGCTTTGTTTCAAAAAGATCAGAAATGAAATTAAACTTGGGGTGTTCAAAGCAGTGTTTTGATTTCAAATTAATCTGGTTTTTTTTTTTTTCAAGGTGAAAAAGACAATAAAATAACTTTAGATGAAGGTTATGCTCCAACACAGAAAACGTTTCCTTTTTGTTCAGCCAGCAAACAGATAAATCCAGTACATGGACTGCGCAGTAGAAAAGTGGAAGGGGCCCTGGCCATCTTTTATTCAAAGATAATGGAAGAAACTGCGAGCTGCCTCTTCAAACAGTAAGTGCTGAGACCACACGATGTCCCAGTGCTTGAGCTAGTAGTCTCATGGCATGGCCGATCACATTATACTCAAATATACAGCAAACATGGAGGTAATTGTGTCCATCTGGGCAAAGGAAGGAGCTAGGGAAAGATGTATTTTGAGGGCATAGCACACCTGGAAAAGTAGATATGAATTTCTGACAGAGGCAGCTGCCTCTCTTGGAGCTCTGTAAATAACCGGGATTGTACCAAAGAAACACCTGACTCATATAATCAGTTTCTCCTTCTAACGGAAACACTCTGGCAAGGCCCCAAAAATTGGCTTACCACTCAGGCCAGGAGGGAGCAAGAGCAGCATCACTCCCAGACACTGTGAGCTGGCTGCAAGGTATCGTTTCGTTGGCTTTTTTTTTTTTTTTTAATGCTTTTAAGTTTGTTGGTAAAGAAATGTGAGTCTTCTCCATAAATACCTGCGTGCGCGCGTGTGCGATTGTGTGGTGAGATGCCGGCTGCTCGGGATTGTGCAGCGGTATGACTGTGTGGTGGGGCAATTATGTCGGGCGAGCGCGTGGGGCCGGGACGCAGGGTGCCGGGGTGAGGCGTGCTGGGGCTCTGCGGTTGTGGGGAGGGTGAGGCTAACCCCGCTGGAGGAAAGGCACAGCGAGAGCTAGCTCCTGCTTCCGAGGCCTGAGGAGGGAAGATTCATCCTCCCGAACTCTTGATCCATCTGTGCGTCCTACACGGAGACAGCCGAAGGGCTCTCCTTGGCCAGGACCAGGTGTTTGCAGAATACCCTGGGGCAGCTCAGGTCTTAGGGGTGGGGAATGGGCTCAGAGCCGGGCTCAGTCCTGGTACCAAACCTATCAACTACAAACCGTTCTGAAACCCATTTCTCCACAACTTCACGCCTACGTGGTCATTTCCCCAAGGCTCCAAGCATGCCAGACACAAAGTCACCTCCATCCTAAAGCCAGCCAAGTGGGTTAGGATGGTACCAAGATGGCACAAGTACTCCCAGGCCAGTTAGCCCGGGCTTAGCCCTGCACTAACGTCAACGTGTGCCTCCCAGCATGCATCTGCGTGGCTCAGAGCATGGGTGTCCTCCACCAAGCGCGCAAGCTCTTTGCATGACGCGTGCTTCTCCTGAATCCCCATGGTGCATCCCAGCCCTGTGCTGCCAGAGGAAGGCCCGGGTGTGGAGCTCCTACACCCGGGTCCCGCTGCTCCCCTCGCCTCCTCCCTCACACCCTCTCCTCTTTCTCAACTGTGGGGCCGGCTGTTCCACGCAACAGCCGCGTTCGCTCCTCACACAGCAGCCCGTCCCCACGCTCCCGTTCAGGCGGCAGCCCCGACCTGTTCTTCCAACCCACACCACTCTGGCACCTTCAGGATTTAGGAGCGGTCTGGCCCGGGGCCTTCCCACTTCACAGGGCATCGCGTGCCCTGGAATGCGGCTGATCTGGCTCTCGCCTCCCTGCGAGCGCCGGGGCAGGCTCCTCGGCGGAGCCAGCTGGGAGCCCAGGGCTCCCTCTCCCCTGCCGCCGCCCTCCCAGGTAGTCTGCATCTCCGGCATGCAGAGGGAGAAAGACGCTGTGTCGGCCACAAGAGACGCTGAGCCCCGAGCCGGCGGCTGCGGGGAGCCCGGCCGTCCTCCCCGTGTTATTTCCAGAGGGATGAGGCTGAGAGGTGGAGTTTACTGGGACATGAGATGCCCGGCAAGCCCCGGGTGCAGAAGTGCTGACAGAGCATCTCCAGCCCATGCCGGAGCCCGGGGGAGCGCTGAGCGCTCAGTGCTGTGCAAAACCAGTCCCTGTCATGCCAGGCTGCTCCTGCACCCATTTAGGGCCGGTCTGTGCACAAGAGAAAGGTAGTTTCTGTGTGACCGCACCAGCAGAGCGCCTTGCCAGGCCGGCTGGCCTTGTAGATAGAAAGGTATGAAATGTAACATGTATCAGGTTACCACCAAGGATTGATTTACTGCTCCCAGCAAGGTGCCCGAGAGAAATTCCCTGGTGGTGATGCAAGGTCAGGCCATGGAAACTTGCAAGACTCTTCATCCTGCTGGAATGAAGAGCAGCATGTCAGCTCCCCCGGGCCAGGGTGGACACGAGGCGCTTGTGGACACAAGGTGCTTGCACAGCTCAGAGCAGGCAGCAGAGCGGCCGGACGGGCTCAGACCAGGGTGGAGGGTTGCTGGGGTCCACGCAGGGATGTGGCCAGTGGCATCGCAGAGGCCAGGAGGGGACAGGGAATGACTGTTACAAAGCCTAGAGAATGGTCTGGGTGATAATAAAGCCCAGAGGGTGGAGGGTTGAAGGACTGCTGGGGTTTGGGCACCATCCGGTAAAGTATCGGTGCGATGAATAACAACACCCCCCAGCCCTTACGCACGATTTCCATTCGGCACGTGGGGAAATGGGGACACAACAAAACATGTTGTTTCCATCACAATCATCCACCTACTAACAAAGGAGCTGCGAGAAGATCTCAGTTCTGCTAAATCCTCGTCCATGGCTGTATTGCCCTGTCTGTGGGAGGCGAGGAGCGGAGGTCGGATGGGAATAGGACCACATAAGGGCGCAGCAGGTGCTGCACCGCAGATGGAGGCCAGAGCCGACACGGGCAGGTCCGTGCTTGGCAGCAGGCAGTGGAGCAGCTGACGTTGCACAGGGAGGACTGGGGAGGCCAGCAGTGAATGCGAGAA
This sequence comes from Chauna torquata, assembly GCA_013399475.1. NCBI lineage: Eukaryota > Metazoa > Chordata > Aves > Anseriformes > Anhimidae > Chauna > Chauna torquata. The sequence continues at coordinate 62,233 of VXAL01014953.1, read as the reverse complement.
ACCACCCCAGTAGGGTCTGGCTAGGGGAGCCTGAGCACAGAGGAGCCCTGGGACATGCTGGATTAGAGCCTGGACGTCTCCTGAACCAGTAGCCCCTGATCTTGTCCCCAGGCTCAGCCAGGTGGCTTGCGCTGGGACGAGGGAGAGCAATTCGCAGGAGCAGGGCAGGGAGCGGAGTAAGGCTGGGAATCACACGCTACTATTTTTATCATAACGCTTGAGGAAACAGCACGTTCAGCTGCAAAAGCTAGGTTCTCTCTCCGCGCGTACGGAGCTGTATACGCGTTTCTTCCTGTCGCCTTGCTCTCGGTGGGTTTGTGGCACACGCTTTTACCTCGGCTCATAGCCGTGCATCTCTGCGTGCGTCCTGATCGGTGTGTCTCTCATGACACCTACACGTTGGCGTATCTCTCCGGCTGAGTGACACATCCTGGTGCTATGCTGCTCCCCCAGTCTGGAGCAGGGAGACCCAGGGCTGTGTGCTCCTGGGGGGTGTCAGGGGACGCTTCCCTGGTGCCGCAAACTGGGAGCGTGGGGGCTGAGCCTTGCCCAGCTGCGGGGTCCCATGGGCTTGTAATCAGCCAAGGGGACTGGCAAGAAGGTGACAGGACTGTCCAGCAGTGGCAGTGTCTGCAGGAATCAGACTTGTTTTTCTCTCTCCTCTCACCCACCCTTAACCGCTTTGCCACAATATCAACAGCAGGAACCACCAGCCAGCCCCAGATCCTAGCTGATAAAGATCTTCTCTCCTAATTACTCAGCAGACCACAAATCCAGCCTCAGTTAAGCCCCTGAGAAGTGAATACCCTGGGCTACCTCTTCTCCCTGTCCTCCATCCTTCTTGTCCTTGCTCTGGTGGGCAAACCTGCAGCTGCTGGGGCTGAGTGGGGCAGAGACGTCAGTGCTCTGGGGGCTGTAAGCAATTTCCCAAACACCGTAGCTACAGGGTGGCTGTGAGACTCCTGCTGCTGCCATCTGGGAGCCCAACGTGCAGCCAAGGGAAAAGACCACAGAGCGAAAACTTCCCTGTTCTTTATGGGATGGACATGGAGAAGGAGAGGCTTGGGAGAGAAGAGTTGTGTGCCTAAAGTCGTGCAATGTCCAAGCTGCTTGTCTGGCTGGGGGCTTGCATATAGCAGAAATTGTATATGTGTGCAGAGAACTTTGTGGGCTCACTGTGCCCCTACAAGGAGGGTTTGCGTGGGGGGGGACCTGATCAGGGGCAGTGTTCAAGTTAGCATGCAGCCGTGTGCTGTGAAAACCAGCTCAGTGTGAGCAGCCTGTAGCTGAATGACGGCTGTGAAGTTACAGCCTTGTCAGAGCTCCTGTTCAGGTCAGAAACCATGCAGCTCGGGGGGCAGCTCCAATCCGGTACTGGCACTGGGCTGATATTCCCCTTCTGGGATTCCTTCTGTGCAGCCTGAAAGGGAAAGGTAATGTGAGGGCAATTAATGGCATTACCTACTGAATGCAGAGCTATTATTTATTTGTGGGGTTAAGTATACACTGGCACAAAATCACCGTGAATCCTGTGTGCATAGAAAGCACCTTGTCACTAAGCCCAGCCTGAATGTAAGAAGGGACTAAGCCCCAGACTTTGCTTTCCAAGCCCTCAGCCACGCTGCTTGCCGTCGCAGAGCCCCGCGGGGTCAGCGGCACAGTGCATGGTGGGTCTGATGGAGCAGAGATCGGGGGGGAACGGTGCCCTCTCGGTCCTGTGCCTTGCTCATAAGGATCAGGAGCTGATTCCTCATGAGTCAGCTGATGGAGCAAACCACGGAAGAGGTTTTGCATCAGAAATATAACTGGCACTGACATGGCTCCCGGCTCAGCAGGGCTGCCAGGGGTCGTATGGGATGAAGTGACTGACGTTTTTTAGAAGGACTGGAGCATGCTGGAAAAAAGTCCTAGGAGAAGACTTCTGCTGTGGCCCAGTGCTTGCAAGTGTTCAGAGCTGCCTGTCTGATACCTTTGAACCGGAGGCCTGGATTTCTAGGAGAGCTTAGCATCCATCACCCCCAGGCTCTGCATTTCCGAAGAGCTCCTGTCTTAGGCAGCTCCATAAAGGCCCAAGCTTTCAAGTGAGCTCAGCGCTGCAGTGCCAAGCGCTGGGTTCCTTGGGAGAGCTTGGCCCCAGCTGCCGGAGTGAGCGGGAGGACGGCTGGCCCCACGGACCTCGTGCTGAGCTGAGTTATCCCCTGTAGATGGCATCACAGCATCTCGCCTGTCCCTGCAGGGATGCTTCCACCACAGCCGCAGCGAGGGCTCCGCTGCCGAGTCCCACAGCTACCTGCACTGCCCCAGGCGCAAACCAGCCGGGGACACTGCATGGGCTGCAGCTCAGCCCAGCCTCCCGAGGGTCCCTCGCACCTTGTGCAGCCCCCGTTGAAGCCCGCAGCCTTCGTTAGCCTTGCCGGCTGGATTACAGACATAGAGAGGTAGTGTACAGTGCTGCCGTCGGAGCTGAAATTGCAGTGTGGACGTATCTGGCTCTGCTGGGAGAGAGCGCTAAATTAGGGCTTGGTCCCAGTCCAGATCAAAACCCTTGATCAGTTTTGTTGTTGGACTTAAATTGCATCTTTGCTTCCTATAGCAAAGTTTGTCTACCTGGGGACATTCAGGAAGGTTAATCTGCATTCACTTTGAAAGTGGATAAATTAAACCACATTAAACATGCTTATTGAGAATTAAAATAGCTTTAATGTGGTTTAGTTTAATTTACTTTGAGAGTGTGTTGAACTAGATTAAATTAAAACCATTTTAATTCTGAAATCTGAATCATGAGTTTAACGGGCTTTAACTGATCAACTTTAAATTCATACTTTTAATTAATTTGAATTAATTTTCCAGAGTGGCTCCATGTCGACAAGCCTGGTAGCAAGAGAAAACCACAGAGACACAGCCGGGTTCTGTGTAATCACGTTTACTATCTGCGGGAATGTCTATATTGTAGTCACCACTGGGACTGCAGCGAGCTGGAGAGGTACCTGAAAGAGCTTTAAAGTAGGTAGTTTGAGACAAGGACCATATTTTAGCCCGCTGGAGTCCTAGACCAGCTCTGGCGCAGTGAGATGCAAACACACAGAGCTTTGCCGGGCGTTGGTTTGCTGGGATTTGGATCTCCCCCAGAACACAGAAAGTATTTAAGGAAACGCCGTCCTCTGATCCTCATGTGGGCAGTGGTGGGGCAGGAGAAGCCCTGCAAGAACTCGCTGCCTGTGCTGCAGCAGATTTTGTCAGCCTGTTTTGCCCATCTTGTTTTATTTTTTCCCCTGTGTCCCTAAATCCAGAGGGGTTGTCCCACTCTGGGGACGCTGGCGGTCACTGCTCAGCCCCGGATGCCTCCCGCATTCCATCCGTCTGATGGCCGGCTGAGCTGGTCGAAGGCTGGGCTTTTAGCGACCTTGTAGACCACATGTCACGTCTGACCAGGCTGCCACATGTCACCGTGTGGCATGCGTGTGGAGGCTGGCTTCCAGTAAACAGTGCTTCCACTGGATTTCAACATGCCCGTTCCTCCAGCCTGAGGTGCCTCAGAAATCCAGGTCACGGCGGTGTGGCCGTGGGCAGGGACCAAAACAGGGATACGGTGCGGGCAGAGGCCAGCTTCGAAGGCAGGAGTCCGTGGGCTCTCGCGCTGACCCTGCTCCTGCTGGGCTCTGCAGCCTTGGGCAAGGCACACGTCAGCTTCCCCATCTCTAGAGAGAAGATAACATTTAGATGGCCATTATAAGAATTAATTGATGTTTGATTAGTTCTTTGGAATTATAAAACAACCAGATAACCATTAAGGATTACGATAACCCAATTTACCTTAATGTTGCTTATCACTCAGTGCAATTTCTCAGCGCTCCAGGTAGAACTTAATACTGACAACTGGAGCAAAGACCAGAAAATTGGACTGTTTTCCACCCTGCTCTCTTCGTCCCAAATGGGTAGAAACTCCTAAGACAGAAAAACTTAGGCTGGGAAAATCCCTTATTCTTGGGAATTAGTCACTAGAGCCCCGTTTGGACTGATTACAGAATTTGTGAGTGCATGTACACATAGCACAGCATAGACTCGTGTGACTGAGAAGCAGCCAGTATCCAGATAAGCAGCGCTGTTATTTTCAGATTTTAAAGAAGGAGAAATGGCTTTTACCAACATTTGCATAAGGCCAAAGAGCGAACACGTGGAGGAAACCAACTCCTCTGTTGCTCACTCCCATTCCCTTCTTGGCAAATTTGCTCTCCTGTATTTTTATAACCATGTCACCTCGTAACATGCAATAAAGAGCACAGGACTCTTGTTTGTTTTTCATTCACCGCAGCATCATTGGGCAAGGACGTCCCAGAGGCAGCGTGTCACCCAGGGAGTGTTCCCCACACGCAGCGGCAGCGCTGGCTCGCCGGGGCCAGGCGGGATGGCAGGGACACAGCACCCTCCTGGGTGGAAGAACCAGGTGGGCAGGGGAAAGGATGCACCCCACCCTCGGTGGGCATTCCCATTGCCTAAGCTCCCCAAGCTTGCAGGGCTTGTCCGGTTCACTTGGGGTTAAAGAGCCGCCTTCCTCCTGCACAGAGATCCCAGCTGTGGTTGGAGCCAGGCCAGCAATGAGGGAAGGCAGTGGTGAGTCGTGTGGAGGAGAGGGAAGGGCTGGCGTTTTAATCTGGCTCCACAGGGACGAATGTGCCCTTCCCTGAAAGCACCAGTGTCTCTGCAAGTCTGGCAGCGTTCAGCAAAAATCCTTGCGTCCTTCTGCATCTCGCCCGCTTCCACTGCAAAGCTTCAGCGCAGGACACCAAGGCAACTGGTGGGGGCACCTCTGCTCCCTGCGTCCAGCTGGGTCTGCAGCAAAGGGAACCGGGAGAGGGTTTGGGGTGCTGCACGTACCTGCGGGGACTGAAGGGCAGGATGTGCTGCCCTGAGCGTGGCCCCGAATTTAAGAATGTCCTGCGAAGAGGCAGGCAGGTATCGCAGCATCCGCAGGGAAGTCCTCGCACCGCTGTTTTATGTACTGAAAAGCAGCACCTTGACAGGTCTAATCTAACTGGCGTCCGTGCTCTACCTCCTGCTCCTCTTCATCCTTCTGCTTAGAGGTATTTGCTTACAGTATGACTCACAACTATCTTTATTTATGGTGTCTCAATCCATTCCATCTCGGTCCTTTTCTTTTGTCAATCTCTGTGTTCTCTCTTTGTCTAATTTGGATGACAAGGCCTTCCAGGCAGGAACAGTATCTTTCTTAATCTCTCTAAAATGCCAGCCACTAGTTATAATGCTAGATAAATATTTAATGATAATAATTGAACTAGACAGTAACAATACTCAGCCACACTTACATTTTCTAAGCCCTTTCAGACAGAGGCTAATTAATTAATTGCAAATTTACAAACAAGATAATTAAAGGATGCCCTGGCTGAGGAAGAAAATATGCTGAAAGCTGTACAGGGCTTTTGGAGAGATCACCATAAATCATGGAGGGGAAAGGAAAGTTGCAAAGGGTGCACCCTTCTCCTAGAGCTGTGTTAAATCCATGGAGTAGGAGGTCTGAGGACATTCCCTGCCATTTGGTTTACAAAACTGGATCCAGTTCATGATCCTACCCCTCTCCCCACCTTCCTCATATAATTGCATCATTTCTCCTCCCTCCCCTAAGGGAGAGTCAATTAAAATAGTTGGGTTTGATTTTTTTCTTCTTCTTTGAAAGGCAACCCGTGCCCTTTATTTGATGTAAAAGTTGTCAGATTTGGAAAGGCAGAAACAAGCTCCTTTCATCAACAACAGACCAGTTCCCCTGAGCCTGAGCCCTGCTTTGCGCAGGGAACCCCGTCCAAGAGCCTGCTGTAATCCCCTTTATCTTGCCCAGGCTGGCCCATGGCCACAGACTGGCTTCGATTTTTGTCGCATCAGGTGAGAGAGGCCAGAGCAGGCGGTGGCAGGATGGGGCGCGCGGCGCTGGGGTCCTCCTGCCAGCTTCAGTGCTGAAAAAGGTCCCTCCAGAGTGGGATTCTCCTGGCAGAGCACACAGGGCCACGTGAGTGGTGTGAAATAGCCAGGCCACAATAAGGACTCTCATAGTTTCATTGCATCTTCTCCTTTCGTTGCAATGCTTTTTCTTCTGCACCTGTTTAGTATTTTTAGCCTTATTTCTCTGACTTTTTTGATGGGAAAACTTCTAGCTTGGGAGCACCCATGCCCGTTCCCTTTCCACAGTCTCCCCAGCAGAATATGAATGAGTTGAAAATTTGGGCCCCCAGCAATTGCTGCAACATTTAAACCAAACCCTATTCACAAATATATTAGCAAATAAAAGAAACAAAAGCAGCTCTCACTGAACTTTGAGATCATTGTTTTGTTGTTTCTCAGTCGGATTTGGATGTTGATCAGGTATTTATGCAGATGTTCATAATCTGTGTCATTTTGCCTCATTTCAATGCTAGTGTTTGTTCACTTGAAAATATATTTCCGGAAAGTAATGGGGGAAAGTGAGTTGCCCAGGGCCATGCTCAGAGTCGGTGGCAGAGCCAGGAACATATCGCTCACTTCCCGCTCCTGTGTTTTAACCACAAGATAATCTTAATGAATAATAATAATTCATGTAAACACTGGGCCAAATTCATCCCAGGAGCAGCTCCAGTGCAGCAATTGGCGTTGTATCAGAAGAAAAATTAGCCGGTGCGTAGACTCTCACTCTGCATGCTCCCTCCTACACAGAAGGAAGGTGAATGTTTGCAGTGGATTTCCTCTTCTGTCCTCCTCCCTCTCGTCCCAGTTCACGGGGATGAGTGAGGCCCATGCAGGGCTGGATAGGACGGTGATTCCAGCCAAGCCACTCCCACGTCAGCTGCTCTGAGCCCAGCGTAATTATTATTTATTATTTGTGTTGTGGCAGCACCAAGAAGCCTCAGTCACAGACCGGGGTCACGTTGCTGTCCGTGCCGCGCAAATCTGACGCAGATATCCCGAAAAGCGCCCAATCAAAGCAGAAGACGACACGCAGCGGGCGATGACAGGCAGCCAGGGGAGCCGGGGTAACGTGGCAGCACCCACACTGCCTGCAGGAGCCCAGGCAGCGCCGACCGCGGCGGGGCTGCGCTCCAGCTCCAGCCCCTTCAGTGCAGCACCACGTGCACCGTCCCGAGACACTCATCACCAGCTGCTGGGTGACCACGTGCACCATCCCGAGACATCACCAGCTGCTGGGTGACCAGCATCCAAGCCCTGAGCCCCCCCTGTGCAGGCAGCACGGTCCCTGCCTCCCAAATACACCAGGGGCTTGCTGGTGGTGGCTGGCAGCAGACTGCAAGGGGCTGATTTGATTTTTCGGATGCACAAAAACAGGAGCTGAGAGGTCATATGACCAAAGCCGCCTGGCAGAAAACGCTGAAGTTACCAGAAGAACGAGGTGTGCAGGAAATGCTCAGCTGTGAGGAAAACTGGTTGTACCAGAGCTGCTGCGACTTCTCGAGCTGCCCAGGCACTACCTGGCTCGCCGCAGCCGGGAGAGCCGTCCCCCCACCTCCGCGTGGTGCCGGGAGGCTTTGTTACACAGGGACCTGCAGTGCCATGGACACGGGTGTGAGTTGCACTTATTCATTTCCCCTTTCCTGAGCTTGCACAAAGCATGGCGGATGGGGAGGCCAGCAGTCAATCGTGGCTGGCAGCGAGGTTTCTGCCCCTCCAAGCACCGATGTCTGGAACAGCATCCGAGTCACTACAGCAGGGGGCAAAACCCCATTGCACTGTGATGGCCCTGAGGGAAAGGATTACACAGCATGGTGCCTGCTGTAGCTGCACACTGCGCTTGGTGGCCCAGAAGGTCCCTGCTCATGTGCCCTCCTACCCTGCAGGTTTGCTCTTATTCTATGGGACACCTACCTCCACCTCTGTCTTGATGGTTTCCACTAAATTACAGATGACTTTAGCCAGGAAAGGTGAGATACACAATGCCACCAACACGCATGTTTCCCCTTCCTTACTAAAATCTTGGGGGACCCATAGGAGAGTCAGAAGCCTCTGCACCTGGTGCAGGGTTGTGTAACTCTCCTGTAAAACACGTTCTCTGACTCCTCCTTCACCCACCCCACCGCCGCTCCTGTTCCTTCTCCACAGCGCCGGTGCCGCTGCTGCAGCTGCAATGTTCGTGACAGCTCCAGGTTTAAACTTTGTTGTTTTGCCGGGGTCCGCATGTAAAGAGGAAAAAGGTCTATAAGGAATTTCATTTTACAGTGTGGAAATGGCCTGTGGGAACCTCCGTGGAGGATTGGTTTGGGGCACCAGCATGCCTTGGTGAGCTGGAGGACCATGCTGATCTTGTTAGCTTGTCTACTTGAAGGACAGCAACGTCTACAGACTGCCTTGGCCACTGCTGCTCTGAGCTTCTCCCCCTGGTGCGGCCTTACCGATAGACGGCTACGATAGTTTTTGATGTGAAATGCTCTGCACAAGCAACAGTAGCTGCCGTAGGGTTTCTCCGACCTCCTTCAAGACCCGTGAAACTCCAGCACCATGCGCTTCTGGTAGAGGATCTAGCATGATGGAGGTTGGGAAAGAACCTGGCCGGAGCAGTGCCAGCTTGGAGCCTGCAAGCCACACCAGCCCGCGAGCAGAAGCTCTGCAAACCCTTTCCCGTTTGAGCAGAGTCAGGACAGATCACAGCACAAGGCCTAACCTGGCTGCCTGCTTTTTGGCCAGCTACGTTTCAGCCCAACCTTTCCTTGGCCCTTTTCGATGCTTGAATGGAGACGGTGACCTGCGCTCGCGTCTCTCCGGGTGAAAGCGGCTGCTGGCTGGCGTGCCTCTCGTCCAGCAGCAATCCTGGCCCCGCTGAATCTGCTCAGGACTTTCTGCAGACAGCAGAGGTGCCCGAGGCTTGCGCTGACCGCCCTAACTCAGGACCTTGCAGGATCAGGCCCTGGGGCGACATCCGCCTCGTGCAGCAGGTGCTCAGTGCGGCACATCCCAGCCCATGGGCTGCCGAGCCGGGGCACAGCCCGGGAGGGGGACGAGCAGGGACTTGGAGCCAAGACGCCTGCTTGGGTTGTGAGACAGCCGGAGCGACGCCGAGCTAGGCCTGAACTTTACAGACCTAATGGAAAATCCAGGGCAGTCTATGGGAGTCTTTCCATGAGCGTTGATGTATTTTGGGCCAGTTCTTTGATTCTGGAGCTAGCCTCAAACTTTTCCAGCTTTTTCAGGTGTTTGCAGATGGTATTTTGTTTCAGCTCCACTTCCAGCCTGATTCACTTGGATAGCAATTCACTGGAGACAGACACCTACGTTTGCGCTGTGCTGAGCTCAGACTTTCATCCGCTCCAGCAAGCCTGTGTGGCACGGCGTGGTCCGTCACACTCAGCATCCGCAGAGAAACAGCATCCACTGCTTCCCCTATCGCCCAATCCATCCTGTGGTGTCCGGCACAGAACATTTTTCAGTGAAAAAGGGAATCACAGGCGTGTTGGGACACACACTTACGCGCAGACTCGCCTCCTTAGGTTATTGAGGATGCGCATTAGTCGAGCAGTGCTGTTGAACAACAATGATTAAGGGCTCAGAGGAAAAGCTGAGTCACCCCAAGGGCATGCTGTTACTGCTTACCAGTGAGGGAGCTGTGTGGGGAATTTGCCTGGCACCAGTTCACAACACGTGAACTTACATCCTCATGTGACACGATACGGCAAGTGTTGTACTACCGATTGTGCTTTCTTCCTAGATCCCTGACCTAGACCAGAGGAAGAGGCAAGAGACACTGAGAATCCCTCTCTGGTGTTATGCTGGGCTCTGTGCATCCTCAGATAATCTGTAAGATCCTGCTCCGAGTCCCAGGTGCAATCTGAAGATCCCGCAGCTTCTTTATTTACCCATCTCAGGGCCTTGGTTTAAGGTTCTCCCAGGCCTTTGTGTCAAAACACTTCTGGAGACCTACTGCACAGGTTCTCAGGTTGAGATGGACACCAGGGCTTGGGCCCTCAGTGCTACGCATTACCAGCCATCAGCATAATTCCTTGTGGTGGAGCTGAGGTTCCATCCTGGAAATCTGAATTGCAACTGCAGTTCCCGTAACATGCAAGTTCCTGCTCCATCTCAGCACTGCTGAGCAGCGAACGAAGGTGGAGGAAAGGGGGCAGGGAGGCAGAATTTATGTAATTACCTGCAGGAACCTTTCTGCCTCTGCATTGAATGGAGAAACCAGAACACAGCCAAGGTTTCTGCAAGCTGGGCAAACATCCCGACCAGAGAAGGCTTTCTTGAAACTCCACTCTTCCAGGCGGTGCCTTTCTTGGCTGTTGCTTTGGCAGCACCCGGCCAGAATGTCTGGAGGCTCTTACAGGGCAGGACTGCTGCCTCCTCTGTTTTCTTATGAAATACACCCACAAAGCAACCTGCAGAGGCTCCAGTCTGCCAAATCAAAGGGATCGCAGTTGTCCCAGGGCTACACACTCAGCAGCATTCCAAGCAAAGCTGCATTTCTAAAACCTGGGCTGCAGAAATTAAAGGCACAGGCGACCTTTCCTTCCCCCGTCCCCACTGACTGTGTCCCATCCCATCCTCCCTTTGCTCCCACTTTCCCCAAAGTTGACAGGAACTGAACGAATTAACACCTTTTCCAGCCAGCACCAAAATCCTGAACCCTGCAGCCACAGTTGGTATCGATTCCCCGGCACTGAGTCCCATGTGATTATGTTCTCCCACACAACGAGATTCATTCTGTCTCTTCTCCCTTTCCAGACTTATTAATGTGGAAATTCTTATTTTTTTTTTTTAAGTATCTCTCTCTTTCCCTTGAAATTTTCCAGTATTGTCTGCATTGGCAAAGGGAAATGCACAAGCTCGTGTCCCCTCTCGTCAGCAAAGAGATTTCCAGCACGACCCTCCTCTGGGGCGAGGGTGCACGCCTGCTGTGGAGCACCTGCAGTGCATCTCAGCTGCAGTGCTGGGACATCATAGCACTGCTGTGTCTGCAAAGACGCCCAGCTGAGCCGCGCTAGCCAGCGGTGCAGGACCAGCAGGCTCACGTCTCGTTTGTGAAACAAGCGGAGACCTCTCCCTGAGCCAAGGAATGGGGAGAGAGAAGGGGAAATACCCTTACACGGGATCCTGATTTCTGTGCTGCAGGCTGGGCTCATTGCCACTTGATTTTATTCACGCAGGTGACTGAGTCTCTGTAGACTCTTTCTAGCACCCACAGATGGAAGAGGGCACCTTCAGAGTGGGGGTCATCCCACTTCATGTCCTCTCCACTGGATGCCAGAGGAAGCCTGGGCACCACTTCTCACCAGGCATCTGAGATGGGACGGGTCTTGGCCTCCTTCTCCAGTCCTCCTGGGGGCTGTAGGCTGAGGGTCTCCCAGGGCTGCTTTCTGTGCCACCGTTTCTGCACCTCCTTGGTAAGGCTGGGTCGTGTTAGCCTACTGCGTTTTGCACAGACTGGACACGATTCTTCACGTTCTTGCACCTCTGCAACAATAGCACTTTTCAGCCTCTTTGCCCAGGGCTTAATGGCAGTTTCTGGCATGAGGACACACAAAACTTTCCTCGTATATTGTGTTTTCTTAATCCTCTTTATTGTTTGTGTTGTCTTTTCGGATTCACTTATATAGTCTCTTAAATTGCAGTGCCCTGAAGTGGATGCAATGAGATTTAAGTGTTTCCCATTCTGGGAATTCAAATGTTCTCTTGAAATCAGTTTTTGCTGAGGAAAAATACCAGTATTGAGGGAAACACATCACCTGGAGAAGCTTTAACAGTAAAAAGTGTTGACTAGTTTTCTCCAATTTTCTGTTACTTTAATGTCTGACCTTTTTTTTTTTTCTTTTTCTGCAAGATTAATGGGTCATAACCAAGTCCCTCCAGAGCATTTTTCTTTTCTTTTGGCTCTTTCTTTTTTTCCCCGTATTCAAGGTAATAGGTGCTTATCTGAGAGAAAAGGAGACAATATAGGGAAGCATTCTAGAGAACATGCCAAGCCTTGGCACCTAAAAGCTGTGAATTTCAAAAGAGCAGGAAGATGAGAGTGGAAGGAAGGGAAGAAAAACTGGCAAAGAAGAAAGAACCAAATAGGAAAGGCTTTGTCCCAGACAGTGCCCGGTGCAAGCCTGAATCCAGGCGGAGCACAGCAAAGCTGGCCTCGCGGCCATTTCTCTCCCAGCCATGAGCCTCAGCATCAAACTCCGTGTGGCTGGAGAAGTTCTTCAAACTGCAGCCCCTGGAGCCCGAGGGAAAGATGATGCAGCAAAGTCAGACTGTCCTTCCCTTCAAATTGCAAGGCTGGAGCTGGGCTGAAATCTCTACATCTTTCTCCATGCAATGAGGCAGGAGATACCAACATTGAGGGCACCTCTGTTGTGGGTCTCAGTCTCACCAGCATGCAACAAAGGAGAAACCATATCTCCCCCTTAGCTTGTAGGAGCTAAAGCACTGGCTGCTTTCTTCAGCCATTTCAGGTTTCTGGGATGAGGCAGGTTGGGCAGGAGTGAGGCAGAGACCCTCGCTGCGGAGTGCTCAGGGAGATTCACTGTGGGCACCCAGCGAGAGGCTTTTCAGCCTGTAGAGTCCTTAAACGAGCACCGTGCTTTTCAAAGTCCTCAGCTCCCATTGCACTGAATTCTTATGAAAGTCTGCTTCCCAGTTTGGGTGCTCTTGAGCCCTATTTTCCCGCATAAGCTCAGACCAGTGGGATCTATCAGCCTTCTCTCCTCCCCTTCATTACATTTTCCAGCAGGACTTCTCTAAGCTCTGAGCTGTCTGACCCAAAGGTCCTGGAGATTTTCTGTAGCGCCAAGCTTATAAAACTGTATATTCAGCCGTCCCCTAGGTGAACTGGGGACAATGATTAAAAGGACACAGTGAGAGACATCTCCAATGCAGTCTTCCAGACCTCACTCGCGATTGCCTGTGATGGCTGTTGCAGAGTGACTCTGGAGCGTATGAGTGGTGATCTCCTTCAGGGAGATAAGTCAGCAGATCCCGCCAAGTTGAACAGATGTGAGCTGGCCATGGCTGGAGTTTAAAAGCAAAGGGTGATAAAGCAATAGGAAACTCAGCACCTGGCTCAAAAAGAGCCAGAAGAACATAAGGCATTAGCCAGGACTGCAATGGTACATCTGCCCAGGACTCGACCCAGAAGGGTGACAGCTGGTTTTCCAGGAAGCCCAGTGGCTGTCTATGCTGTTACACTGATCTGATTTGTAGTGGGACTTGTGGAGTCTTCAACTATTTGTTGGTTAACAAGAAAGTTTAAAAAAAAAGTCCAAGAGAGAAACCTTTCAGTGCCTTACAGCAGCCACGAGGGTGAATATCCCAGGAGAGCTGGGCTGTAATTCCTGCTAGCTTAGCATCAAAGGATGCTCCGAAATTTTACCTTCCTGGTGACGTCTCATCTTCCCGATGAAAGATGACCCAGGTGACCTTTGATTGAATGTCTTGATAGTCCAGAAGGCAGGGAGCAAGATAATTAGAGCCATAACGTCTGATCACAGGAGAGAGGTGAAGCCAAGGTAGGCACAGAACAATGCTTCTTTTCAATAGCGGGTGTGACGGCTGCGATGGTCACAGAGGGGCAGGGGAGGGGGCAGGAGTGCAGGGTTTAAAAGGGGGGTTAAGTAGCTTATTTTTGAATAAAGGGTGCAGGAACCTGGTTGTTATCTTCCTAGTGCCATTCAGACTGCAGGTGTGACTTAATCTCCTGGCTGGGGCAGATGGGTGCTTTGGGTATCAGCCATGTCCCGAGGTCTGCAGGAGACCCCAGCAGCTCGGCTGCGGACTCTCCGACCTCGCCTTTCCCTTGGCCGAGCTGGGGGAGTTTCATTACCGTGTTTTACAGAAGAGGAAGCTAACACAGAAGGGGCCTCCGTGTTTGGCCCAGGCTCACTGCATTGCCCTGACACAGATGGGAATTATGACCCAAATTTCTCATGCCACTGTCTCACTATTAGGCATTCAGAAACCTATAAATCCTTTCTCTATCCCCAAAATGACAAGATCTTTTTAAAATCCTCATCTTTGGGGTTCTTTGTACCTTCTCAAGGGTGCGTAAGTCTCATCTTTGGAGATGCCAGGAACAGAAATTCTCGTCTCAGCAAGTGTCTCCAGGAGCTGGGGCTTTCAGAGGCAGCATGAGATTCACAACACAGTTTCAAGATGTAGCAAAAATCTGCCCTGTGCATCACTGTCCCAGCATCAATTTCTCACAGACATCCTTGCGCCCAGGAGAGTTCTTCCTTAAAGCTCATTTTCCCTGCTATTCCTACTCACAGTTCCCACTTCACCTCAGTCTCCCTAGCTCCATTTGACACAGAGCTCTCATGAGTAGTGTCTCGTGAGCAGCAAAGCGCGGTGTATTTCCAGTGCTAGATCAAGGCTATTATTAGCCATCACCTGGAACCTCACTGTCTCATTCATTCAAATCCAATCTCTTTAGATCCTTGTCTTGTTTCCCTCCTCCAGACAAGAAGCATTAAGTAAAAAATGATGAAAAGCCCCAGTCATACAACTGAAAGCTCCCTCTTCCTCTTTGCTGCTTCTTTTTTTCCCCATTTTTGCTAGAGCCCCAGGAAGCATCCACACAAGTGTAAAATTATTTCCATGCTCTGCTCATGTTAAAACTCTATGGCTGCTGGTGCACAAGTCCCTACACAGCTCTCGAACAAATTGGACCAATTTGGAGTGATTAGTGAAGAATTCACATATGGTGCCCAGCCAGCACTGCGGACCAATTGCCTCCTGCAGCCCATTAAGAGCCATTTACTGTGATGGGCCCATTTGTCTTTGTTGTTAGTTCTGGCACGGCCAGTGACAGATCTTTGGCTGGCCAACGGGCCAACCTCTCCCTGACATCATCTCAGGGGTAAGAGGGCAAGGCTGAGACACACATCGAGTCTGACACCAGCTGATGGATGTCCCACGGAGCCATGCCAGGCAGGGCTGTGGGGCCTTACCGAGGAACGGGAGGAGGAATTGCCATTTTGGGTTGCACGTTGGGTGCCAGTGGCAGCATGCGGCCACGCAGTGGATGAGATCTTCTCTGCTGTCGGGTCCAATGGCCGTGCCGTGATAACGGTACGGCTGGGGAGACAGGGACAGGCTGCCTCGCCTCCCCTGGTGCCGTATGTGCCCTAACGCGTGTGGACTTCAAGCAGGAGGCTTGGATAGAAAGCCAAAGCTGAAGCCCATGGGCCTTGAGGGCCAATGGATTGCCTGCTGGGCAAAAATCAAAGCGAGCAATCTTGTCACAGGCATGCTCCTCCGTGTTTTCTGCAGCTCCTGCAAAAACGTGGGAAAAAAGCAGCAAAGAGCACGCTAAGGAGCACCCTTGAAACGTATTTCACTGTCGCTGGAGTTGAACAGTGGAACCACGTGACTGTGGGTACACTCCTAGCAGCAAAAGGATGCTTTCTACTGCCATAATTATTCTGGCCAAGGAAGGTGAATGGGCCATGTTGGTTAAGGTATGTTTACACCGGTGTAATGATAACCAGACTAGTGATTAAATGTACCTGACTACACAGGTAAAAAATTCATACCCTGTAACTGACACAGGTGTCACAGCTCAAAACTGTCAGCAGAGCTGAGAAACAAATCCAGTTCCAGGTTAAATACATGTGCATTTTAAAGGTTTGGTTTTAGAGACCTAGAATATGTGATGCGAAGAAGGATGAGCCAGCGTGGAGACACTGCCCATAATCAGAGCTTTGAGAATGACTGATATTTTCACTCTTTGGAAGTTTGAGGACTTTTTTCCCTTGATTGCTTTGGATTGACCCAAAGTGAAATTTCAGAGGGACTAAAATTAAAAAAAAAAAGGTGCCAAGTGAAACTTCTCTGTCATAAATGAAGATTTTGAGGAATACCTCATTTCTGATTTCAAAACCAATCCTTTAATGACACATGAGTTGGGATGGGAAAAAAAACTAGAGGACTTTAATATCATAAATGAAATATTTTCACTCTTTAAATTATTGTTCTGACCAAAGTAACCACGCAGAATTACCATAAAACCCGGTGATTGATGAGAATTACAATTATTTGTAAAAAAGAGGAAAAAACATTTCAGACAACTCTTTTTGCCTCCTACCAATGCGCAAGTCCTCTTTGAAATGGCACTTATGAAGTTTGACCTGTTTTTAACCTTTCTATAAAGGAAAAAACAGACCAATACTATTCCCCTCCCCAGTAGTCAACTTTCTCTGGCAAAGCTGAGCGGTATTTTAACACTTGGGTCCCTTTGACAATGCCAGCCTATGAGTTGCTGTGTGCTGACAGCCTCTATTGTGTCCGCCCAGGGTAATTATGAATTTGATCCAGAGCTTTTAAACTTCTTGGACTGACAGATACTTTCTGAAGCAAGACACCATCACTGCTTTTTGTAGGGAAGGCAGGGGTGCTGAAAGGTTTCTGTCCCGGGCCATAGGGCACCAGGACACCTGGGTCCATTCTGAGTGGTTTCAGAGACTGCTATTTAGCCATCTCCTCGGCAATTGGGGCTATTTGAGGAATTGGGGTCAATTATAACCAGCCTTCACCTGTCTTGCTTCTATGGAGAACTGGAGCCAGATGGCAACCTGTAGGACTGGCCTCTCCCTTTGTCTAGTGCTCAGCGCGTCTCATTCCCACTCAACACATGAACTTGGAGCTTGCGGTGCTACAAACCACCACGCAGCGTTGTTTTAAATGCAGTGACAGAGGTGGAATGAGTGAAAAGGGGGACATTCATTCTGGTCCAAGTCCATCATCTGCTTAATATCTTACACAACAATAATCTCAGTGGATATTAGGAGGCTGACCCCAAGCATCCCCAAATCCCCTCGCAGTTGTTTCTGCCCAAATTACAAAGCTGCTAAATTTCAGTGATTCAGGCTGGAATTTCATGACCACTTTGAGATTAAATCTGCCGTAAATCTAGACATGTCCAGCCTGCAGCTACTCAGAAAGGTTTTTCAAATACACAAGTGGATTTAGGGGCTCATAGATGGGAATTAGGCTCTGAAATGCCATTTCTGCCTTCACTAATCTCCCTA
Source organism: Chauna torquata (assembly GCA_013399475.1). NCBI lineage: Eukaryota > Metazoa > Chordata > Aves > Anseriformes > Anhimidae > Chauna > Chauna torquata. Next base: position 45,233 of record VXAL01014953.1, on the reverse strand, counting down.
GCAGACTTCACCAACACAGTTGTGTCTTACCCACCAAATTCCCATGATGTGATGTCATCCTTTTCCTTATTGTTGTTCTGATTAATAATACTGTTTTGTATTGGATTGGAGAGCATGATAAAACTGAGCTAAGCCTGCCCAGGACCTCCTGTCCACTTCTTGGAGTTTCTTGATGGCACCATGTCAGGCAATTCTTTCATTTTAGGAGAGCCTTAAAAGAAAAGAATAAATAAATAAACTGTGGGTTGCAGCAAGACAAAAAGATTTTACAGAGACAGTGAAGCATCCAAACTTCTAAAGTCAAAGCTTGGGAAATGCTGCTGGAGAATTGCAAGAGCAGAGACCAGAGGGACTGGCAGTTTTGGTGAGGCTGGAACCTGTAGAGGAGTCATAACGCATGCTCACCTTTTGCTTCAAAGCTGTAAAATCTCTAGAGGAGGCAAAACTAGTGCTGACCCTCCAGCTGGTAAAAAAAAAAGCAGGATTGCTCTAGATATTTGCCTTCTTCTGCTGCACTGAGCTGTGTGCAGACAGCGTCTTTATGTGCATCACCTGAATAATTTCTTGCCCTGCCAGTGTCTTACCCTTTAGTGTCTTCTGTTCTTTCGTGTAGGGTATTTGGGTGCTACTTGTCAGATATCAGTACACCAGAGGCTTCAGGTTTTTTCAGTTATTTCAAAAGAGCCAAAATTTCATCTGTGTGTCTGATTTTTCTCCTGCCCTCTTGTGTTGTCACTGCACCCTTTGCAAATGTACTTAACCGGGGCAATGATGGTTGGCACCTTGTGTCCTCTTTTTCCCTGCTGCCAGAAGTGACATAAGGTGCAGTAGCCTTTCCTTTAGCATGGACTCATCAGCTCTTGGATTCGTACGCCTCTGGTATGATTCAGCAGCAGATCACGCGCTCGCTGTGCCCTTCCAGAGTGATGTGCACAACAAATAAGCAAAGTAAGCAAAACTGGCCAAGCAAATAAAAATGTGCTCCTAGCTGAGGATCTAACCTACACTTCGATCACAGTTGTGCAATCAAGCCTTCCCCATGTCGCTCCAGCCTGGCATCTGCCAAGTAGCCACTTTCGGTTGCGCAAGAAGATGAGGTGGAAGAGACGCAATTAGCACCTTCTTCTTCGGGTAATGTCCCAGTTGCAGTGACTTTGCCTGGACCCAGAGAGGCTACCATTGCGACTAATTTTTGGTCAAAAAATGCAAGACGGTTTTCAGCTGAAAAATGTTTCTGTTCCAAGGAAATCTTTTCAGCCTCTCCATGTACGGCAGCTTTTCCCTGCCCTTGATCGTGTTGGTTCCCCTTCTGTGCACCTTTTGTAACTCCACTTCGTGAGACTTAGTGGCCAGAACGACACATGGTACTCCAAACGTGAGCACTTCGAGGTTTTACGTAGCAGCAAAACAGCACCCTCTGCATTACCCTCGGTACCCTTCCTGGAGATACCCAGCTCTGTTGGCTGCTTTGGCTGCCACCGTACATTAAAATAGTGGTTTCAGAGAATTGCCAATGATGCCTCCAAGGTCTCTTGCCTGATCCAGATCTACCAGTTCTGACTTCAGCACTGTGTAGGCATGGTTTAGATTACTTTTTCCTGGATGTATTACTGTTATTTACACTTTAGATCATTTGCCTGATTTTTGCCCACTCATTCAGTTTCGTGAGCGCCTTCTGGAGTTCCTCACTACTGGTGCAGAGTCTGAGTACCCAAAAGAACCCAGTATCATTCTCAAACTCTCTCAAAATGAGGTACTTTGTTAGGCAAGGATCAGTTTACCTTTTTATTCCATTCTGTTAGAAATTCTGAAGGTTTCTTGCCTTCATTCCCCTTACAAAGACTATTTATTCATTTTTAGTATCACTGTTTTCCATTAAATCAGAAAAAAAAAACTTGTGCTGTACTCTTCTTGTAACATCAGGTCTTGACATGATTCAACAGAAACAGATTTTGGGGGTGAAATTTTGTTTTGGAATGTTTCCATTTTTCTTGTTATGTCCCCACTGATCTGGAATGGGGAACAGAGGCATAAAAGGGAAAAGCCTGTGCTCTTTGGGTTGCTTCCCAGCAAATGATTTAATTTATGAACACAAAGCCAGCCTTGCTCTCCTTGACAGTGTCCAGACCTCACTAGGAATCACAGGTGTAGTTAAAAAGTAATTGGATAAAACTACTCTATAGCCCCTGTGAGTCCCTTTGGCAAAGTGGTTTCCCTGAACATGAATGAACTGAGGTCTGAAAAGTGAAGGAAAGCCAGAGGGGAATATGCATTTCTGTGTTAGCTGGCAAAAGCTGGAACCAGCAATTTAGGCTCTGATTCTCTCCATCTGTCAGGGGTGCAGCACTGAGATAAAATTAAGATAGCAGTTTGGTCCACTGTTGGAGGGAGGGTCATGATGTTCGGGCAGGGTGGTGAAAGCCATTTGTGCTGCTTTGTGCAAGACCAAGTCAATCAGATTTCCCCATCTGTGCTGGGGTAAGCAGTGGGGCAGTCCAAGAGCCACTTTCCTGCCTGGGGTCCCAGTAGCCCTTGTTTCACCATCTGCATCTCTTGGAAATCCTCATGAAGCCACACCAGGTTACAGACAGCCTGTAGTTCAAGAGCTATTGCTTCCTTCATTCCTTGGTGGAGGTAGGCAGATCACACAAGCCTGACGTGATGAGAGATCGTGGCTTGCTGAAAGCTCCCACACCAGACACATCCTTACAGGGCTGATGGGGTCCTTGTACCCCTACAGGGCCAAGGTTCAGCATCACCTTGGCCAGGACCAGATTGCTTGAAGCAGGACTGAAGCAGATAGGTTTGCTTGCCAATAAAGCTCAGGCAGCTTGGATTATAAAAATCTGCCAACTTGCCTTGGGAACATGGAGGGGTTGCGTGGCGTACGTCAGGACTGTGCCTTATAAATGGCAGGAACTTCTATGAACATTGTGAGCTTTCCATTTGCATTTCTTGAGCGTGTTGTTTGAAAGTCAAAGAGAATAGTGGGGGTGAAGCCTTGAATCCTCTTTAGTCCTCCTGTAAGTGAGTGGGTTCCAGCAAGCATGGGGAAACTCAACTACAGAAATGTTCAGCTTATCTAGGAAGCCTGCTGTCAGGGCCCTGGGTGCACTAATAGGCCTTGATGACCCCGGGCGGCTTCACCTGGGTTCTCCACCCTCCCCTCTGCCCATAGGCCCAGGAGCTCCATTTAAGCTCAAGCCCTGGGCTCTGAGCTACTCCTGCAGATGTGTGTGACTCAAGCTGTGCCTCCTGGATAGCCCTTGGACCTATGCTGGAAGTAACCCACCTCCTGTGCAGACCACTCAGACCTGCCTTGTGCGTTTGTCTGCTTCCTGCTGCTCTTGACTGGATCCTGTGGATGGACCTGGGACCTGACTGATTGCTTTGCCTTGTTCAGGACTGTTGATGGCCTCTGCTGCCAGCATCCTGCTGTCGTCATCCTCTGCCCCTGGGATGCTCCTCTTCCTCCCCAGCATCCCTGTCATGATGGATTGTGTTCAAGGAAGACTGATGCTGCTGGAGCTAGTGGCGTTATATTGCCATGCAGTCAAGGAATTTGGCACTGCAGTCATGCAGCTCTGATGGGGATAATTGTAAAGTTTTGAATGAAGTATTGCTCCATAGATGAGATCTGCATTTCTCTGGATGTTCTGCAGAGACAAAGAAGAAACAACTTTGTAACTGCTTCAGTCCCAGAAAAAGATAAGTTTTAGAGGACCAGACCATATTAGGGGTGCCTTTTGTCATTCAGTTGTGACTGTGAATATATTACAAGTTTAAATAGATAAGAAAGATGAAAGGCAGGAAGAGGAAATATAATCTGAACTTATGCTCCTCATCTGTATAAATCAAAGCACTCTGCAAAAACTGGCAGCAGTTTCACTACATTACTTGTGGAGGAAACTGAATCAAAACATGTTTAAGACAATGTGTGGAGGATTGCAAGTGATCAAATTACTGCAGTTGTTCCTATTCCTCATTTTAATGAAGTGAGCTGCCGTGGCTCAGCTGATGATCAGTAACTCATTAAGCTACACTAACAAGTTCATGTGTCAGTATCCATCCATCCATACCCTTAGAACACAGTGATTTTCACTTGGGACCCTTAATGTTGTCAGCGAGCTTCACCTGGGCTGGGGAGGATTAATAAGCTGCCCAGATGGACTGGGATGGATGGAGTGCTGGTGTGTGAGAGCAGAGCTCTGGCAAGAGCAAGGTGCTGCAGGGATCTGCTTACTCAGAGCCTTCTCGCGGGGCAGGGAGCATGGCCTGAACCTTCACTCCTTGGGCTTATCTGGGCATGGTGATGGTGCTCCAGCCAGGCTCCTGGCAGAGAATGACTCACCTGCATGACGGACAGCTGAATCAGGTGAGATGAAACTCCTCTTGGGCTCATTTGGGAGGCAAAAGGGTTTTGCTGGACAAGGTTTGACCAAAGGGCAAGCAGAGCAGCCTCAGAACTGCTGTGGAAATACTGGGGCTGTGAAACGCCAGTATCCTTGCTTAGCTCTATGGGGATAAGTAGCTGGCAGTAGTGTGATGGTAGAGGTTGTCTAAAAATCTGGCTCTGTGTGCTCAACTGGATTGTGTAGGCTGCAAACCCTGTAGCTGAGCCCTCCATCTTCTCTGGACCAGCAAGGGCTGGAGATGAGAGGCTTCCAGGCTTTGCTGGGGAGATGGTTCAGAGCCAGCTTCATGGTTTCAATGAATGAGCAGATTCAGGTGACAGAAAGGTGAGGGCAGAGACGTGGATGGATACCAGCAGATGGGAGGTCCGGCCCTGTACACTTATGGTCATTCCAGTACTGACAGAAACCATCTGGTACCCTTGAGACTGCCTGTGGTTGCCCCAGAGCTTCCACCCACTGGCGTGGTGCCTCCGCGTGGTAGCAGGAGCTGTTCTGGTGCCCTCACCAGCCAAACCACCTTCATAACAAGAGGATCATGGACTTGCATCCGTGAGCCTTTTTGCTGGCTCTAGCAATAGTGACTGCTGCTGTTCCCTCAGCTGGACCCTGTCTTTGAACGTGGGCAAGTGTCACTGGAGCAGCGGCTCTCACACAGTTCGCCTTCCAGCTTCTCTTTGCAAACAGTGCCAGAAACGCTTTTACTAAGCAAAAGCTAAGATTGATGTCATCCGAAGTCTCTGTGAGCCAGGGAACTGAGCAAAGGCCCAGAGTGCCTATATCTTAATCCAGCTGTGGTTGTTCCTGCTTTCAAGCCCTTATTACCTGCCTAATTCTGTGCTAGGATATTGCTCAGACATCTAAGGAGATGCAAGCTGGCAATTTCAATGCACTCCTAAACATCTCCAGCAAAACACCCGCCAGTGCCAAGCCCTTGGCTCCTTAACCTGTTTCTACTAAGTAAGGAGATTTCCAGGGCGAGTCTGACTTGGCCCTGCAGGAGGCATCTTTTTTCCTGCCAAGGCTTAGGCTGGAGCGAGCTGCTCCGAGCTGTCACTCAGGGAGCAGGAATGCAGGCGAGGCTGCCCTGTGGTTAGAAGGACTCCACCCCAGAGACAGAGGTAGGCGCCCAGGTACCAACACCGGAGACTTGGGGCGCATCCAGGGTTGTTGATGACAGGCACTGATCTGTTTCTTAACTCTTTGCCTGCCTGCCTTTGGTTTGCTCCTTTCTTGCTGTAAAAACATCCAGGTGGTGCTCGTATCTCACTTTTGCCACATGCTGGGGTGATGGTATGGGAGCAGCTGTTGGATGGGGGCTCTTTAATGGAAAGCCAGTGATAAGTAGGGATCCAGTCCTCTTTCCTCTGTTTCCTGGGTCTAAAGGATGTTTCCCAGCTGGAGGTTTATGTTGAGGGGAAGAGGTCCCTGTGCTATTTTCTTCCTGGAAGGTTGGAAGACCGTAGGGTGATAACAAGTGAATATGCTCCTGTTTTCTCTAACACCGGGGTTTGGGTTGTATGTGAATTGTTCTGCTGAGGTCTCCTTGGAAGGCTAGGAGTCAAAACAGGTGGTTAACCTAGGAGTACTGTACTTTAATAGCATTAATTGTCGATAAAGTGGGTAAACCCAATGTGTACCTTCTTCCTTGATGAGAGTCCTGGCCCAGGAGTTTTGAAAAGTCTGGCCATGTAAATGTTTCCCAAGCTCAGCAACCCAAGTTTCAGCTACGCCTTTCTTGTGATGGCAACGTCGCAGTGGACCCCAGGTACCCACATGGCTCCAGAGAAAAACCTGGTGGTGGGCAAGGCTGGGGCTGGCACGAACAGCCGAGCTGCCAGCATGCAGCTCCAGATGCTGGGGGTGAATCTGCCTGCTGCCAGGGTTTGCTTCAGAAAGGTGTTGAGACCTCGTGCTCCTGTCTCTGAGCCTCAGCTCTCCATCTGTAAAGCAGGAATGACTTCTGTCTGCCCTACTTAGATGCAAAGTTCTACCCAATGTCATACCAGTACAAGCCCTCAACTGGGGCCCGGAGATTCTACTGGTACCAGTGTCCCATCAGCTGTGTTTTACCAATTGCGTAGCTTCTATGTGCTTAAGTATGTGGAAGGATAAACTTCGTATCCCTCTCCTCTCCACGAAGCAAAGCAGGGCAGCTTTCCTCTTTGGTTCTTCCCTCTGCAGATCCTGAGTACTAGGAGGGCTGAGTTCAAGATTTTGACCTGTCCTCCTGGTTATTCTCTTCATGTATTTGCTTAAGGTATCTTTCGCTGCAGTATCTAAATTCTTGCAGAGCAGCTGAAGGGTTGTGATCCATCTTTGAAGCTGTCTAGTACGCGGGTGCGCTCTGAGGTGATGAGTCTTGTCTAGACCATGGCTGTGTCAGCCCTTCCCAGGCACATTAAATACACTTAAAAACACATCGCTGCTTGTTTGAGGGAAGGGTACGGATCTGGCTTGTTGTGTCCTTCTCCTGCGTTCCAAGTTTACAAGCTGTCCCTAAACAGACTTGTTCTCCATGCCTGTTGATCCTCCCTCCCGTTCTGAGAGGGTAGTACAGCAGTCTGTCTCCACGCGGGCTGTGAAGCTGCTTCTGCTAGTGTTTACAGAGTGTTTTGCAGCCTGCAGCATCAAAGTGACATAGAAAGGGCAATTGGTGTTGGTCAGGGACTCATAGCCATAGGTCTGAGGCTCGTTTCAACTGGAGACGCTGCAGTGTGTCTGCCTGGTACTGTATCCTAAAGCTCTTGCTGAGGTTTTCTCTGGTCCTCATGGCAAATCGTTAGTTAAAGTAAGGGATGCCTGTATCCCGCTCACAAAAGCCAGCACAATGCACCGATGTCCCCCAGTTTGTGCCTGCAGAGCATCACTGACCTTAGCAGAGCATGGACGGCTGGGGAAGGGGCCCTTTGCCGCCGGTAGCAATCGTGTGCTCGGAGCCCCGTGCCCTCCTTGCTGACCTCTCCTGACCTCCATTGCCCAAGGGTCAATGTCTCCTGGTCAGGGAAGTCCTCTGGAGACACAGGGGACTTTACCTCTGCACTGTCTAGTGGCATTGGAGCTGTCGGACTTATCCAGGTGCATGCCCCCAGAGGACTGGGGTGCCAGTGCAAGAACAGTTCCCTTGGGGCTGGCATGGGTGGTGGGGTCTCGGTTCGGACGTGGTAGCGGTTCTCCTGCATCTCTGCCCTGTTGGTCCACCACTGCCTTTCCAGTGGTGCCCTGAGGATGCTTCCCCTGTGCTGAATTGCCTTGCTCAGAACCCAATGGAAAATCTCAGAGAGCGGGGATCCGCCCCCCCACCTTTATTTTTTTTCTTTTTCTTTTTAAAATGCAGCTTTATTGAGCTTGTGGATGAGGCTTCCTCCTTCCCTGGTGTGGTCAGCAAATGTGTTATCAGCCTGCTTATCTGCAAGGATGTTTATTGCAATAAAAAAAATAAATCAAACCCTCACCAACACAACAGACCAAATCCAGACCGTTACAAAAGCCCTTGGGGGGAGGTTCCAGTCCGTGGAAAGGTTGTTAGAGGGAACTTTACCTTCTTTCATCTTGGCTTTCCACTGCTACCCCCTGCTGCAAGCACTGCTGTGGCCTGAGAGCCCCTGTTTGTTTCAAGGAAGAACAAGAAGCACTGAACTGGGTGTGGGTGGGAAGGGTCAGTGGGAGCGAACCAGTGACCGCTGTTGTCAGCCTGCAGACATGTAACTCCCCAGGGAAGCAGCCACTCCGCGAGGCAGACGATGCTGGCTCTGTTCGGATGGGCATTTTGGGCTGAACTGTCCCGTTCCCGCTGCCGTGGGAACGGCAGGGTGACCCCGGCTCAGGGCTGCGCGGGCCAGTTTTGGTGGGTGTGTTGTAATTCCCGTAACTTACAGCATGACCTGCTCTGTGGGCCCGGCCACAAACCCTCGGCCCGGGTGATGTCATGGAGGACATCGCAATGTCGCCTCACGCCGCAACACGCTTCTGCTGACACAGCTTGACGTCACGTGGGCACCGCGATCTGTTGGGCACAGCCGTGGATGAATCCTCTGCCCTTTGCTGGAAGCATTATGTCAGCCAGGGGCCCTGCCAATGCTACCAGGGCAGCATTCGCACCAGCAGCACCTTTTAGCTTGCTTGGTGCTGACGCACCACTTTGAGAGCTGCCTGGTGATTTGTGCTGCTGCAGTTTGGGTTTCTGTTTTATCCTCGCAGCCTGAAACCTCCATCAAGTGCTTAGTTCTGAGTTTGGCTAGAGGATGGAGCAAGGGCAGCTGAGTTTGCTCAACGGGAGCTCTTTGCCTTGCTCGTGGTTCTGCAGGCAGGAGTTGTGCTCAGACCGAGCGACTCCTTGCCCGCTGCCTTCTGGCATCGCTTGCCTGGTGGTGGTCCCATCGTGGAAGACACTTTGTGGCTGAACCTCCTGGGAGCAGCGGTTGCACAGCACCCGTCAGCACAGAGCTGCTGCCTCTGCCTTTGTGTGCAATGCCAGAGCCACCCACTCTATTGCTGCTCCTGGCTTGCAAGTCCGAGGCTTGTCTCAGGGGATCGTTCTTCCTCTTTGTTAAAGATCACACTGGATCAAGCGAACTGGAAGCGCGCAGCTCTCCAGGGGTCACCGACTTGCATCAAAGAGCTCCCTAGAGAACCCTGCAAATCTGTGTTAACAAGGCTCAGTGACTCCTCGTGGCAAAAAGCCTCTCCTCCGTTCCCAGCCAGGCTTTCTTGTTTGGTCCCTTGGCTTGGTACCACATCCTTGTCAACAGCTGTTGGACGGGTGGCTCCTCTCCCTGCTGGCTGGGAGCACCCTACGACTCCCACTGCGTGGCGTGAGGTGTCTTTGAACTGCTCAGACAGTCACAAGGAGCCCTTTCTTCTCTCAGCACTCTCATTTTGCTCCTTTATCTTGAGAACAAGTGGGCTATTCATCCCAGGGGAGGTCAGCTTCAGACCACCTACAAACCCAGCATCTGCAGGAGTGACCACATCTCATCAGCCTGCTTCTGGTAACGAGGGCACTGTAATGTCACCTTGGGCATCCCCGCCTCTGTCTGCCCTGCACCGTGCAGAGCTGAATGCCAGCCGCAGCCTCGTGAGACCTCTGGGTTGGCAGGAGCAGTAAGTAGGGCATCAGCGGTTCTCCTCTTCCAGTAAGCTTTACTGGCTTTTGTTTATTGTGGTGCACTGAAGAGGGTTCAGCTGGTTCTTTACTCACCCTGCCTTGCCTTGTGCTGGCATCCCACACATCAAGACCTTCTGCAGGGATCTCGAGCCCCTGTCTGCCTTGGCATGGTCCTGTGCCCAACGTAGCGTCAACAAGCGTGCCTAGCTGCTTGGCCGCCCCCTTGTCCGCTGGTGCTTTCAGGACCCTGCTGACTGTATTAACTCGCGGCCCCTCATTTTTGTGTATTTTTGGGGAAGGGGTGTTTGACCTTGAGTACGAGGAACTTGTGCCTCCATGTGTGGGCTGCACGGATGTACCAGCTGCTTGGAGCTAGCTTGGGGCTCATTGTGTGGTGTAGACTTGTCTTGCATCTAATTAGCGGCTCATTTCTCCCCTTCTTGACTGTCACTCATTCCTCTCTTCCCCTTCTGCCTGCAGAAATGGCAATCTACACAGGCAGTGTAGCATCAGAGGCTGTTCTTGTTGGTTTTCTTGGTCGTTTTAGGTCCTGTGGTGATGAGCTTACCTGTAGGCTAAATCAGGGCAGGGTTTACAGAGGGCCAAGCGAAGCCTACCAGCAAACATCTCAAGAGGTAGGCTCAGTGTTAAAGAGCTCACACCAAAGAGACAAACGAGCCAGATGAGGGGATACCCCTTTTAGGAGTTCAAGAAACTCAAATGCAGATGGACTTGCATCAGGAAGCTGGCTGCAGTGCCTCTGCTGTGTTCCCTGTGTTCCCTGGGGGCTGAGCACAGGGTCGCTCTTCTCTCTGGCTGCCATCACCGGGTGACCCCTTGTATGTGAAGAGGGGCCGTGGGGAATGCAACTGGGCTGCAAAATGGGGCCTCAGTGGTGCATAACGTTGCAATGTCATCGGAATATTTTGCAGAGAAACCTGTGTTCTGAAGGTAATTAAGGTTTGGCTGTGACTACCTTAGACATAAGAACATGTGCTTTGTAAACTAGGAAAGTTTTTTCCTTGGGTGGTGTCATGACCTGACATTATTTAAAACTGATTTTGTATCTATGATGATTATTACTTGTATAATATTACAGGCAATTATCTACCAATAATTATTATGTTGAATAATTCCAGAAAGAGTTTATTTAACATAAACATTTAGAAAGCTAAGTACTAAGGATAAGATGCAGCCCAAGGGCTCAGGACTGCTGGGTTTTATTTCCAGCATTGCCACTGCTCTTCTGTATGGCCATGGCACTTAACAGATGTGGCTTCTGCACACAGCTTGACTTTAGGGAGAAGGAGTTTTGCTCTCTACCATCAAACAAGCCAAAATTACACTGGCAGTATTGTAAGAAGCAAAACTCTTGGACAAGACTCCGCTGCTCTAATAATGCACGCGAAACTTCCCAGAGGAGCAGTTCTGCAGTGTTACTTTCTTTATAATAGTCTAACATAGAAAAACGCAACTGAAACTCACTTATCGCTTCAAAATCAACATGGTGGCACCTCTTCCTTTTCCAGCTCCCAGTCCAACAGAACTCGTCAAGAGTGTGCAAAACTTGAAGCCAAAAGCCCATGGAAGAATTTGCATGGGGATCTATTTGTGTGTTTGAGGCTGGGCAGAGAGCTCGTCTGAAAGAAAAAAACATCAAGGATAGAATAGTCACCAGAAAATTGATAGACATGCCTGGAAATGCCTTTAACCCTTATTTACTGTAGGGCTTGTGGTTTGAAAAGCCTGGAGTCTCATTTCGACTGTTTGGTCCCCACTAAAATTACAGAGGTGGGGAGAAACCACCCAGCGATCTGTACGGGCTCTGACAAACAAGCCCAGAGGAAAGGGGTTCGTTCTTCGGCTTGCTGTGCAAATTAAAAGCAGGCTTAGAGCTACCATTTATGCTCACTCCTGCGATGACTGCAGTGGGAAAAGGGAAGGAATGCACCAGTGGTGTCTCCAAAGCCCATGCTCACATGGTGCTGCCTTGCTGTAGCTCCTGTGGGTGTGGAGTCCCAGTTATTTTATCATAGGGCCTGATTACAATTTCACTGACACCGGAGTAAGCAGGAGTGACTTGCTGGAGATGATGGCACTGCAGCCAGGCTTGCAGTCGAAAGCTCTTGCAGCTCTGGGCCTCCCGAGGTGCTACCACCACGCCGAGCCGCTCTTCGGGCTGTGCTGAGCCAGGGAAGGAGCCCCACATGTCCACGTTTGTGCAGAAAAGGAAACTGAGGAATAAGAAGCGTCTTGCACAAGATTGCACAATGTGGAGGAGCTGGCAATAACAGACAGGTCTCTGGCTTCGCAGCTGTCCTCGAGGCAGGTTGCTCATGTGTTGTGGAGGGAGCCTGGCCTTGCCTGACACCAAAATCCACAGGAGCAGGAGAAAAAGTAGGTGATCTGTCAGCGAGAAGCACCATGGGGATAATCCTTGTCTTGGAAGCCACCTGGATGTAAAGGAAGACCTTGTGGATGAATACATCCCCATCTCCAAGCACGTGAGATCGTCAGGAGAGCTGGTAGTGGGGAAGAAATGTCAGCCTGTTCTAACCACGAGCGAAATGCCCTGGGCTTTGCTGCTGTGGTACTTCGGAGCGGCAAAGCAGAGCAAAACCACTAATTCCGAATTACAAAGACTAACTGGGGTGGGGTGTGGGTCTGCGTAGCCTCTTCCTTACTGCTGAACGACAGGAGATATCCAGGATAAGTGACAGCACCGCAGGTTGCCTCCACGTGTGATGCTGCTTTGGGGTCCTTCCTGCACCCAGCCCGTGTGAAATCCAAGCCCATTCCTCCATAAGCATCTTGGAGCCCTTCTGGTGTCACAGTCGTCTAGAAATTGCTGCAAAGTAGCTGTTTCCTCCCCTTTTGGGACTGAGGAGAGGAAGGAGGCTTGGAGCAACACAACTCCCTTGTGGTGGCCTCCTGGGGTGGGGCAGGTTTTAACAACGTGCCAGAGTATGTGGCTGTCCTTGGACATGTTTAATTTCCCATCTTCTCAGCACTGGGAGCTCTTGAATCGCCCTTTAGCAGTTGGGCGCAGAAAGGGAAAGATCATTAACATACAAAGGGCTCCTCTTTCAACACCAGCATTGCAAACTTTCATGATTTTAGCTCTGTCTCATCGCATTTGTACTGTTGTACTTTTTTTTTTTTAAAGAAGTCCTAGTTCTTGGAATTGGGTGAACACATCAAAATCTCAGCTTTTGTTAAAGGCTCCTACTCCTGATGGCTGCAGAGGAAAATCACAGGCTCTAAAGACACCAGCAGTGGTGTTCCAGCACAAGCACTGCATCCTCTTGCCTTCTTTCTGAATCTCACAGAATTCAAACAAATCTTTGTGAGGGGGAAGGAAATCAGAGGAAAGTTGCCACTTCTGACTGCTTGGGACTGGCAGACTTGAAAGGTGCCTGAGCCCCTTTGCTTGTTGCAGAAGAGGATTACCACTTCAGCAGCATGAGTAGAAACGGAAGATGCTACATCTTCCTTTTTTTCGCTTGTCTACTTCCCACCCCCCTCCTCACTATCTTACTGCATTAGGTTCGAGAGTGGTCTCCTGCTCCTGGGAACGTAGATAAGGGCTGGACTGGTTTGGGGAATTGCTGCCTGCCCCTCTCGGTTCATGCAGGATAGATGCTTTGCTGGGTACTAGATAATCTCCTTGCTTGTGCCCTGGTTTCTCAGGTGGGATTTGTGTATTGCAATGGTAAATGGTGGGAGTTTGAATTTTGTGCTGGCACTGGGGCAACTGGGTTGAAGGTCTTGTTATGGACCCGTTCCATGTTTCTGCTGGGGATGCGACCCACTTAAGATCAGGTGTTTTGTGGGTATTGCCAAAGCTATTCAGGTTAAACATCTCCATTGGTTCTTTAGGTGATTCTGACAATGGGCCTAAGGGGAAATAGGTCAGGTACTTTGTGATCTGTGTCACTGTGTTGGCTTAAAACATTCCTAAATGCAATCTGTGAGGAGATGCCAGAGTGCTGACCCATCGGTGCTGCTTCTGCAGGCTTCTCCTTCAGATGTGTTGTGCTCTTCATAGGCAAAGCAGTGTTGGAGCTCTTCAGCGTGGAGGTACAAAAGGAGAAAAATGATGGTGCTTCCCCCGTAAGGTTCATCTGCAGTCCTGTGAGCCTGACTCACCTTTTCAGGAATCTGGTTTAACCATTTAGGCAGCTTCTGAAGGGACAGGCAGTAGGCAGCATGAAAGCATAACGCCTTTGAAAAGTATTGCCTTTAGAGTATTTGCCTTCCAGGGGGTCCTGTAGCAGTTGCTCCAGGGCTGCAATGATAAATGACACCAAGGTTTGTTCCAATTCTCTGTGGTTTTACCACTCACTGGGCTGTCGAGATCCTGGCAATGGTTGGTGTCTTTGCCGAAAGTCTTCTGGTTCCTGGCATCATAAAAATCGTAGCATTATGTGAGAATCTTCTACTTTTTTTCCCTACATAAATTTTAGTTTTGGTGGAATGGAGAGAAAAGATCGGTTTAATACTCTTTTCTTTGATGCCTGTCTTTGATATGTTCCTTGCACTCAAAACTAGCTTTGATTGTCTATTGAAAATGACAGTTTTCCCCAAAAAGTGTAATTTGTGTTTGAAATATATAAGCAAACTGCGACTTACCCATTTTTTAAACTGAATCCAAATATTTTAGTGCCAGTAGTTCTCTTTACTGTTCCCCCTTTCCTCTGTTGTTTCCCATCTCTGCCACCATTTTAGTGATAAAATTGAAACAGCAAAAAAAAAAAAAAGTCACATTTGAGGGATTAGAATTCTGGTTTTATGTTGCTTTTTAAACAGAAATTCTAACCAAAAACACTTTTCTATTTTTTCCTGCTTTTTCAACCAGAAGCTTTCAACCAAAAATTCCAGCCAGCTCTGCTCAGCTGTGCAAAACACTCGGGGCATCCTTCACCAGGCGGCTGCGTGCAGGTGAGCCTCGTGGCTCTCCTCCCGCATGGACCTGCAGAGCTTGTGCTGCTCCGTGTCTCCACACAGGGTCTCCCTAGCCTTGGACAAAGCAGCCACTGTAGACGTTAATTAATCTCAGGTTAGATCTGATGCTTTGGCCTCGGCTCTGCCTCCATGACAGTAGATGCTTTGCTGTCAGCTGCGGTGGGAAGGGGATTGTGATGCGTTTAACAGAGCTGTGCGGGAACCCGTTGACTTCCCAGTGCATGGGCTTGCACGGTTGTTGAATTCCATAGCACTGGATGTAGGAGAGTTGCACAAACCAGTCTGCACTGCGGCAGCATAAGAGATGCATTAGGAGACAAGTGTCAGTGCCAGTAGTTAGGACTCGCAACCAAGAAGTTTTCCAGGGCTCAGTTCCCGTTTAGGAGCCCGCAAACCCAGCTCTTGATGAGGAAAGCCAGCTTCGTTCGAAGTGCTTGGGATCCAAGTGAAAACTGAGCTCTCTAGAAGATCTAGCCACTTTGGGGACACAAATTGGAGCTGAGCTGCCTTTAAGCTCCAGTCCTGGGACAAGAAGGAAGACAGATGGAAAGGGAGAATTGGGACAGCAAAGGAGGGTCAGTCTCAAAGGGATTTGCCATTCCTTCACTGGGAGGAACGGAGGAAACGAACTCTTCGAAGGGATCGGTGCCATGTGTACCTCTTTGGGAGCGGGAAACATGTGCTTCTAATTTTTCTTGTTTGCTGTGCGCCAAGGGGATCTGTTTCCCATTGACTCTTGACCCTTCACAAGAGGGGGAAAAACAAAAGAAATAGCTGGCCAAACTAGTGCTGCTGAGGTCCGTGGCAAACATCCCACCAGCTTCAATGGGACTATGGTTCAACCTAGAGAAGAAAAAAAAAGAAACTCTCAGCTAGAACAGGAAAAAAAATCTATTTTGGTCTGGGACACTGGCAGGACTGGAAGCCATTGCATTCCCAGCTTATCAGGATACTGGATCAGGCTCACCTAGAACTGGTGTTAGGAAAATAGGATAAAATCCTTTCTGAAGGTGGAAAATTCTCTTGGGATGCATGTGCAGTATCTAGCACCACAGACAGGGTTCTGGAGAGGACCTCAATGGGAAACGGATTTGCTGTCTGAATAGTACTCCTAGATTTTTTTTTTTAAAAAAAAGTCTAAAATCTTTTGTTGTAAAACCAAAATTGCAGAAAAGAAAATTGTTTGGCTCAGTGAAAGTGACCTTCATTCAATAAATTTGAAATATTTAACTTAGGCTGATCTTTTTGCTATATGAAATGGAATAAATAGCAAAATGAGAAACAGTTGAAAGGAAAGAACACTTTCTATCCTACATTTGGGGCATTCTTTCCTGATTGATCCTTTGCATCATTTTCAGTCGCTCTTGAAAGTATCTTGGGTAAAGGAGACTTCCTCCATTTCCTCTCAGAAACTTTCACACCAGAGAAGCTCCCTCTGACTTGCACCCTTCTGTGGTCTAACCTTGTTAAAATTAAATAATCCCCTCTTTCAGCATCTTCACTCTTCGAAACTTTGACCTGCCTTGTAGCATGTCCTGCTTCAGCTTTTGCTTTGCTCGGGTCAGAAAATCGAACTGTTCTTCTCTTGTCCTGTATGATCAAGGCTCTGTGCTCCTTCTCTCTACCTCTCCTGGTCTGAACTCCCCTCTCTGACGGCAATCGGCTCTTCTCAGATGCACAGTGGTGTCACCAACAAATTGTATTTTTACCTCTGTCAGTGCCATTAATAGCGATAGCTTAGAGAGGATTTCTCCCAGGATGTCTCCCTGAAGAGCTCACCGGCAAGTCCTCCTCAGCCCGAGACTCCTTCCCCACCACTCGCCGTTGTCTCACTTTTGGCCACTTCCATGTCTGTGGCGGAATTCCTGTGCTAATCCCCATCTTCAGCTCAGCTGCTGCAAAGCCATATGGCGATTATTGCCCTACTCACTGTGGTCTAGATGAGCTTGTCTGCGTTTCCTTTGCCTAGAGTCTGTGATTTTTATCAAAGCTTTCTGGTATGTCTGGCACCATCTTCCCCTGTTGTATTTTATTCCAATTTCCATTTCTTGTACTGGTTTTGGATTGTTCTTCTGATATAGGCTAGTATATGCCTCCGTCAATGGATTTTCCTCCTTCTGAAATAAGAATTGCAAACTCAATATTACTTATATCTCCATATATCCATTCACATTTTTTCCTTCATAGTACAAATTTGTTTGTTTTCCTTGCAGAAGTAAATAATTGACTTCCACTGGATATGAGACCTAAATTCTCTAATCTCTACTCCTTTGTGCTGTGATTCCACTTCTCCTTTTCTTGATTTTTTTTTTTTTTAACATGATATACCTGCAGAAGCTCCTTGCTGTTTTTATATTGCAAGGTCCAACTTTGTTTCCCGCTTGGTGTTTCTCAAAATCCCCATGCTTCCCAACCTCCTAAGCAGAATTTCCTCCTAACAGTTCTCTTTGCTCATGTGTAGAAGTCTCTGTGTATTCCTAAAGCACTTCTTTGAGATGGCTGGGCAGGGTTATCCAAGCCGGTCAAAGCCTTTTCCCTACACATTTTCATGCACCTCCCCATAGGGAAATAAGAGCTTCATCCCTTTATAGCACACACGCTAGTGGTTGTCTTCAAGACAGGACCTTCTCTTCCTTCCCAAAATGTCCACTTGGATTGCCATAGTCAGGGGCCATAATAGGAAGCATCTGAACAACAAAAACTAAAGCAGCAAAGGGTAGCAATTATATTAGGTTCTCTGCCGAATCTTGCACAAACCAAACCTCAGTGATTTGCAGTGCATTACCTGTTTCACAAAAACAGGAGGAGGAAGCCATGAACTGACAACATGAGGATGCTTCTTGGAGATTTCCCACCAACCCCAGGTATGTTTTGCCCCTTTGTGACCTGTGTACTGAATTATCTCAGGCAAGAAACCCCTTTAATTGCTTCGGTAAAGATTGCAGGTTCCTTCTCCTCTTTTCATTTTCCTCCATGAGTCTCTGTTGTTTCCTCAGTTGTCCCCAGCAGGGACTGTTCCACCCGTGGAGCTGAATGGGTGCATGCCACTGGGGTCAGGTGGACCACGAGGTGCTTTTTGCCAGGTTCCTGCTTGATGACAGGTGACTCAGTGCCTCAAGGCTTGTAAGGAAGCCAGCAAGCCAGCATCTGATGAAAGAGCCCAGTGGAGAGAGGTGCAAGGGGAGAGAGAAAAGGAGAAACCTCGCGGGATGTGATGGAAGTGAGTCATCTGACAGGTACTGCCACAAGGCCAGTCTGTAATTAAAGCTAACCTTGCATGGTGTCTCCACTGGAGCATATGCCAATCATTCCCTGTGGCATTTTCACACTCCTTATCTGTCAGCCTAGAAATTACTTTTTTAGATCAACTTTGAAGGCTTAATTCTGGCAGGGAGACACAGGGGGCCAGACAGTCTGCTTCTCCACAGAGCGACTTGCAAGGGGAAAAGCCATTGTTGCTTTGTGTGGACCAGATTTTCAGGAGATCATAGCTGGTTTTTCAAGGAGAGACCAGGTTTTCCAAAGAGCTTGGGTCCTGGCAACTCCCATCATGTTTTTCAAAATGCACCTGATGAATTGCAGCTACTTCTTCAAAACTTCAGTGGGAATCGAGTTTCCTAAAAAAAAATTTTGGGACCCCATTATCATGCAGAATGAAATGGTGGCAAGTGCATGGGCACAAAATTAACGTGCTGGCCTCCCAAGCTGGTGCTAAGACCACAGTCAGATGTTTCGTGTGTTGCTCAGTCTCTCAGTCAACTAACTTCTGCAGGCAACTTTGTCCATCTGCAGAGGGGTCACGAACTGTGCTGTTATTAACAAAGCCAGTTAGTGAGATTGTTACACTTAATTAGGAAAACAGTTGATGGATTGGATTCAGCTCTTTGGTGGTATCCAGGTGGTGCAGCTTCAGTAACGTCTGTGGGTGTCCTGCCTGAGCTGGGTGAATTCAGATTCTTATGAACACAGTGACATGCTTGGCTCTGAAATTGGGACTGAGTTAGTCTCCCACTTCTTCAAAATCCTCTCGGTTGCTTTTAAATTCATGAAATGGGAGTTTTCTCTGATTTCCAATAGTTGACTACAGAAGGGGTTTGGGGGACGCATGCAAGCAAGTCTGTGTCCTTGTCCCCCTCCCCAGATGAGGTGCTCGTGTTAGGGAGCATAAACAATGCTTCTGGGATCACCCAAGTATTTTGGGACAGAGCTGCACCAGGCACCCTTTCCCCAAGTCATCCTGAAGCCTTCTTAACCAGTGCCTTCCTCTTAAGAGGGAGGATGTTATGCATCCGATTGCAGGTGTGTGCGAAGCACACGCGTGCACCCCCTCCCTCGCTGCCTTCTGCCCGCGTACAAATACGCGAGGCTCCGCTCCCCAGCACACGCGTGCTCGCCCACGCCAAGTGCCCTCTTCCAATGGCCTTGCGTGAGCACCTTGTGACTCCATGCCCAGGAATGCTGCCACGGACTGATCGCCCGCTGGAGATTGCATCAAGCCCGTAAACTCGTTCTGCGCAGGATGAAGTGGCTTGGTGACACCTGCTTGTGTGCAATGTGGCACTTCTCCGGGGACGGCTGCTCACCGTGGGCTCAGGAAAAGGGAGATGAGGGTTCCTGCACCATCCTGGCACCAGGCAGCACGGAGCGGTGTCCCAACAGTCTCTGCAAGGCTTTGGGGACCTTTTCCGCTCCCCTGCGAGGGTTTGGAAGAAAGCTTCCCAAGTCGCGGGTATCTGCAACATTTCCAGTCCTCCGGCCAGGAAGAGGACAGGTCTGCTGAGCTAATAACAGCCTGCATGCCTTAGGGTTTCTCGTCCTTACAACTCTGAGCCCTTCCTTTTTCTCCTTAAAGACAGTAGAGGCCATCCCCTTTCTGCTCAGCATCACTGGGCCATGTTTGGACCTGGTTTGTCCTGCTGGCCTCTTCCCTCTGAAGTGATGCTTGTCCTGGGCTAGGGCTGTCTCCCAGGGACGCCTCAGCAATGGGCGTCGGGCACAGCGGACCTTGTGCTGCTTCTCACCTGTGCCTGGTGCGTACGTAGCATTGCCTGGAGATCCAGAGGGAGGCACCAGCTGCGGGAATGTGCCCTGAAAAGGGGAGAGGTGGTGCAGAGAAGCTCTGCCAGCAGGGGAGGGTGCCACAACCCGCCATCTTTCCCCAGCAAATTAATTTTCAGTCCTTCGGCAGCTGTTGTTTCGTTACATCCCCACCGTGTTTGTCTGCATGGCATGTGGCTGGAGACAGCTGGGTTTAGCAGAAAAAGGCATGGGGCAAATGAATGGGTCAGGCTTTTCTTCCCTCTCTTTCCAGTCACCTGCTGTGAGATACCAGGCCTGGATTCACCTCCCTTTTCACATTTCCGTGTCTCGGCAAGTCACCCTGCCAGCCTTTGTAGTCAACTGCAAGAGATCAGCATTTCCAGGGGTTCAGCTCTCCCTGAGCACGGCGCCTGCACTGGCTGGGTGAATTACCGGAGCCCATTTCTCTCCATGGACTGTAGACAGAGCCCCAGGTGCTCTGCTCTCAGATGCAGACATCCTTACTCTGAACATCTAAAGCTGGGTGAAACAAACACCACCCTTTACATTTCTCACATACATTAAAGGCAAGGTGTCTGATAAGGAACCTGCTGGTTTCTAGCCTAAATTTATTAATGTCCAATTTATACAAATGTGTCTTCGTAGCAACACTGTCCTTCAATTCCACGTCGCTTTTCCACCCCCTGGCTGTTTAGGCAGTGTCTCTCTTTAGACAGAACAAGACCATTCCCTTTTATCTCTGTGAAAGCCAAGGTCTTCCAGCCTCTTCCTTGTAAGAAGGGCTCTCCATTCCTCTGATTGCCCTAGTGGTGCTTCTCCACCCCTGATTTCTTGATCAGGGGTGGTTAAAATAATATGCTGTATTCCAGATGAGATCCTTCAAAGCTATATTGAGGGATGTGGTGGTTTCACCCTGCTGGGCAGCTGAACTCCCCCACACTGCCTTCTCACTCCCCCTCAAAGGAAAAGAGGGAGAAAATATGATGCAAAATGGCTCAAGGGTTGAGGTAAGGACAGGGAGATTGCTTCCCAATTACCGTCATGGGTGAAACAGATTCAGCAGAGGGAAGTTAATATAATTTATTGTCTAGCACTAACAGACTAGAGCAGTGAGAACTAAAAGCGAACTAAAAATACCTCCCCCCGCCATCCACCCTCTTCTACCTCCTCCCCACGAGCGGGGCAGGGGAATGGGGGCTGCGCTCAGCCCATATCGCTTTGCCTCCACCACTCCTTCATGGTCACTCTCTGCCCCTGCTTCAGCGTGGGGTCCCTCCCACGGGATGCCGTCCTTCCCGGACGGATCCTTCCTGGGCTTCCCACAGGCTGCGAGCTGCTCCAACATGGGTCCATCGGGGTCCATCCTTCAGGAGCAAACTGCTCCAGCACGGGTCCCCCACGGGTGGCAGCTCCCACCGGATCACCTGCTCCTGCGTGGGCTCCTCTCCACAGGCTGCAGGAGAACTTCTGCTCCGTGCCTGGAGCTCCTCCTGCCCTCCTCCTGCACTGACCTCGCTGTCTGCAGGGCTGCTGCTCTCTCAGTTGCTCGCTGCTCTCTCCCAGCTGCTGTTGGGCAGCAGTTTTTTTCCCTTTCTTCGATCTGCTCTCCCAAAGGCACAAAGTGCTCGCGGCTCAGCTGTGGCCAGCAGTGGGGCGCTTTGGGAGCTGGCTGGAGCTGGCTCGTCTCTAACACGGGGCAGCTCCTGGGCTCTTCTCACAGAGGTCACCCCTGCAACACAAACCCAATACAAGGGAATACTCTTTTTCTACTGGGAACGTTGAGTATGATGATTTTAGGGCTACATTACCTATGCACGTGCTCTCTGCTGCACCACATTGGCAACTTGTCATCCCAGGGCTGAATAATGTGCTCAGATGTTTCTGTCTGCTGGAGGCAATTACTATCTGACCCAATCTGAAATGTTCAGTCTTTCTGACCTAAGCTGTATGCCCGGACAACTTCTCTCTTCAGGTGGAAAGCTTTATCTCAAGAGTTACCCAACAACCTGAGGAAAATCAATAGGCTTCAGCCAACTCCAGGTCTTTAAGAACCTCCTGATGTAAAAAGTGCTGAGAAGTTGAAAAGAAAATATTTGTTTCAAAACCATATGACCTTTGAGAAGAAATCATTCCAGAAAAGAAAATGCAACGGTGGAGAAGGAGGCAGGCATTGAATTTGGACAGACTTTGATGAAACAAAATATTCTGACAGCCCTTGAGTATCTGAGTTTCTGCATGGGGTAGGGAGAGAGATTTCTTCTTTGCTGTTTATTCAGCTTTGGATTGTGGGAAACGTCAACATCATTTTTTGTTTTCTTTCCTTTCTGAAAGAGTTAGAAATTTCAAAATCCTGAAACTCTTCCCAAAATGAAACAGCTGGTTATTGCTCAACTCCTTCTGTTCCTACCTCCACCCTCCTGATGAGTTACACAGAGGGTGTGACATTCTGGGATCGCGCTGATCCCCAGGTGCTGGAAAGGGCCACTTCCAGCAGCTTCTCCCTAAGTAGGGCTCGCTCCCGCTGTCAGCTGGTAAACCTGTCCCTGATGAAAAGAACATCCCATTCCCTTGGCTCATCCACTTAAAGGTGCAGTTCTCAGCACCACACGGCAGCATCGCAGAGCTGGATACCAGAGCTGCTTCTGACCCCACGTTATTTGTCTGCGTGGACTTCCATGGAGTTGCTTCTCGTTAATCCTGGTGTAAATACGAGCCGAATCAAGCTGTTAGTGCCTCACACCTCAAGCATTAGGGCTTTCTCTGCATTCGTAGAAAAGGTTGAGATTATTACCAGAGAGGTGAAAATTAGATAATAGCTGATGTCTCAAGGGTGCCAGCCATCCTGGTCTTAAGTGATTCTTTATTTCAAGCACATCATAATTCCCTGGTGACTGCTAACTGGAGCCTGGTGTCTTACTTGCATTTATGGGCTGCTAGTGGATGATTATAGAAAATACAGTAATTAAATAAGTACTTCGGCTGGGTAGGTTTGGCCTGGGAAAGAGTAAAATTAGACCAGGCAGTATGAGCTGTTCCAAATTGTGAAGTCTGATTAATTTCACTTTCTTTTCTTGTAATGTGTCCAGTAATATTCAGGAGGAGGAGGAGGAGGGGTGACCCAGGAAAACCGACGACTGGCGAATTAGAGCCAATAGGCCAAAACACCCAGCATGTTATCGGAACGCTTGGCAGTCCCATTCTGCAAGGTGCAATTCAAGCAGGAGACGTGCAAGCTCTGGGGGCCAGAAGCAGTCCAAGCAGCAAGGGGGGTGGTTTGGGCAGAGCTGTGCAGCAGAGCAGTGGAAAAGCCATAGAGAGACCTCAGATCTCCCGGCTCCAGCAGCTGGATAACGCTGCCTTTTCTGCCCTGTTGCCTGTTCTCTTGGCTAGGCAACTGCATGGATTCAAGAGGAAAAGTGGGTTTGGGGGCCACCTATTTACAGTATTTTTACGATAGCATCTATTCGGTGGAAGCTCAGGGAAGCTCGCTGCTCTTCCCCCTGCACTTTGCTTGTAGTGCTCCTCTCCAGCATAAAAATTTCCAGCAGAGCCGAGGCAGGGGTTGAACTGGCTCCAACTCGGCAGGAACCTGCAATTACCCAAGCATCTACGGGATGCCATCAACACAGGATTCCCTTTGATGAAGCGTCGTATCCAGGTAACCCGTTCCTAATCAAACGAGACACCTGGGTGCACAGGAAAGGGCACTGCCGGCCATTCCGGGTGCTCCGGGAGTGCGCTGTGGGCAGAGCAAACAGGAAGCCGAGGGATGGACCACTGAGAGCCACTCCACCTTTGCCCAGGGGTGTTGGGCAGGTGACGAGTCACTTAAAGCTGGTCCTTCTCTCGCTCCGGCAGTGACGCATTGTTTTGAACGAGAAATTCCAAGAGCGTTGATAGTCCTTTTGCTTTAGGGACAGCGTCATTACTTGAGGTTTTGGGGGTTAAATCCACAAAGGTGCTGACCTTCCTTGCTCTCAGGAGTCCTGTAGGATGTGGGGCCAGGGCTCAACCTACAGGCTTTGAGTGCTGGAGGTTCCAAGGGAAGGATGGTCACCAGAGCCTTCCTCCTGAGCAGATGGAGAGAGCAGCCATTCCAAACATGACTCATTGCGCCTGTGCTCCGAACCACCCCGCTTGGTGGAGGCCACCTCTGTTTCTTTCCGCAGCCCATAGAGGGAGCTGATGGTGCTTTGAATTACCTGGCATGAAATCTGGCCCTGGTGCTTACGTAAGAGTGAGATGCCGAAATACCTGCATGGCTTGGGCTTTTGGAGCCACCCATGAGGCCTTTGGCCTCTCCTTGCCATGCGGCTCTTGCAGCATCTTGTGATGCTGGTGCAGAGGGTTGGATAAGGTACCCAAAGAAGGTGTTAAAGAAATGGTCTCCAACATCTCTTCAGACCATCCTCTCTGGAGCTCCCTTCTCTGTTTGGGTTTCCTTCCTCTTCTTCCTCATCGGGTCAAAGGATGAACTCTTGACTGAATCTCTTGGAGAACTGGGTCTCTGAGGGAGACCCAGAGACTGAGGAGGGGAGATATTCTAGATCCTAGGAGTAGAAATATGAGTGATATCTGAACACCTTCCCTGCCGGAGCACGGTGAAATGCCCTTCAGACACGTAGCTGCCGAAATGCTCAGGTTGAGGCATGATGTAGCAATCCTAGGAGCACTTCCAACAGATTGCCTCTTGGGCCAGCATGCAGGGAATTGAGCTGGGGCTGTCAGAGCTAGCAGCAGAGGCTGAGCTGAGCAGCCGCAGATGTTTTGGGGGACTGATGGGCTCTGCGGCACATGCATGGACAAGGGTCTTCCATGGTCTCCTTGGGGAATGCTGCTCTAGACTGTTTCACTTGCCGATGCTTTGCTGTTCTCAGCGACTTGTGAGGGAAGGGCAGACATCAAAAGCTCGATGGGAGCATCCAAAAGTTCATCTGAAGCATGCAGACCTTTAGCGTTTGTAATGGGAAGTTGGAGAGATTTCAAGCACTCTCATCCCACCTCCTGGCGCTTCTGTTTCTGGTTAGGGCCAGACATAACCACAAGAACAAGCTTTCTCACGGTGTTTCAGCACATTTCCTGTTGGTCCTGGAAGAAAACTGGAAGAACGTTTGAAATGAAGAGGACATCTAGCCTTTGTAGAACCACAAAGGCTCTGTTTTGGAAATAGGCACAGGCTCTGAGTGTTGATGGGGTGAGCAAATCTACTGTCTTGAACCAGTTTGCACCCAGCTAATAAATATCCCCCCCAAAGAAAAGAGTTGATTTTTGTCTTACGGAGAGATGAGTCATGATGCTGCAGCACTGTACTGCGACGAGAACGATCTTGGGATACTTCAGGAGGCTCAGATGGAGTAGCCTTGTGCAATGGATAATTTTGGAGCCCCCGGAGGGTCAGAGGTGGGTGGGAGGAAGGAATAGCATTGCTGTGGAGGGCATGTCCTCCGTTGCGCTCTCACGCAGGCCGGCGTTTCCAGGGAGGTTTTGTCAGTGTCTTTTACTAGAGGGTACTGGGCTGCGTGAAGCAAAGGGCATGGGCAGAGCTGGTTGGAAAATTGTGCGTGTGGCTGCTGGGAGGGGACTGCGTGGAAACATTTCACTCTGGGGAAGGGGAAGACATTTGAAAATGGTGTCATTGAACCATTTGTGTCAGGAAATGTGGGGTTTTTTCCAATGCAAGTGTACGTTTGCCTGCACCTTCTTGGGATCACTTTTCTTGTGACAAACATTCATAGTCAAATAAAAGCAAACCGCAGAAAAACAGCCAACAGGAAAACCCTTCAGATCAGGGCACCCCTTGGTCTCAAAAGCCCGTGCAGGCCCCTTCTCCGCCATTGTCCCTGCTGGGGACGAGAGCCTGAGAAAGCAGCTCTGGGCTGGGAAGGCAGACTAAGAACTCACTGGTGCTTGCTGCCAGCACGAGAGATGAACTCTTGTCCGTGTAGACATTCAGCCACATACTTTTTATTACCTCAAGTGCATGCTGCACCTCTGGATTTAGCTTGGGGATCATGAAGAGCCAGTAGCTATTTTCTGTCTATTTTGTTTGGGATTTGAGTCCTCACAGTCTAACTGTTTTATATTTGTTTTGAGGATTCAAGACCATCACACCAGGAAAACAGCCAGCCAGCTGAAGAGTGCTGGGGCACAGCAAGAGAAAGGTCAAAACCACAGAGCTGCACCTGGATTTAACGTCGGCTCCCTACAAAGTGCAGGTATACTTTACTTTCCCTGTTTTATCTTTGCTAAGCCTTAATCATGGAGTTGCTGCAATTCCTTCCATGAGGTTAACTCAGAGGAAATCCCCAGCTCAGGTCATCCTCTGCACTCAGGTTCTGATCCTCCAGAGGTCCCTTCCAAGCTTAACCATTCTGTGATCCCACGTTTGAACTTGGCTAAATCCAGAAAGGAGTGAATTGGGCCCAGCAGCAGGATCCGATCCGGAGGCTTGGATGAGATCTGACCTCTGTCTGCTGAGTCTTGCCTCTCGAGCACTGCAAGCCAGAGAGGGTGGAAAGGCGTCCAAATTTGTGTCCCTTCAGAAAGGGTTTCCATATCTCCCCTTTCTCCCTTGAGGAGCTCTGCTTGGAAGTCAGAGCCTTGCATTTGACTTTGGCTAGGAACTGAGGTCCGTTTTGTGGAAGAACCGTGGAGTCTCCACCAGTGGCAGTCTAAGAGGGTTTAGAAAAAATACCTCTCCGGGTGACACAGGCGGAGTTGTCCCTGCCTCGGGGCACGCGATGGGCAAGGCGACGTCTCGCGTTCCTTTCCCAGCTCCATCCCTCTGCCGCCTCTCCTCTGCCCGGCGGAGCTGCACGTCTGACTGCGGCTCTGTGCCGTCAGCCGGTGCCGGCCGCTCGTTTTACCCGCTGCAAACCTCGGGTCCGTGAGGACGAGCACCCACCTGAAGCAGCAGGCTCCGAGCTGCCTTGCCTTCGCTGCGGGCGGCTCTCCAGCGGGACTCGCTGCAGGCTGACGTCCACCGGGGCAGAGGGACAGCGTAAGGGAACTTGACCAAGACCACACAGGGGCCAGCAACCTTGCTTGGAGCAGATCCCAAATCCCCAGGCAAGCTTGCCATCTGCGGGGCCACGCTACCTCCCTTGGGCAAGGGGAAGTTTCCTGGGACAGCCCTTTCTTCTTGTTGCCCTTTTTTTTTTTTTTTTAATTAAATTAAATTAAATTTTGGTAGCATCTTTTTTTATTATTATTCTGTTCCTTAGGCATTGCTCTGAGTCCGTTGGGGTGAGCTGTATAACACGCTGAATAGACAGGTTGACTATCTGCCCACTCCTCCCCCGTCCCTCCTCCTCCTCTCCTCCGGCCACCCTAGAGCTACACTGCAGTAAACGTGCTTCGGTTTCATCAATCCCCAAGCTGCACTTCAAAGGCTGCATTTGCTTAGCTGCGCGCTTCCCTGGCAGGCTTCGGGGATTAATCACACCCGGGCCTGCGTGAAAAGCGTGACCGTGTCACAGTTGTTTGTCTCGGACGGGTGCTCTTCTGGTTATCTTACAGCAAAACTGCCTTGGCTGTCGGCCTTTATGGATGTGCCATTTCCATTTTTATTTCTTTGGGTTAGCAGCCACAACCAAGGTTGGCTGTAGGTGCCATACAAGCGTAGCGGAAGGTGCCATTACGTATAGTTAATGAACATCCTTGATTTATTCGAGTTGCTGTAGCAGCCGGGAGTCCCTGGTACAAACCAGCATCCTGCTATGCTAGGTGCTGTGCAAGCAACAAGAATTGGTTTCTGCCCCTAGAGTTTTGCAGTCTGGTGGAAAATGAGAAAAATGAGTGGATGCCTCCTAGGGAGCCTGAAGAAACCATGGGACAATAATGCTGGTTGCATGATTGGTGTCTGTCCCCATCCACCCCCAGATAAGGAGCCGTCAGCTTCAGAGGCTTGCTGGCCACTATGAGAAGGTTTAAAGCAGCGTTTGCAGCAGAGGGAAGCCTCTGCAGAGCGCGCTGGCACCCGAAGATGACACTTGGGAGTTGCTTGTATGCTGGTGACAGATTCACATGGGCTGTGTTTGTACCCTCAGAGAAGGAGGATCAGGAGCCACAACTGAGGCTGGATGGAAATGAGGATTCTTTCATGAACTTCAGCTGCTGCCTGGGTATGGGCTGGCACTGAGCTGACCCCGGGGAGAGAACAGGGAGTCTGGTCTGGTCTGCTCGGATGACGCTGCCTTCCTGCGTGTACTGAGTGGTCTCTTCCGTAGCCTTCTGTGATGGAAGCAGCGATCCTACGGGGTGGGGAAAGCTTGACTTCACCCACAGTGTGTCATCTGGTCAGGGTTTTCCTGGAGACTGACTCTGCACATGCAGAAATGCTCACAGAGACCAGCAGTGGGATCCTGGCCTGAGTGGGACCATAGCCCAGATTTTTTAATTTTGGGCATCACCTCTGGCAAAAGCATTAGCTCACAGTTGCAGAAAGAAGCCCCAGGAGAGAGCAGGGCTCTGTATTGAGAAACAGGCGCTGCCCCAAGGAGCTTGCAAAAAAGCTGGGAGGGGAAGTAAACACAGCCGAGCAGGGCTGGGATTGCAGCACCCTGCCCGTGGCCCGTCCAGCAGCCTACACACGGGGCCCCGTGCCCTCCTGGGTGTCACACCCGGCGCTCACCTGTGCTGCTTCTGCATGGGGCACTGAAAACACCGGGGCCCCGGACCGCGAGGGATGTGGAGTGCAGTAGGAAAAGGAGATGCCATGGACGTGAGGCTGAGCAGACGTGGTGATCTCCATTGGCTCAAGGCTGTCTGGGGGTGGAGAGGCAGCAGGTAGCAGGGACAGGGTAGAGCTGGCCATTTTCAATGTGCCTTTGGTGGCAGGGAGCTGGAGCAAGTGGCTTGCGAAGCCCGAGGGATGTGTGGCACCTTCACACAAAGAGCTCCTTGGACCCCAGGGCTTGGTGGCCATGCTGCTGGGAGAGAGGAGATGCTTTGACCTCTGATGGGGACAGCCTGCTGTGTCCCCAGGAGGATGCCTGGGTACCACGAGGAGAAGCCAGGAGAGCCCCGCAGGGTGCAGGCAGGGGAGGATTACGGCAGATGAAGTGATACCAAAGGCTGCGCAGGGATGATCTTGTTCCCTAGCTAATTTTAAACTCCCAGTTTAAATCCTCTGTGCTTGCCTTCCTCTCTCCCTTGAAAAGATAAAGATCCTGGGCACTCAAGGGTGAACACCCTGCCATAGCATCCTCTTCCACAATCAAACAAGGCATCGAGTGTTGCCACCCCCTGCGTGCAGCGTGGGGAACAGGGAGATGACAGGGGGAAAGGGGAGGTGGCTGCCTTCCTGTGGGTGTGTTTTCCAGAGCAGGAGAGAAACCAAGAGGGATCAGACACCAGCCAAACAAGGTGACTGTGTTGTGAGGAATGCAGGCACAGGCTCTGTGCATGTGAGATGCAGAGAGCAGATAGAAGGGAAGCTGCAAAATGCCTTTGCTTCAGAGCTTTTGCAGCACAGCCACAGCACTGGCACCCAGAAGGCAGGAGGGAGGGTCAGTCTCAGCATCTCCAGCCGGGATGAAATAATGCAAAAGCGGTACCTGGTTAATCTGCAAAACTCATTGCCACAAGACACTACTGCTACTGATGGCTTAGCAGGACTAATAAAGCTTTTAGAGAGGTATTGAGATAGCAAGAGTTTTAAAATAGTAAGTTGTAAAGCGATAAAGGGGTTGGGTACAGATAAAATCTTAATGCTTGAGAGCACAAGAGGATGAAGGGACAGGCAGCAGCTTACTCCAGGGACAGGTAATCCCCAAACCACTTCCTTTAGGGTTTCCAGAGGAGGAACTGGAGGAATCCCAGATCTAATCCTGGAGTAGTTTTCCTCCTCTGTAGGAATTTTCTGAGATAATATTGAACTTACTCTCCTGGACCCCGGGCAAGGATCTGTCTGCTTCTCTAGGACAAAGTGGGTCTTGGTACCGACATGGCAGAGCGCGGTTCGTCTTGGTGGCGGGGTGGAAAGGCTTTTGTGCAAAACCTGTAGGGAGTTTGTTGCTGGGATGTCTGCCTGTCAGCTGGGGGTGAGGCTGGCTAATGAGCCTGCCAGTCCTGTGAGGAAACGGGCCAGCAGATGCAGAGCGAGCACATGAGCTTCGTTTTCTCTGGAAACAGGGCAAAAAGCCCACGAGCCCCCAGTCTGCAGAGCCAGCCGTGTGAGGCTGGCTGGGGGCCTGATGCTTCCAGGTGATGCCCCTGTTCCCACTGGGGCTTTCCCCTCTGGGCATCAAACAAGCCCTGCTTCTCCCCTCTTACAGTTTTGGGCAGCGAGTGGCACGAGCAGAGAAGCGGGGGTGAGGGGGAGGCGGGGGGCAGCGCTCCCCCGGCGTGCTGGGTGGTGGCTGGGCCGGACCCAGTGTCTCCACTGCTGGCAAAACAGAGAAGGATCCCGTGCCCTGCTCCTGGCCTCCAAGTGGAGCTGAGGACACTGGAAAACTTCACTGTGTTTACCAGAAGTGAGCGCTTTGTCGGGTCCGGGGTTACGTGAGTATTCACACCCCCACGCACGCTGTCGCGCTCGGCTCCTGGCTGGGGAGCTGCTGGGACCATTCTGCATTCGGTCCAAATGCAGCCCAGCGCGGGGACGAGCCGCACACGTACTTGGCCCTGTCCGCCTTTGATCTTAAGCTCTGTCAAGAAAGATGCTTTGGCAGGAATCTTGCCCATCAAGTACCATCCATAGGCGGCTGCGATGTCACAGCCGTGACCAAGCCCTGACAGCTCCAGGAGCTGAGGTGTTGCCAGACTGGAGCCAAGCCTCCACCTTCTGCCCCCAGGCTGGAGGCAGGCTCCTTTCCGCGGTGTGCAGAAGCTCAGGGCTCCCTGCTCCTCTGCCTAATTCATCGGCCTTAGCGTTGTCACAGGCTGGCGGAGCTGCCACCGGTCACCCTGGGACCCGGCTGTGGGTAGGAGCGGCCGCGTGCTCCAGGCTGCTGGGGAGCAGGGCGGGATGCTGCTGCCTTGAGCGGAGAGGCTGAAGCTCGCCTGCCGCATCCTCGGATGAGGCAAGCCCCAGCTGCTCCCAGTGCCCCGGGGCGGGGGTACTACGGGGGTGTCACTGGGTACCAGTGCATCGGTGCTGCTTCTCCCCGTCATCCTCTTCCCAAACAATCCCGAAAGTGCCTTCCCTCGGCTCGGGGTGGGGAAGCCACTAGATGGCAACGTTACCTGCAGTCTGGCCGCCTCTCCTGGGGGTGCGAGCGGGGCCGGGGGTGCTGCCGGGGCGGGGGAGCCGGTGGGGGACCCTTCGTGGTGTGCGCGAAGGCAGCGAGTTACCTCAAATCACCCCAATTCCAGGGCATTGATTTCACCTCTAGCAGCAAACCAGCCGCAGCGTCACGGCAGAGAGGTGACAGCACGAGGGCACGCGTGCTCATACTCGCAGCACTCGCACGTGCACGTGTCACCATCCCTGCAGACCGAAGCCCTCTGCTTACGGGCAGAAGAATGCCCAGACTGTCTCGTGTAAGCGTGGCTGGGTCGGACCCTGAGGGGTGCATCCCAAGAGGATGGTCCGGTCCATGCAGCGCGTGCAGCCCTCGAGGGCAGCTGAGACCCCTGCTGCTCATCACAGGTTCTGTGAGTCTTTACCAGGGCTGGTCGCAGAGCCTGGGAGCACCGATTTCACTGTGGTGAGGGATTTTAGGCATGAACAGGTCAAGCTGGCTTTGACCCAGCCAGCACAGGAATGCATGGCAGCGCCTAACCTGCCGGGAAACACCCGTGCCTTTCCTTGCTCCCTTCGGTTATCAGTGCTGCCCGCGTTATATCAGCTGCCCGCGTAGTTAAGCCCTGGTACATGAAGGGCTTTAGACCCGATCAGGTGAGAAAGCCAGGCGTGAAAGCCGTCTGAGGCTTGGTACTGATCTGGGCTTGTTCCCTCTGAAAGGCAGGAGAAAGGCTGCTGAGAGCCCGGCAGCACGGCGCCCGTCTGCTGGGCCACGTCCGTCTGGGCAGCGCGTCCCTGCAGGCACAGAAGTTACTGACCTCGAGCCTGCACCTCCGTGTGCCTTGGTTTCCCCACGTGATGATGCTTCTCTGTCTCTCCTAAAGTAAGGAAGAGGAAGAGGATGCAGGATTCCACACCTGGTGGAACGGTTTGCCAAGGCAGCCAGCCGGCCCGAATGGAAATGCTAATTAATTAGCCATCGCGCTGAGGACACAGCGCACAAGGAAGTGAAACTACGACGCGGTTTGGAAGAGCGGCCCTGAACAGAAATGGGATGTGCTGTGCACCCAGGGAAAGGTTTATGGGAGTCTGAAGTCGGAGCTTGTAGCAATGCAACGGGTGAAACGAGCACCGGAGGACAGCGCACGTGAGGGAGCAAGAGGCACGGCTGCGTGCGGGGCTTGGAGAGGACGGACCGTGGTGGTCCGGGCTGGGGGGAGGCAGGAGCACTGCCCTGCCCATGGCTGTGCCCGCACCCCTGAAGTCCTCTGGTCCCCAGTGCCTCCAGGTGCTCAGTATTATTTTTCTTCCTGGTATTAGGGCTTTTGTTCCTCCCCACCCACAGCCCTTTGAGCTGTAAAAACTGCACGTTTGGAAACCAGCCTTTGTCACAAAATCACCCACGCTTTTCCGGCCACAAACCTTCACCCAGTGTGCCCCGTAGATTGAAGCCACCAAGAGGAGCCCCGAGGGTGGGATGCCACACGCTGAGCCGGTGCCAGGAGAGATGCCACTGCCACACGGCAGGAAGGGTGGGATCTGGCCAGAGCGGAAGGAGCAGAGGCCACCAAGGAGCCCCGCCAGCCCTCCGGGAGATGGGAGCTGAGAGATGGAGGCTCCAATTTGTGCCTGGAGGTCCGGAGGCCTTGAGTCCCGGGAGCCTCCTCGTGTCTTCTTTGCAGTGGAGAGTGTGATTGCTCTTGGCCAAGAAGTCCTGCCTGCTCTGCCCTCTCCGCCGCCCTGGCAGCAGGGCTGCAGGTCTTTCCAGCCTCCACGCCTCCCTGCGTGACTAACAGAGCTGGCGGGCTCCCAGGGATGTCAGTACGGGACCCCGGACAACCCCGAGCAGCCGAGAGGAACAGGAAAGCCCAGAGTCTCCTTCCTCATCCCCCTCCTCCTCACTGCCTGCCAGCTGCCTTCCCGGGCCAAGGGTGGCCCCAGGTGGCCCTGTCCCCGCTGGCCCAGACGGGAACGGCCGCTCCCTATTACTCATGGGGATGATGTGGGGGCACGCAGGGGCGGAAAGTCAGAGTAAATGGAAAGTGGGCACTTGCCGCTGGCCTTGTCTTCCCGTTGCTGCAGCTGGAGCTGAGCTCAGCCGGATGCCCTGGTCACCCTACCGCGCAGCTCCGTCCTCAGCCGGGACAGGCTGCTGGGGACACCGAGGTGACGGTGAGCATGCAGCCGCCGGGCTCCTGTGTGCACAGACACACGCACACCGGAGAAATGCCCCGGTCCGTGCATGCGTGCACACATCTGCACAGCACCCCGTGCCCAGGGATGCCCCTGCAGCATCCCCACCCTGTATCGTGGAGGGGCTGATGCTTTCCTGCTCCAAGCTTTCAAAATCATGACTATCGCCCATATTTCCCAACGGCAAGGCTTTCTGGCAAGGTGATGGCTGGGCTGTGCAAGCGACTGTGCAGGTCACGGTGCCACTATTTCAAGTGATTTCACAATCTAGCTTCTGTGGGCTGGAGCAAGACGCGCTTCCCACCTGAAGTGCTATTTGGAGCACCAACTAATGTCAATATTCAAAACTTCTCTCCTACCAGAAGCTAGATTTTCCTACCTAATCCCAGAGTTTCCATGAGGGTGTCGATAGATTGGGCAGGAAGGAGCAGAGAGTGCAAAACTCGGGAAGGCTAGCTTCTTGTTTGCAGAAGGCATTGGCATATTTTTACAAAAGATACATGTTACAAGAAAAATCTTGATGTGAAGGCTTTGGGCTGGCTGTGACTCTGAGAGAGTGCAAGACTTGAACCCTCGCTGATTTCCAGACTCGTTCTCTGCATATAGGGGCGAAGTCAGCTGTACCGCCCTGCACGCGGCCGATTTTCTCCTGTTCCCCAGGCTGGCCGGCACCATCTGCAAGGCTGGTTCTTTGTCTCCGTGCCGCATGGCAGGGTCTCCACAGCAGCCGGGCAGCGCCGCGTGGCCTCTGAGTTCATGGCAAGTGGAAATGTGGGCGAGTGCCGGGGAGATCTAGCGCTGGGGGAGCTGATGCGCAGCATTTTCCCGGCCAATGTGGATGTGAAGTCAGCTCCGTCAGCTGTGGGACAAGGTCCATCGGGCACAAGACCGCATCCAGCACTGGCCAAAGACTGAATGCAAAGCGCGGTCCCTGCTCCGTCACCCTCCCGAGTGCTGTGGGATGAGGCGCGAGAACCAGCACGAGCTCCAGGGGAGACCCTGCAGCTCCACCACTGGGAGGAAAGGGGGGAGCCGCAGGGCCCTGCCTCCCGCGTGAGCGCCCAAACTGCTAGTTATTATGGGATGGATACATGCATCTTTGCAATGTTTTGATGAGAAATTCTGCCTGGGTCAAAGTGAGAAGATATGTTCCCGGCAAAAATCCTTATTTCCAATGAATCAACATTTTCCTGTAAAAAAACAGACACTTCTAAAGCCTCCCTCAGTCCCTTTTACTGTTCAGTGCTGAGCTCAAGGCAATGTGGCAGCTGGACTCAAACCCGCAGGCACGTTTTGGGCTCAAAGCTGGCCGAAACAGGACTCCAGGAAAACCCGACTGTGACTAGGTGGAATTTTCCAAACCGACGGCGAGACAAAGGCTGGGCCGACCTCCGCGCCAGCAAATCTCCGCCGGGTGACATTCAAAGGGAGCGGTGCCCTCGGTGCCGCCCACCCTGCCGGGACCGGGAGGAGGTGAGACTTCAGCTGCTGGTTCAGCGGGCGATGCCGCCCCGGCTTTGTGCTGGGTGGGATTGGGTTACAGGGCTGGGGCTGGGAAAGCTCCTCCGCAGGTCGCAGGTGGATTAAGGAATTCCAGTCCCCATTCAGTGCCCGGTGAACCACGACTAATACGGAGCTGCAAAGAGCAGGGGCAGGCGAGGGGCGGCTGTGAACGGGAAAGCCACCTGCACGGGACGGCGACGCGAGCCGGCTGCTGGAATCCGGCGGGCGGTGGGAAGCGGTGTGAGTTACCACCAAGCGCCGGCCGCAACCTGCTCGCTCTCGCCTTTGAATAGGGGCAGCCAGGGAGAGCCCTGGTTGAAGGTGGCGGTTTTGGGCAGCACCGGCAGAGCTAATGGCAGGGGAGGTTCGTGTGTCACCTCCGTGATGGGGACGCTTCCAGGGAGAGGGAAAATAATCCTCCGGCGCAGGTGAATTGTTGAGCTGGGTCAAAGCCAGGCAGCATCCTGGGGCCTGCGGGGGGACAGGGGAAGGAAGGAGCCTGGAGACTTGGCGTGGGGATGCGGGCAGGTCTCTGAGGAAGACAAGGATGATGAGGCGAGGGTGGGGACCTGATACACCGAAAGGGCTGTGAGATGGCAAGGGAGTAGCCAGGGCGTAGGAGATGGTGAAACCCAGAGTCCATGATGGTGCTAATGCAGATCAGGCAGCAGCGACTCCCTCTTTTTGCCTGTTGGAATGCGCGTCCGCTCCAGCAGTTCTACCCGGCTGCCTAGCTCCAGCCGGGCATTGCCCCGCAGCCTGGACCCTCTGCTTGTCCGAGCTCAGTGGCCCCTCCTTCCAGCCCAGTCCAAGAGGGCTTGGGCGCAGGCTGAGCTGCTGGGGTGGCAGAGGGCGTCCCTGGGAACCTAGAACCAGGCTGCAGGTGATGGGATGGGGTGGGATGGG
>VXAL01014952.1:2180-34751 GCA_013399475.1 Chauna torquata | reverse complement strand
AAAAAGACCTGAAATGAACAGAGAACTGTGTGATTTCTGAATATAGCACTTAAAAGATTATTTAATTGTCAAAGTTAAATTCAAACTTACATTCAAAATCAAATATGATTTTCCTGCGAGCAGTCTCAATTTGCTCACATTTAAATGAAAATCAATACATGCCTTACAAGAGAGGGAAAAAAAGTGAAATTGAGTACAGACAGATGTGAAAGTGCCATTGAAAGTCTCAATATTTGACATTTTCATTAGGATGCCAGCTCCTGAACAGATGAGACAATATGAAAAGCTTGGCTTTTCTTTCATTTTCAAGAAATACATACTTACTTACTTGACTGTAAAGAAATGACGGATAAAGGATTTGATCTCTTAAAAGCTCAGAAACTAAAATGTAAATAATAACTCGGAAACTAAGAATAACAACAAAACAAAAGCAAACAACAAAAAAAATCTTTTGGCAACTATCTCAATATTTTTTAATATGTGGCATCAATGATAATGAAGATGATCAGTGTGGCTTTCCCATTCAAAAAAAATGACTAAAAACCTGCAAGTAAGGCCATTAATATCTCTGTATAGAAGACTATGCAAAATACAGAAAGCGTTATAGCACTAACAGCACACAGAAAAAACTCACTGAATTAACGGAAAGTCTCCTTAGCTATGTTGTTTATCCTGATAACTTGTAAAATGATTTTAGATATGATAAAATAAGTGAATACAAAATGCACAGTGAGGAGATAACATGGTGATCTGTGAAAAGGATAAACCCCTGTGATCTCTGCCACTCACTACAACACACAGCAATGAGCTGAAAGTGCACAGAGCCCTACCAAAACTCTCAGAGATTTACACAGGTCTATTCTAGCTGCAGTATAAGTATACACTGTGAGGAAAAAAATTGCCTAAATAAATATTAAACTGAAAGGATGTCACAGTGAAAGATAGCAGTGGACCATTCTATGATTTAATACCTTCTGACAAGACAGTTTCTTTCACGTGCCATTTTATAACTTTAAAAATGTTCCTGTTATCAGATTTTGCCATTTATATCATCTGATTATCTGACACTTAAAATTCAGACAGTTGTGCCATTTGAGGACTCTCTGAAGTAATGCTCGTGCTTTATTGATCACCGCAAGCAGTGGTATGTCCCTGACCTGGCCAATAGCTCTAAAACAGCTACTGGGCCTAATTCTCACAGGGAAATCTAGTAAACTGGAGCACTAAATTCTTCAGGATATTTTGCAGCATTTCAACTCTATTTATTCTGAACTACTTCACTTGTTATGCTTTCTTATTTCTTGGCTTAGTCAAAAATAAACAAACAAAAAAAACTACTGAACCAAATTCTTTGGAATTGGTAAATAATCCCACACTGGTTATTTGGACAGAATATTCTGCCATGTGTATATTTCATGTCCCCAGTTGGATTTACTTGATTTTTAATATGGAAAGCCATATGATTCTAGTCTCAGTTTCCCTGCTGGGGTTATACCCAAGTGAACGATATTACAACACATGGTTCCCTAGAAGCAGATAACTCAATAGTGATTTATTTTTCTTCTCAAACACAATCAGTCCTAGTCAGTACAGGCATCCTGGATCATAGCCAAATGGTAGACTTGTGGGGTTTATACACCCCAACTACAAGGTTGACTCAGGATTGGGCCATATGTTACAGCACTTCTCGTCCTGCATACACACGTTTCACCTACACTTGCAGTAAGGCCTCCTTCTATAAAAAATTTGCCTGAACCCTATACAATCAACCTTCAAAATATAACTGATTATAGTGGTTGCCTCAAGATACAGATGACAAGTGATAGTATCCTGTCTTCTGCATTGAACATTTGAGTAAACTGGGACACCACAAAGAAAGAGTCCAAGCAGATTAATTGGAACAGATAAGAAACAACAGTGAGACTAAGCTGAATTGCCAAGATTCTGCAAACATTATACAAAAAGGTTGACCTAATAAAAATAGGCTTTATTCTTCTTTTACATAGCTGACTACACCGGAGTTGCCCTGATTTACAGAGTAGTTGCACAAGTCTAAAACTCATGCCAGTTAGATCAAAATCCGGCCAAATGTCTATGAATGCACTAGCTTCAGATGCTGGCTTAAATTGAAACGACAGATGTACTATCACATGGCAATCAGGAAATTTGTTCTGCTTTCTTTCCCAAATTGCTACTGACCCCAGCCATATCCTTATGTCAACAAGGAGGCGTGAAAATGGGAATCCAGGGAAGAAGTAGTCTATTAAACAGCTTAGAAATGTCTTTCAAAATTGGGTTTGTTCCAGCAAGACTTAAATATCTAGTAACCCTGCTTCAGAACTATTTCATGTTGCTAAAAGCAGCTACTTAAAATCCTGGGCTTTTTCCCCTGGCAGCTTCCTCTGTCTTTTATTTTAAGCATATATAAACTAAATAGAAAGCTTTTCAGACACAAAAGAAAGCTGAATGCCCTGTAAATAACTGACCCATTTCAGGCTCTATCTTCCATTGTGGCTAATTCCATCTTCCAGGATAAATGGAGAAAAGATTGACCAATCAGAGGAGTTTTTTAAGTTACAATGGGCTTTCATGACACTTACCATGCACTGGTGCTTCTGTAATGGAAGAACTTCAGGACAGCACTGAAAGCACCTTGCTTGTTTTCCTGATGATCCAACTCATTGACCTCACTAGCAGAGGAACTACAGCAAAGCAAGGTGTACCCTTTCAAAAAGTGGCACTTTTTTTGGTAAGAGTAAATACACAAGTCAGTGAAAGAAAGGGTTTACAAATCTTGAGACCAGGACTATTGTAGAACTACTTTGCCAGTT
The DNA here is from genome assembly GCA_013399475.1 of Chauna torquata. Classification (NCBI taxonomy): domain Eukaryota; kingdom Metazoa; phylum Chordata; class Aves; order Anseriformes; family Anhimidae; genus Chauna; species Chauna torquata. The sequence goes on along the minus strand of VXAL01014952.1, from coordinate 31,920 downwards.
ATGTTGTAAAACTCCAAGACAGCATCTCATTGTGAATGCAGTTAATACCAGAAAACCATATTCTGGTTCAGGCTGCTTTGAGTGGTGGCTAATCCTGCCTTTTCAAGGCTTCTTTCCTGGGCATGAAACTACACCTGTAAAAACTACACTTTTAACAAAATAGTTGTACCTGCCTCAGGTTCTTTCTGTTGAAGAAACCATATTTGTCCAAGACTTTTATCCCTAAATATTCCTAATTAAAGTTCTCAGAGCCAGAAATCTTTGTTTTCTACAATAAAGACAGGTCTTGAATGGTCCAAGGTCATTGCTTGGCTGCAAGACATCTAGAGAAAGTGGAGATTGTTAAGTATTTTTTGTACTACATAAACAAGCCACCTTGGAAAAAAAGTGATTATCATTAATAGAGGCAAGAGCATGTCCCAGTTGAAATACAGAACTCTTATAGATGAGGTTAGCTACACCTTTGCATGCTCCATGAAGAGCCATTACCAATGGCTCCACATTGAGCTTCTACAACTGCTTGAAGGGCAGTTACAGATGACAACAAAGCCAAGCTTTTGTGGGTTGCAGTAACCAGCCTAAACAGGGACAAGGGCTACAAGCTGCAGATTGAATACTAGTAAAATATTTATTTGCTAAGAGGGTCATTCAGGACTGGACGGGTTACCCAGGAAATCTCCATCCTGGGCAGTTTTCAAAGTTCAGACACAGCCACAAATGACCAGACCTTGTGGTAGCAATAATCCTTCTTTGAGAGAAAGGTTAGGCTATATGAGGTCCCTTCCAACTTCAGTGTGATTCTGGGAACACAGAGTGCTGGGGAGCCTGGTTTAGAGATAATTAAAAAGCTTTATTAACCTGTTGTCAGATTCAGGCAAAGCAAAAAGAAGTGAGCCACCCCCAAACTGGGCAGGCAATGGCAGTGCTTCTGCCAGGCCAGGGAAAGAAAGGCTCCAAGAAGGTACAGTGGGTCACAAGAGTGTAATAAAAGAATGGTTGTGAGCCCTGAACTAGTGGGGGCAAACTAAAGTTCTAGTGGTGGTTAGAAAGGATCTGGCTCAGTTAGCTGAGGACCATGATCAATTTTTCCAGGTGAGGCCACTTAAAAAAGGAATGGGATACACCAACCAATGTTACTAAGGTGCAGCACACTGGCTGCTACAAAAGCTGACTTATAAAACCTGTTCCTGGATGGAAGATTTGTTCAACACTGCCTGCAGAAAGTCCAGGATGTGTTGGCTAGAACAGCTATATGGGACATCTTGCTTTCCAGAGATGTGGTTTAAGTNTTAAATGCTACCACTATGGTAGGTATGAGTCAAATTTAGAGGTTTTTTGTTTTTTTTTTTTTAAATATAAATTCTAATTTATAAGCTAGGAATATTTAAGAAAACACAGAGCATCCTTTACTTGTTTAAACTGTTCCTAAGTAAGAACTATTTCAGGTCAATAAAATTAATAAACACCTGAAAGAGTTATTCTTTTTAGTGACCTCAGGGCTTCTTGGCATTAGTTCTCTGTCCACGTCTGGCTGCATAATGTGGAAAGCATGCCATGCTTACCCCATTGTTCAAATAGATAACAATAACTATCTCCTTTTTCAACGTTAAGCCCAGATTCCCTTCTTCATTTCAATTTACACTATATCACTCAGACCAAGTGATCTAATAGAAGTGTGACAGGACTTTTGAGATTAAGTCTAGCATCAAGCCCTCTTCTGATGACACAAAGCAGTCATATCAGCCAGAGTACTAGTGATTGAGATGACTGAACACTCTGTTAGGTTGCCCCTGCTTCCTAACCATCTCTTCCAGACACACTGACAGCTGCCCTACGGTGAAAAGGGACAACGGTACTAGAAAATAGGAGACATCTCCCTCAGCTTCAGTGATTATAAATGAGAGTTAGGAAGCTTCAGGCCAGTGAAATCAGAGTGCTGTAAGAAACAGTGGAGTTGGACCTAATTCAGTACGTTTTACAGTTAATAGTACAAGCTGATTTTTTGTATTACATCAATGTTTTTGTTTCATGCAACTGTTACCACCCTACAACATACTAATTACTATCATTTAAGAAAATGAAGAACAATAAGCAAAGCAGAGGTCCATCCTAAGAGAACTGGATGTTCTGTGCTGATCTTCCTGCATGCAGGGAAGGAAAGAAAAAAAAAGAAAAAAAATGAATTCCAGCTAATTGTTTATGTCCTAGTCTTTGGCAGCTATGCCAATACAAGCACTGCATAATAATCCTAAAAGGATCAAAACAAGAGAAATTATGTGTTCAGCAGTTCTTTGTTATTTGAGATCCAGTAGTGTGCTTTATTTTCTTTTCAGCTGTACTTTGGGGCGGCCTTTGAAAAGGAAATAATCCCGAGAAGAACATATCTTGCTGAGTAACAAAAGGGCTGCCAAATCTGATCCACAGGTGATGAATACTTGGCCAGCAATCAAACTAAGGCTAAATTAAAGATAATTAAAATGGACAAAATTGTCCATCTGCTAGTTCAGTTAACATAGATGGAATGTAAAAAGGTGCTAATAATCTCTAAAGAGAAAACCTTACACTACACGCTGAAGACCAAATGTCCAGCAAAAAACCTCTACTGTACAAAACAATTCAAAGCAATAAGTCTGTGCAAAGGAATTCTGAGGCAACACTTATAAGAACTCCCTGATGTTTTCATGTTTAGTAGCAATAAAAAATAGCCAATTTTTTTTTCTAGTTGTCATCCACTTACATACCAATTCCTTCTTCAAATTAGCCAATAGTTCGATAGCTGGGTTCTTCAGCAGCAAGTAGGATACCCAAATTCCTAATCTTGCTTCGACTCAAATCCACAGGGCTAGCTAGCCCCTGTCTCCATTTTACTCTACAGCTAAATCACTCACATACTTCTGCTGTCCAAAACTAAACCATGTGTCCTCTGTTGCATGTTCATACTCCCTGCTTTGCCCTGCAAAGCCCATCTTGCGGATTTATGCCTTTGCTGAGTGAGATGCCTGAACAGGTCCACGGCAGGGTCAGCTGAGCACTGGGGTAAGGGAATTAGCTGAGCACACAGCACAGCACGAATGAGCAGTGAAGCAGGACTGCCTCTTCTAGCAGCAGCCCGTGGTTGCTTCTCCTTAGTACTATCCTAAAGCTATATCTTCAGTTTCATAACTATTTTAAAAGAGTGGGTTGTGGGTTTTTTGTAGGTTGATGCCAAAAAAACATTGGTCCCACCCTTGTTCTCTTGGCTGTTCATACCTTTGCCTACTCCTTCCATTCTACCAGCATAAGCATTCAGTCAGACATGCAATAAGACACACAAGGAAATTCAGTCTCTTGGATTTTTTTTTTTTAATCTTGTTTTCCTGTTAAAAACATCTTTATGATGGAAATAATTTTCAGTTGCTCAGGATTTTTCACAAGCTGATGTTACTACTTTCTCTTGCAAAGAAGAAATGTACATTTTTAGCATATACTCAGTGCCTCACTAGCGATTTTTCATAGCTCCAAGCACTTTCTGATCACTTTTCTAAAAGTTATTTTCTTGTGGTTTAGAAGATTTGTCATAACACTTTTTCTTGTTTTCTTAGGGGTGAGGGGGAAGGGGCATATAGGAGGTCCTAACCTGAAAACCCCTAAAATGAGTTGTGAGTTTATCCTACCAAGTGCCTACAGACACCTTACATGACTCCTAATGTCAGTGTAAGTTCAAACCACTCAACCTTAGACAAGAGCAAGGCTCCTGTGACCAGAATCCAGCTGTAGCAAAAGGTGTCACAAAAAACATCCACGACTATGATGACTGGTTTCATCTCATAAGAGGATTAAATGCAGGTGGACTCTCTAAGCACACAACATTTGCGTAGGCATGTTTAGCTCAATCTCCCACAGTGGCTGAGCAGGCTGCGACAGCTCTCCATGTCCTGAACTCGGTGCTACTCTGGTCCAAGTCGTGCTCCATAGCGCAGCAGGATCCAACTCACTGTAACTCTGCCACAGCGTTACACAGTCGCACCGGGGGGTTTGGGCTGTCCAGCCCAAAGCTGCTCAAAACCACTTTTAACCCACAGGTTTTTCAGCTCTTGATCTTTATAAATTTCTCCTCTAAAACTGCAAGGGAATTAGTAGGCAGAAGAAGAAAGAAAAGAGGAAGACTTGCAGTTGTACCCCAAGAAACCAGCCCGAATGTAGTAGCAAGCGTTTCATCAGATAGAGCCCATTCTTTACAACCATTTTGACAATTATCCTGTAATACAGTAGTAAAGAATGTTCAATATGAATGGCAATTAATTTGTACTGCACAGGTACCAGCCACTTGCTAAAAACAATTAAGACAATCACTCAGGTAGGTCTTTGCTCTTGTTATACCCACACAGAGTAGCTACTTATATGAGATTAGGCAAGGTTAGTTAAAGTACGGGAGTGGGGAGAATTTTAGGAAGTTTATGTTTCCAGACAAACCAGCATCTGAGTACAAAGTTTAAATATGCTTCTACCCATGGCCAACCTTAGTGGAGATGGATACATTTTTCTTGGAGCATTTTAAACAATTTTTACTACATCTCTGGAACAAATTTCTGACAAATCTTTCTAATTTATCGAGCGCTCTCACAACAGAGTAGGCATAACTTGTGACTCCAATAATCAGGAGAATATCTTTAAAACGCAGTTTTCCTGAAAAAAGGGGTAAGGCCTAAGAACTCCATTACTCATATAGACCAAGCACAAAAAGCAGCAGGCATACTGCATGCTTCTGTTTTCTTAAAAACAGACAATTTCTAATATTACACATCCCTCAGGTTGGCTGTTAACCCTCATTTTTGAGAAGAGTGAGGTTCTTATCTACAGATATGCTCTAGGGTGAGGATGTCAAGGCTGGCTGGTTTTTTTCTAAATGCTCCTATCTTCATGCACATGGCTAGCTTACCAGAGGGCTTAATGCATTCCCTTAACCTCAAAAGGTCTGGGCTCACACACAGCCAGCTGTTCCTGAACTTCATCTTTCCAGCTCAAAGCTATTTGTATGACTGAAAATGCAGAGCAAACACAGCAATCATATCCTTATCAGTCCTAGCCCTCGCAGCTGTGCATCTTTCATTTTTATTGCTGAACAGTTTGGGATTTTGGTTGTTGTTGGTTTTTTTTGGTTTTTTGTTTGTTTGATTTTTCTGTTTTTTTTTTTTTAAGCCACACTAATTAACAGAATCCAATGAACTACTTCGTAAGATTTCTCCAGCAGAAACCCAAGGGCTGCTATTTCAACTAGAGAGCAATCTTATAAACAGAGTTATTATTGGTGGGGAGAGATTAGCATGCCTACAGCACCATTGGAGAACTGATAGCCAGAAGTATACGCACAGCAAGCACACAACTGTGGCATGAGAAACCAGCCAGGATTGCAAATAAGGTTGCGCTGCTAATGAGGAACCAGAGGAATCAGAGCATGAGGAAAAGCCAATTTAAGATGCCCTCCTGTCTCAGCACCGCTCAATTTAAAGCCTCAAAGGGCCAAATACCTTCAAATATCCCCATTAACAGCATTAAACTTGCTTCAAGTCTCCCCAGAAACTTTCTGCCCTCAAACCTGACTTCATAACCTTTTTGTTTTGCTCAATGGCTATAACAACAGGTGCTTGTATTTTATACAAAAATATTATTTAAAAAAAAGCGCTCATTGCTTGCAATATATTCTTGTAACAAACAAAGGCCTAGGCGAGTTATGCATTGATTTTCTAATTGCCCACAAAGTTTAACACTAAACATTCAGGTAATAAAGATAATTCAATGCTGGAATGAACCCAATATTTGAAACTTTTTTCCTCTTTCTTCTCCACAGATGATTAAAAGAAAAGCAGATGATTACTTAGAAAAAAAAATGTTAACAGTAAAACTCACAAATATTAAAACTTTAATCACATATAAGCTATGATTTACATCCTCACTGTCACGGAGCCTGTAAGAACGCTGCCAGTGAAGGAGGAGACCCGTGTGCTGAGAGGAACCAAATGGCAGTTTTTTCACCTGAGGGTTCTTCAATATATCACTTCTTGGTGAGACTATATCTCAAGTTATGTTTCATTTTTATTTTGTGGTTAATTTGGGACTCCCAGAGTTATTAAATGTTGCTTGAAGTCTCTTCTGTTGGGCCTTAAATTGATATTTGTAATCTGAGACAATAACTAGAGGGGAAGAGGGACATGATGGAAAGTGGACTCAGATGGTCTCCGGAGCATATTACTTGCTCAGGGGAATAGGCAGAACAGGACATGTGCATGGCTCTCTGTTCACAATCCTATACTTTGCTGCAATGCTGTCTCCAGCAGCAGCCTACAGTCATCTGCCGGGCTGTGAGCTGTGGCACCACAGACACTGTGCATGTGCTCTTCTTCCTGCTCTGTAAAACTTTCCTGGGAGGAGAAAAACATCTTTCACTGCTATTAGTAAATCCTTCACAGACCAAGTCGCAGAGACCCCTACTGAAATGATCATGGCATGTTATGAAGCAGCTGATGGCAAGATAGAAACTATTAGAGATAAGATAGGACTGACCTGTATTTATTATTTCTCTGTAGGCTTCAGATGAAACCAAGCTGATCAAGGAAACTCCCTCCCCACCACCTAATACCTTCTTCATCTTGAGCACATCAGCTAACACAGCTCCATGTCAATCTCAATGCTTACATAACCCTGATCTGGCAAAAGCTTTAACCTAATTTTACTTTTGCAATAGGAACAAGGGACAACTGGAGAGCCTGTGGACAATCTCAGACAAGCCTTTTTGGAGCGAGGGAAGAAAAGATCAAGTCCCAAACACTGCATTTGAATGGTTTGACTGGAGGGCTGAATGAGCCTGTACAGTTAAGCAAAAAGCAGACTACCAAATATTGCTGAGCAAGGCTTAAAATCCAAACTCCATGGAAGGTCTTTTCTTTTTCCTAATGTATATGAATTATGTGAACACATTTTGAGCCACACATATTAATTTGCTATTTACCAAACTGCTCAAATGCAATTTGAATACATTATATTTTGGAAAATATTATTGAGTTATATGATTATTAGAGCTACAGGTGGTCAAATATTAATCCCCAGTGAAAACAAGATATTCAGTTGACATACACTGGCTTAGCTCCCTTTGAACACATGAAGCGATACCGATTTATCCAAGCCAGGAATCTTTGTAGAGTTCAGACTTATATACAAGCCTTCTGCTGTTTCCATCTTTTTCCTTAAGCCAGTCTTTTAGTAATTACAAACATGTTTCAGCTAGTAGATTATTCACTAAATATTCATCATGAACATTATTTTTTATATTAGCTACTGAATGACCACAAAAGGAAAGTAGTTTTTTTCTGTTTCCTGATGGGATGACACTCAAGTTCAAAAAGCTTTCAGGAATGTGACTGGAACAACTTTAGTCCAACCGTTTGCACATATATTGGTGTGTGCAAATACTTGTATGCCAAGGTATATCAACAAGAATTTTCACAAACCATTTCCTGTATTTTATTGGCAAAGTTTTATTCAAAAAAAAAAAAAAAAATCTACTGATAGCTAATCTGATCACTATGATTACTGCTGGAACAAACTCAGTTTACATGAAATATATTTGCTAATGCTTTCTAGAGCAACTATTGGATGCTATTTATAAGGCAGAGGCTGAATTATAGACAGTAAAGAAATTAAACCCATGAAGCAACAGATAAATAGGTGATCCTTCTATGACCTCCTCGTTTTTTCTGTCTAGAGCTGAAACTAAGCAAGAAACCAAATAAAAAATAGCATTACTCAATTATTTTTGTTCTAGGGCATCATATGGCAGTTACACTGTACTATATTGAAAAACCCTAACATCTCAAGGCTGCAGAAACAGGGATGTCCTCCCAGCACACCTTCTTCCCCTTACTTCCAGCAGCATGATCCCATGGTCTCCTTGCACCTGTTCTGGAACAAATACACCCAGCCACACAACGAACAACTTCAACTCACTAATCCAGTGGAAAAAAACTCATTTAAAAAAAAAAAAGTGAATAGCTTTTTTATTGTGAAATTCACACCTGTGAATTCAAGTGCCAACAAGTCCGGTGAGTGTCACTGCCAGGGTAAAGCAGGGTGAGAAGACAGGTCTTTCTGGCTGGGAGCAGGGGATAAGCAGAAAAAAAGGGGAAGAAGCAAGGATGACCTTTCAGTAACAGCTACTGAACAGGCTTAATGAGTGTATCATTTCCCACACTTACAGTAGGCTATCAGAATGGAGTGCAGTTTTTTTCCTTATGTGTACAACATCAGGAGCTGTGGTGCACACACCTGCAACATAGTCTCCCTAGAAAATATTAAAGAGATGTTCACTTACAAGACTTTTCCTGGAGATTTGCTTCTAAAATATTTACAGAGCCACATGCGCTCATCCAACAACAGCCTTTTATATGGAGCCCTGTTTGCGTGACAGCTGGGAAGGTAATACGCTACAGCAGAAAATACACTGGAAATAAGGCCACTTCTCTCAGTCAAAATTAGTTATGCTTCAGCATTTCTAGTGCCACTTTGATGTGTGAGCATGTGCAAGATCCATGTATGCATCAGCAGCTATAATGCAGGTGTTACCTAGACTAGCCAAGTATTTTTCCTATCTCCCACTTCCATAGCCAAGAGAAACATTTCTCAAAGCATCATCATTTTGCTTGTTCTCAAGCAGAGCAGAGCAAAGCTCCATTCACTCAGTCACATTTACTTAAAATCATTCTTTTGCACCTGAAAAGACTTCTGAAATAAACATCCTCAATGCTCAAATTGTCCAGGGGGCACAAACCTGAACAGAAGACCGAGTGCAGCATGGAAAGCCAGGAGATGAAACAGATGACTTTTTTTTTCTTGCAATATAAAGCAGTAAATTGCTTAGAACAGAGGTACCAGCCACCCATATATGCCCAGCACATTCTGTTTCCATAGGAAATAAACTGCCAAGAGGAGTCAGAGGAGAGGAATCAATGAGCCTAAACTTCAACAAATCCAAGCCTACATAGCACATCCATTTTCAGCTTCACCATAGAATTTACCCCAGCCGCAATTCGAATGCTGCCGCTCTGAAGCAGCAGTTTTGTGCACTTCACACGCAATGCCAGGATCATTGGCCCAGCTGGAGCACAGAGCTGCCCCCCTGCTCCTCCCCACCCAGTGCCTCAGCATGTCCTCCCGACCCCCAGGCAGAGCTGCCTGTGAGGCTGTGCTAGCCATCAGGAGATGCCGATTGACCCAGACTGCAGCAAAGATCCATGATCAATTGCATTGGCACTATTCATAGAGAAATACATTTGGGGGTTAGGGAACCAATAGGTAGGGTTGGCCAGGAACTTGCTTAAACTGTTTTTGTCATCTAAACTGCTGTATGAAATTGAAGCCTGGAGTGAGGATGCAAGTCTCCATTGCCAAGTGGCTTTCTTAAAGACTTAGATCTGCGCAAAGCACTTGCAATGTGCTGCTGCTGCTACAAGCAACCCGAGAATGCCCCTAGTTTGCAACAACTTTCAAATTTTGTTTCACTTTCTCACAGAAAGTACTTCACAAAATCAATTCGGATGATTTCACAAAAGAGAAGGGCCTCCGAGGATCTATTTTTCAGAACAAAAAGATCAGATTTCAGTTCAAATCTTTGAGTTTAAGGCATCTTTTTATTGAAAATATAATTGAAGTCAATTAAAAATTTTGCTGCTTGAATGAACAAAACCAAAATTCCTGGAAGGATCTGGAGACAGCTCCATCTACCATCTTCTTTTAGCAGCACTTTTAAACCTCTGTGACAGGGGTAAAGTATTTTAGGGACAATTGGCCTTTTTCTTCTTTTTAAAGTAATATTAGGGATACTACACTGCTTCCCATGGACCTCCCTCAGCTATAAAGTGCCAGCTAGTGTGCCCTTCCTGAATGAATTCTGATCTTTTCCAGGACGGAGGGAGGGAGGAAGGATACATTCAACTTCATGTTTTCCAGTGGGATTACTCTGGGAAACCTCTCTAGCTCTGGTAGAGCCCAAAAGCATTTCTGAGGTACCACAGGTAGTTCCTGGGTGTTACATCACTGCAGTTTGCTCCCAGTTTCATCAGGATAACTCCACCCTGTTCCAGTGCAATAGAGCTACAGTTCATCCTGAAGGTGCCACAAACAAATTCCTTAGCGTTGATTGCATCAGGAGAGATCTGTCCTTAAGCAATTCATTATAATTCAGTCTGAAGTACTTTCTTATAACACAATTCTTAGACCCTCCTCCTTGTAATGGGAAAAACAATTGTTTGCATTATTTGAAGTTTAAAAGATAGAGCTTAGTTCTTCCACCATTAGAGTTCAATTATCACTTTCCTCAACATCTTAACAGTGTAGGGAGGCAACTAGCACTTGGTTACCAGACATCTGACATGCCAGGTGAGGAACATGGAAGAAGGTTAACATGGTTTCTCTAATTAGAGATGCTACTCAGCACAGAGAGCCTTGAAATGCAAGGATTGCTATTAAACCTGTATATTGTGGAAACAGAGGATCTTTAGGGATAACTGTTCAGTCTTTAACTGTTCATTGTGTTGGTCTAAAAAGCCTCATTCTGGATTCCATTTGACAAACAAATTGCCACTACTTATCAGGTTATTCCTGTCACTGATGTGACAAAATAATTCATGAATGGATTTTAAACTGTATCTGATTTCCCTCCAGCTACTTGTAGTCTGTAACATTAAGGGAATAGCAGTACGAATGTACTTGAGACAGAAAATAAGTGTAGTTTAAAAACAAGGATATTAAAAAAAATTATCTTGAAGAGCCTTAAAATTAGTTTGTCTCTGGAAGTGCAGTATTTCTACAGGAAATCTGGAAAAAGTGCAGTTCTATTTGTATCTTCAAGGGAACTAGGAAAATTGGAATTTCAGTGGTTTTGAAGGGTCGGTTAAAAACTTTGTCCTTACTCTGTTGATATGATTTAAAAAACACTAGTCTGAATTCTGAACTGAAAAAATGTGAGAAAGACACTTGCAGCATACCAAATTTATAAGTACACTTGTTTAAATTAAGCTAGATGCATAGCTGTCATCTTAACCTCCAAAATACTTTAAATAAAAGCCTTTAGAGTTATTAGGCTAAATCCAATAAAGAATCCGGGTGCAAAGCAAACACCTAAAATCCAAAACTGTAAACCCAAACATGTCCAGCCCAGCACCCCACACACTGCTTCTGCTGAGGGTCAGGGTGGCTCTTGGCTGAGCCACCAAGTACCAGGCTCCCACCCAGGCTGTGCAGAGGTTACAGCTCCTCCACAAATTCCTGACGCACCTCACTCAGTAGGTAATCCTAGAGAATGTTTATCTTTTTCTGTCAGATTCAAGTTTCCCCCAAAGAAAATGAAGTTGCAGGTACTTTATTTAGGGAGCTTTGTGGTTCTTGCGTTTAACACACCAGGTCAGTCATTTGCCTGCCAATTAAAAGATAAATAGAGGAGCTAACACACCCATGTGCCTGTTTTTCAGGAGAGTGCTTTTATACAAAGACCATTTTTGAACAGTCCTGCTGAAGCTATCCTCTCATTCAGGGAAAAAAAAAAAAAATGCAAGGTTCATGAGAGCAAGAGGCGGAGACTAATACTGTACATTTATTTTCAGAGACTCATCCAGAAGAAGGCAGGCTCCTAACCAACTTTTATTCCTCAATAGCATGTATATGCATTTTACATGCTTTTCACAATCATTGGACAGAATGACTGAGCCATCCATAAAAAATTTATTTCCTAATTTTCAGGTCAAGATTAGCCAGAAGTGCATTCCCCTCTCATACTGGCAGGCAGGGAAGGCCAATGGGACTGTAGATCACTTCAGATGCTGGGCACTTATTCCCAGCTGCATGACATAGTAATCACCGTGCAACACTTACACAAGTAAGTTTTAAGGGAAGAAGTTACAACCTAAAATAGTACATAGCATATCTCTAAGGACTGCCAGATCAGTCATTCACTGACCTTTGCCAGGTTGCTCAGCAGTCCTTGATCATAAATGATTCCAGCAAGGTAGAATGAAACCTGCACAGCTTAAGGCTCTTACCACTACATAAGGATACATACAATACTTATCAGCCATTAAGACACAATTGTATTTGTTTTCATAGAGTTACCTGAATTATTTAAACTTTTTTTTTATTTTTGCCATAAATGAGAAGTGAAAAAGAAAACAAAAAAAAAACCCTTGAGTTAGTATCTTTTTTTCCTTCCATTGTTAATATTTCATGCTAGAAAACTTAATATTTATGGATGTTGGGAAAAGTAGAAGTTATGTTCTACCAGAATGGTCTCCCTGCAAAAGAACAGCTTGGTCTTTATAGTTATTCCTAAAACAAACTAGATTGAATAGCTTCTTTTTTTTTTTAACTGCAAAACCTGCTCTTGTGCATTATTTCCACTATCAGATAAAAGACCATAGGGCTAAAAATTCAGCCAAGGCCATTTCCCATATCTTCAGTTCAGAGGGGTTTTCTAAGTGTAAGATTTTGATTGCTCCTTTTCTTCCACGAAATCAATTTAGTCCTGTTCTGAAGTGAGATTAAATACCAATAAAAAGAACAACTTTGTTGAAACAAAGGTACAGAAACACTGTCACTGGCTTTCTTAGCCTTGACCACAGAAACCCTTTCATTCTAATACATGCAAAACTAGAGATTTTTCTGTTGTTAGTCAACAAAAGCTTATACACCACATATCCCAACAGTGTGAACCAACATAAAATGTAACTAGAGCTTTTATTACTGTGAAAATGATAATAAAGAGAAGAATTAAGTTTCCCATGTGAATCTTGCCTGATAGTATCAACCCATTCTGCTTTGGTGTGACTCTTAGCACCTGACCATATTATCCATGAGCAGCAGAGCAGATTACTCAAGTAGATAGTCTTTTCTCTAGGCCTTGAAGGAAAAGAACAACTCCAAATTGAAGGACTTCGGCAAAATTTGGGCTGTGGGGTCCCAGATTATCATCCTGAAACCTCATAGCCTGAGTAGATGTGTAAATGGCCACTTTCAGAATTTCCTCTTCCTCAGCATTACATGCTGGAGGGTTTTAGGCTGGCAACTTGAGACAACTGTCTTCTCCATGCACCAGCCACTTCAGGGCTTCAGAGACAACTAGAGGTGCCACAAACAAACCTTTGCTGAACTTTTGCCTCTTGCACAATGCATTTATTCTACATCCCTGCCAAACTTTGCCTTCCTAAAACAGCCTCGACAGACAGCAACGCGTGCCTGCACCATAATCACTATGCTGCATGGTCTGACACGCCAGGGCTCCAGCTCCTTCTCTTAGGCAGGTTTAGCTGGCCAGCTAACAGGGAGATCTCCCATTATCCAACATTTTCCCCCACCTACGGCTATCACCGTGCAATTGGGGCAGCTGCACAGGATGTGCATCCACACCTCAGCCACCAGAGTTTGCAGCTGTTACTAGCGTAAAGTTGGACAGTTTAGAAGAAAATAAATGTCCTCTTCATCTCCCCCTGCCAGCCTTTTGTGTGGGGACAGGACAGACAGATGGTGATGGCACCCAATTTAACAGCAGCAGATAAATCTGCCTGCAAACATGTGTCAAAGGCATTGTAAGTCAAAGCTATACCACCAGGTTATGGTCTGAGGCAGCTTTGGTGCAGCTACACGTTACCTTTGCCAGCTCCAATTTGAATACTGGACACTCCTACTGAAGGGCAGAACAGGTAGCTGCACGTAGTAACTTCTAAAACGGCTGCTGTAGATTTTTCAAAATAATCTGTAGCACCGTTTGTCTTCCATATAACAATCCTAGGTACACCATACATAAAGCTCTGGATTACATTCAAGAGGAAACACATCTAAAATTTAGTTTCTATAGCAGCAAAGAAATTTGTCTTCTTTTTAACCTATATCAAGTTGATTGTGGAAACAACACAGTCCAGAATCATTAACACTACTCAAGTTGGATTTTTATTCTTGCCTTGCCATGATATCCCTAACACTTCAGGTTTGCAGACACATACCGCAGTTGCAACTACACCCTGTGTAGGCTTGCCTGAGTCAGCTTGAAACCAGCTCAGGGCATTGTTGCACTGATGCTTTAAGACCAAGCTGCTGTGAGAAGGTGCAAGCCACCCTTCCCTGCTGCCATTTCAGACTCTCAACTGGATCAGGAAGCAGATTTAACTGAGCAGTCATCTGCACAATCACTACTAGTGACTCAAGAAAAAGAATGGGACTGGCTTAACATTTTCTTGGTGGGAGAATGGCCTTCCATCACTGTTAGCCAAGCATGAAATCACATACACAAGTACCAGCAACACTTCAACTGCAGCAGAGTTCATGTGGAAACCTGAGTGAAAAGCTTTCTGGAAGCTAAAGATGCTTCATGTTGCCACAGCTCTATTTCTTAAGCTAGTTGAGCTTCTTCCAAACTGGTTCAGGTACACCTGAGCAAGCTGCAGCCAACTCTTCTGACTACAGTATGGGTTGTGGAAGTACAGGGAAGGGAATGGTATAACAGATGGAGTTCAAATACCACAACCCAGGTTAGAGATCTGCATTGCCTGCAAGAATACTTCAAATGGAGGGAGGGGAAAATAAATAAATAAACAAATAAATAAATAAATACCCTCTTTCAGAGTTCAGGACAGGTAATGCTAAAGAATGGCTATGGTGATGAGAAGCACAGGTCTAGACCTGAGCATAAACTCTGTATCTGTAGGAAAGCTGCTTTTAACAGAGTTATACTGAATCCTTTCTGAATTAAGTTCTTTGTACAGAAATACTAATTCCAAAACTCCTACTGTAATAACAAACCCTACCCTTTCAGTATTTTTTTTCAGATGAACAAGTGATTAATCCAGTTCAGTCATCTGTTTCCACCCTGAAGTATTCTCAGCTGAAAGTTTGTTTTTTTTACAGTCTTTTCATGCACCAGTTCTTGTCAACTACTGGAAAGCGTGTACCTTTATAAATTTTTTTTTAACCAGGCATAGGCCTATAAAGGAGCCTTGAACAAGTGCACTAGCAGATGAATAATGTTCTATTTGACATGAGATGCCTAAGAGGTTTTCCGTGTTTTCACTATATATTGCTGATAAGATCCATTTTTGTTACAGGCTTTACCAAATGGGTAGCTTGGCAGATCTGAACACATGAATCAAAGTATTGAAAGTCTTGGTATAAAGAAACTGTGCCTGGGATTTGCCAGTCCCAACAATGTCTCTTCTAATTGCATTTTTACCCTAGCTGACTTGCCTGCAATTAACAGTTCTGCTTCCCCTGTCTTTGACACGAACTTAATCCCTCAAGAAGACAGATTGCTGCGAAAATTGCTCTTGGCTCAAAGAAGAAGGATAAAGACCCAAGCGCCCTTAAAAAAGGGCAGGGAGAGGAATTCCTTCCTGTGGCTTTGCAGCAGTGTAATAATACACATCTACTTGCTTCTCTATAAAAATAAAGGCCAGGTAGTTCCCTGGTGGGTTATCAGCCAGATAATATCATTTTCCCCCCCAGACACCTCATCTCAGATCTACACAGATAACAAGTGCTAGTCATTTAGTACATCCTCATTTACATAGAACACAATGAATTACATTGACTCCAAGGTCTCAGATATTTAAGAACAAAACTAGACAAAGCCACATTCACATGGAGTTTGGCTGGCAAGAATTGCTTTGATGAAATAGCTTTGGATACTTCCAATTATAAAATTTCATCTTTCCATAACCCTTACCCAGCTGTGTTGATGCCAGGTGCAATTAATCCATAACAAAAGGGCACAAGTGGCAAAAAGCAAATTTAATAGCTACATCACAAGCAGATTCATTCCCCTTCCTGCAAGCACAATAGAAGTCATATCCCCATTTCCACATAGTAAAAGCAAGTTAATTCACTCCTGCAGTGTGTTATTCCAGATCACAGTGCTGCCATGTGTGTTGAGGTAGAGCAGAAAGCAGCAAAAGAAAACTGAATAAGTACATCCCTTGACCAAGTAAGTATTAGTTCAGTCTTACTGCTTCCTCTGTCTTTTCCTCATGTCTGTTCAATATATACAAATATAAACAAAAAAAAAAAATAGCACCTCAGTGTGTTTTGCATCTGATATTCATGATAAGGTCCATACAATGGCCTCACCTTGAAGCTTTAATGGAAGAGATATCCTCCAAGCCTCCCAGGCCAGCTTGCAGTTTACATTCAAACCACAGTTCCCAAACACAGCTGTGCTTCTAAAAGCTTCTGGGCTTGCAGTTTCGCCTCTGACTACAATCTGTGGTTAGAGATGCTTTTGTTTAGGAAAAACTGTCTCCCAGAGAGCTGCAGAAAGCAGAAGTGTTTCCCAGGCCTAATATGAAGCAAGCCTGTGAACCTGTAGAAGCTGAGCAAAGGACAACCTTTTGCAGGTCCATGACAGCACAAATATGAACTCTGAACAAGATTATATGTGAGTAGCAAAATCCCTAGCTGGCAGGACAGGTCCCGTGGAGAACAGGGTTCGGGTCAACCACCTCAGTTTGCTCTTCTGGCTGAAACAGTTTTATATAGCATGCCATAATAGCTTTCCTTTCTCTTAATAAAGCCCCATCCTCAACCTCTCCCATGCACCTGTGGTTGCCTCACTTGCAATGCTTAGTTTTTCACTCAAGCAGAATAAACAGCAGTTTCGATAAAAGATCTCCAAGCCCATACTGTTTGCATAATGAGCAGGGACCAGGCAAGAACCGGGACAGATAACTAACCCGATCAGACACAGTGGGAGTCAATTCCTCCCACTCCCCAGCAGGCCAAAGATAGGAGATACTCATTTAATGAGGTTGGCAGAGACCAATAGGGTGGGGAAAACTTAATCGCTAACAGCACGTTAGCTTTAAAAGCAAATACCCTAAGGTAAACAGACAGACAACGAGCCTCTTTCAGCTCTGCATAGCCCCTGATTTTGATCCTCGGACAACCTGCTCCTCCTGCCCCCTCTGTTTACCTGCACTGCCATGACCACCTCCTTCCTCCCGAGCTGAGAGCATGGTGCTGGGTGTGCTGATGGTCGCCTTCCAGCTACACCAATCACACATTGCTCAGTGGTGCAGTACTCTGCTGGCCACGTTTTTATGAAGAATATTGTCCATAACTACTTATTGCAGCACTTAAATGAGAATTGCTAAAAAAAAAAACAAAACACTACATCTCCAGACCCCAAATTTGCATATAAACAACATGAGAGGGAACAGCCCGGTGCTGGGGCTAAGCTCTTAGGATACGGAGAAGTTTTGCTGTGATGTTTTCCCCCTCACCAAGCTGGAAAGCCAACCCATGCACATTAATAGCCTGACATCTTGGAGCAGTCATCCCACGCATGCTGTAGGGCAGTCCAGGAAGAACTTTTCTTCAGTGCTACTCTGGTACTCCCACGTTCAGGACCCAGGCTTGGGTGCCTCCCAGCATCAGCTGGCACAGACAGTGCTGCTGCAGGGCACCCACCTGGCTGCAGCCTCTGCACAGGCCAGGTGTTGGAGATGGAGGGCAAGCAGAGCCTAAACAGGTCACTCCATACAAGCCTGCAGCAGAACAATTGTCAGAGTTGGACCATCCCTACAGAAAGCAGCAAACTTGGAAGTACCCCCAAGATACTATCTGTCCCAAGGGGCTCAAGGGCTCTCTAGGATGAGGCATAACTACCATGCCACATGCATGAGCTTTTGCTACACGCTTTACTAGAGAAGCACCAGCCCTAAAGGGGCCCTCTGCAGGAACCAAGTAGGAGGCAATCTAGTAAGTCTATATCTACGCAAAAAAAAGGAGACTCTCAGAGGTCAGTGCTGGCCAGGGTCAGATGGGGAAGCAGAGCAGGCAAACCTCCAGGAGCAGGGGCTTGATGCTGTGCTGCACCTCCCAGATACCAGGCTGCTCCAAGCAGCTAAGGCCAGCCCTACCCTCAAGTTACGGCAATTTCTGGAGATGCGCTCATCCAAGTGATAGATATCTGGGCAAGGCCACCACAGCTGCCCATGAGCTCAGTTACAGCTGAAGTACTGCAGCCTCTCCCCATCCCATCCCCATGGCAAGGGGTTGGGAAGAGGCCTGAGGAGGAAAACACTGGCATTTCCTTAAAGTAAGAGGTTTCCCAACAGATTCATACACTAAAGTGTCCAGAAAGCAGAGGCCAGAACAGATGTCTCCAGTGAGGCACCTACAAAGGAGTCAAGTTTAAAAGAACCCCCCAAAATGTGTTTTTTATGCTTTCTATCCAACACCATGTTTCACCTCCACTTGAGTCCTGTTGCCTTCAAGACAAAAGCAGAGATTTCACAGTGCTATCAGCCCACAGCATTATCACTTTACAGCACTTTCAGTGTCCTCCAGTAGCAGCCTTTCTCTGAAAATTTATACTTTATAGCCTCAGGAGTGCTGTTTTCTATTCAAGTAAAAGTACTTGGAATATGAAAATGAAACCCACACAAGTAGGCATCCCAAATTTCACGGCCACCCCAAACCAGAGGTTAGTATTGTTTCCTTTACATATTTCTTCACCGTTTTTTAATGAGTATAACTGAGCAGTTCATAGTACATATTGACGTTTAAAAGAAAATGGGATTTTTTTTTCTCCACAACAAAATAAAACAAATATTTTTAGTTCAGATTAGGTCTAGTTTAACTCATTCATATTCTGAATACAAATTTGTTTTCAGAATTCCTCCATTCATTCTAGTAAATATCAATGTGGGTAAAAACCCTCTGTGAAGTCTAGAAGTAGCAGTTTAAGTGCTATGTAGAGGCTCTTTGTGGGAAAGGATATTGAAATGGTAAATTTCTGGTTTTGTACTATCTTAATTGAGGATCTGGAAACTGAGGCACACATCGCACTACTGAGCCTCTTAAACTGACTGAAAGACACAGCCCAGGTTAAAAGCCAGAGACAAGATTAAAAGCTACTTCTGACAGTAGACGACCTGCCACAGGCAGACAATTCATTATAAACTCCACGACCTGTCCCAAGATTTTAGATGGGAGCAACTGGACAGTTTATCAGTTACCTGATATTGATGTTAAAACTTCAAGAGGAATAAAGAAAAGCAAGTTTAACATTCTTTTTACATGCAAACTAAGGCAAGTTTGGAGATAGCAAAAGTGTCCCAGCCTGAACTGTGTTTCTCCTCCTTTCAGTGCTGGCTTCGTTGCTTCACTGTTCAGTACAGCATGTTCTTTCTTTTTTTTTTTTTTTTTTTTTTTTTAAAGAAGGCACATAGGAACTTCAGAAAAACAGCACATGCTCATTTAGAAATATCTTGGAGGACTGGCAGATATTTGTGCTTTCTGAGCATCAGTGGGGTTTTCTAACTACAGATTCTTCAGATGTTGTGGGCTTGACAGAATCTATTCCAAGCTTGTTGTTTCCCTGCTCTTTTTCACAGATCTACAGTCACTGATGAATGCTATGTGTACCAGCCCAGCTGCTCTGTTCTAGCTGTAAAACAGTTTTAGCCAGCTAACTGGATAAGAGAGCTTAAAATAGTGCAGCCCTTTACTCTTTATCAGCTTAACATTTTCCAGTACATAACACTAGAATCCGAGAAGTACGAAACAGCCTGTTCATAATTTACGTACATTTTCTGGGGCATTGTTTGATGTTGTTTTAATATTGGACTGAAAGAAGATAGGTCTTTGCATTGTCATTCTAAATAGTGACCAAAGATTTCGGCTGAGCTCTTTCCTATTACTCGTTATTACAGCAATTACTCACTAATTTACAGGCTGTTTACAAGGCTTTTGCCTCTCTCAGTTTTAGAAAAGGCCCTGTTGGGGGATTTGTGCCTTGTGTCCTAAGCCCAGCCGTATTTTCTAGACTCTCTCTAGATACTGGAAAGAGTCTTATTGTTCGGTTTTTGCTGGTTTTAGATGAAAAGAGTGAACTTTCCTTTCTTCCACAGCTGCATAGCTTGACACAGCGTTAAGTGGCCAGTACCAAGACCATTTATCTGAACCTCCAAGGTTAGGAATAAAGATCAAAACCTTCTCCATTTCTAATCACTGCAGAATAAAGTAGTATCAAATGGCAGTTATTTTAAGACTGAAATCATTTTGCCGTGTTGAATCTCTCAAATCCCCTGTGGCACCATGCCTTTTGGAAAAGCTTGCGATACTAGTCATGCCAATAAAGCAGTTTGAACTGGACTGCCTTTTTGCTGCATCCCACTAAAACCATAGTAATTGGTTCAGATATAACTGCTCAGCTGCCTCTTTGAATGCTAAAGCTAACAGCCAATCTCGACAGCGTGTTTCTAGCCTGGCAAAATAAAATGTAAAGTACATGTTCCCATTCATGTCACTGGCCTGGAAAGTTCGTGCGTTACTACTCTGTCTGGTTTTCCATGTGTGTCCCAGGACCTGGTGGCCAAACAAGCCAGAAGGGGATAAAGGTGTTTAGTTCCTACATGTTTAAAGAAAAAGAAAGAAAAGAAAAAAGCAGGTTAGCCCCTAAGAGAAGGGCGCTGCATGAGTACAACCCAGAAATCCTTACAGGAGGAAGACAAACATCTCAAATACAGAAGAAGATTCCATCAAAAGCTGAACCATTTAGGCATTAGAAAAATAAAGAGATACAAACCTTAAGAAGCCAATGTTCAAGAGATCCTGCATCTCATGGAACTCCTTGGCTTAACAGTAGTTGTGTTTTTTCCCTTCTTACAGAAATAATTTTCCTTTATTCCCACTCTGGGAGGGATTGAATATTGGTGTGCTGCTTAACCTGTTGTGAAAGGAGAAACATCATATATTTATTCTCCTCTGGCATTCAGGAAGCATTTACTGTCAACTTTTATATCAGAAACTGCCATTTCCTGACCCACTCAACGCATCTGTCTAAATATGGTTATATTTTCTTTTTTTTAATCAAAACCAAATATTAACACAAGTAAAAATTGTTTGTTCCCTATACCAGTTTCAAGTGTGATGTTAAAATGTGTTGCCTTCTTTGTGTTTGTCATTATTGTTTATTATCTTAGCACCAACAACATCACAGCTGAACCTCCAAAGCCAGGAATAAGACATTGGTAGTCTTTTAATACTGAAACTGACAGTATTTTGGCTGTCACTTGTGATCCCTATAAGAAGCAAATATAGTTTATTTTCATGAGCCCTTTCCGGTATCTGAATTTGATGTTTTGTGGAAATAATTAAATAAGTGTTATTCTACTATTAAAACAAAGTATTTGAGTATACAAAGAGCAGTTCAGGAGATCAGCATGCTGGAAGTAGAAGCATTTTGGCATTTCCCCAGTTCAAGATTGCTTTGTTATCAATTTAGCTTATAAAAAAATTGGTGATTCCTTCCTCCCTGCCCTCAATTCCTCTAGCAGGACTCCTCTAATCCAGCTGGGAGCAGCAATCATATAAAAAAAAAAGTCAAATCAATAAATCAATAAAGTTCTCCTTCCCTTCTCCTTCCCATCACTCTTTAACTTCATTTTTTCCTCTCACAGCATCTCACATGTTCTCCATACTTTTTGCCTGCCATATAAGTGAGAAAATTAATTCAATCTAATATTTTAGCATCCTGACGAGATATCCTTTTCCTTCGGCTCTGAGACATATTCTCCAGTTCTGCAGTAAACCCTTCCAGGACAGACAATCCACATTTAAACGAGACAGGAAAAAAGAAGAAACCAGTTAAATTAATCCTTCACCTTATGTTCCATGCTAGAATTAAACAAGAGAGCTATGAATTCACAAGAAGTATGAATTATTCTTCCCTTTTATAGTCTTAGATGCTACCCTAAACAAAGGAAACAACATTCTTCCAGTTCTCCCTTATTTGGAGCTGCTCCATAATTTATTTCTTATGGAAGCCTATGAAGTGTTTAAGACCCCAGGGATTCCGCAGATGTGTTGAACTGCATTATGCTTTTCTAAACTTCAGAAGTAAGTGCAGTTATACTACTGAAATATTTTCTCCCTGTATCTGTGTCAATAAGGTTCAACAACATTTTAGTAACCAAAGATTTTCTAAAGTAGCTCTGACCTCTCGAGTGTTGGACATACAGATTTCCCCTGGCAAAGCTCCTAATGACATACTAGTCTTACTGTAACTGGATAAGAAAGCAGAATAATTTCCTTTATGTGCCTGTAACATACAGTATAAAACGCGATCTGGATTCTGATCTCATTTACATCTCACTTATTAACTGACTGCAGTAAAATTGGTACAACTAGGGTAACGCTTTTCCAAAAGCATGTCCCCTCAAATTAGAGCAAAACATAATTTTGAATCAAAAAAAAAAAAAGGCAGACTATCTTTTAAAGATAATTATAAATATCTTTTCATATAAATATGGAAACAGCAAATAGTTGTTTTCTATTCCCAAATACTTATATTTGGATCTTAGTTATATGTTATTCCTGACAGTTGAATCACTCTGAAAGTCGGTTACTCTCAGAGTCTGATGCAAACACTGCTGTCGTATTCTGGTAACTTATTGGTTTCCAGCCTAGGTACCTGACCTCAACAACAACAACAAAAATCCAAAAATACACACCTTCAACGAAAAATTGGATTCCAGTTTTTTAGCTTCAGAAAGTGTCTAACCTCCCTGACAGCTGTTTGACCCTAGCAGAGATTCTTGAATTACAACTAATATGCAGAGCATACTCTGCACGAGAAGTGGGCCTGTACTGTCAGGGTTTAATGAGGCCATGCAGTAAGTCTTTTTGTGCTTTTAAGCATTTGTCCTCAAATTAGTCAAAAACACTTAATGCAGTTACACATCATTTCATGCTTCCCATTTTACAAAACCCGTTCCTGTAGTTACCATTCCAAGTGCTTAGAGAAGAGGGAGGTTCCAGCACAGGGGGACAGAAAAGTCCTTAACTGAAAGGGCATTTCTTGTGAAGAGGTTACTCTGTGGAAACTATCTTTGAAGGACATGAAATAGTCTGTAAAGGAAAGGAGGAACTCAGTGACAATCCTCATCTTGACACTTGTGATACAGGCAAGTCGAAAATCATCTGTCCTGGATTATCTTGACATATCCACCCTTCTGCACCATTCCCATCCTTCAAAAGCAGGGGAGCAGGATCGTATTCCATCCAAGCTTATCACTTAGTCTTTGGAACACTCTCCTATGTTTTAAGAAATGAACGTGGGCTGAAACAGCACCCAGAATCTGAACATCTTCTTCCAATGTGAAAGTTGGCCACATCGCCCTCCGTTAGGTGCATGCTCACAAAAAATGAAAATTGGAAAAAAGGAGGTCAAGTGGCAGCTACCTGCCTGGTAGCAACTGCGAGGAAGAACCAAGGAAGAACTTTCCTGTGAGGAAGTGGCTTAGACCCACCATAATTTTTTCGGTCTTCATAGCATCAACACAATAGGCCAGGATGCTAAAGGATAGTGTAGCCTCAGATTTATTGCCATTGGGGTATATAAGGCATAGTAAATAGAATTAGTGATGAACTTTATCCATCTATTATATGATGAAGAAAAATGAGACCAAAATGAAATGACTTGGGTACCAGTTTACAATTGGAAAGATATACCTGAAGACAAGGGTACAATGAGCCTTGGAAAGGTAGAAGAGGCCTCTGTTTCTTCCTAGGAGGGTCTTGACATCATCTGTTCTGAGAGCAGCCAGAATTTGTTAGCACAACACCTTCCATTAGAGGAGTAGTATAGATGACTAGTGCCTAACATGCAACATAAGGACAGCCATGAAGTCTGCTTGCACGTGTTTAAAAAAAAAGAAAAAAAAAGGCCGAAAGCCAGATTTGTAAAGGAAACATGAAGTAATTTGAAAAACAATGATATGGCAGGATATGCAGAGCATCGAGAGGCAGAGAGTAAGAAAAAGGATTTATTCTATCTCAACCTGCTCTTTCTCCACTGTAGCCTCATTCTTATTTGTAACAGAAGGCAGATCAAGTATGTCCCGGGTGAGCTTTGCTAATGTTTAACATTTTGAAAACTGGATTCCCTTAAGCTAGTTGTTCATGGAGGTATGTGCATCAGTTGTAGTGAGTGAAAGCTGCAGGGGTACGTTTTCTGGGCTGCTTAAAAAGCAAAACACCCTCCCGCTAAGGAAGGCTTAGAGGGAGTACAAAACTGGGGTGGTAGGGCAGGAGAAGTGGCTACTATAAGTTGTAATTGCCCCAGAAACTTCAGAAGAAAAGAAAAATTTAAAAAGTAGGAATAACTGGATGGAAAATCCATTTAAGGAGAGAAGCCTACAGAAGGTGACAGGTTGTAGAAATTCTATATACAGAAGCATCCGCAGCATGGTTAAAGCCTTCACTTAGAGCCAAGGTAGATCCTCAACATTTAAAAAAAAAAAAAAAAAAGTCATCCAATAGTGGTATAAAAAAAAAAAAGCTTTTTTTGATGGAAGCAAAGTATTGTTTTCTTCTAAGAGTTAGAGATGCTAGAGAGGTTCTTACAAGGCAGGGGTGCAGGTCTGAGCCTACAAAAAGAACAGACAGACACCTTCTGTGTCCATACTTGTCTTAGAGAAGGACTTTTTCCAAGATGTCTACAATCTTAAACAAGCAGAGGAAAGCAGAACAGAGGAGAGCAGAGGGGGCCCAGTAATAAATAAATTGAAATTGAGCATGGGGAGCAACTGAGATCAAGCTAATAAAATGTTGGACTGGATTAGATCAACTAACATGAACCTGCCTCTTGCTCCTCACTGGAACAAGAGGGAAAATTCCTGTTAATGCCGTGCACCAGAAACAAGTTTCAGTTTCACAGCTTTGTTAATCAAACATCACTCTTCCAATGTTTTTAATTTTTTATGTGCCTATTATTTAAATGTAAGGCATAAATACAAAAGGTCTTGCATTAAATCACAGTTTATTCGTGCCAGTGAAGATGTTGTGTTACCTAAATGGCACCTTTTGAAGTTGGAGCAGAATTTGCCATGAGGCCCTTCAGGGATACATCCTGATTTCCTAAGTTGTTGCTCTATTTCTATACATTACAGATGCATTTGTGCTGAAAAAAGGTTTTCTTTCTTGTTGTTGATGCAAAAAGGAGAAAAACAGCTAGTAACAAAAGAGCAATGAAATAAAAGGCTCTAAGTCAGGTACTGCAAAGAGCATGGGCAGTATTCAGATGACTTATTTCAGCACTACGAAGGTACACAGTACAGAGTGACTCAAAGCACTTAAGCTAGAAGTTTGTTTCCCCTACAGTCAGTAGAAAGAAATGGATGCCTCTGAAGAACAATTCTTTATGTTTCACCAAGGCAGCTTCAGCTCCAAACACAGGTGAACTTGGCTATTTGATATGGAATCGACAGAGCAAAATCTAACTTGCATTAAGTAATCGAAAAGCTGGCATACATCAAAATGCAGCCTACAGGCATGGAGCACCACATGTATTCTCCAATGGAGGTCCCAAAATCAAAACACAACACACTTGTGAAAAAAGGTGCTAGGTCATTGTTTTCACCTGATGTCATTACCATGAGAACATGCGGATTTAGCTAGAGGCACAGGACTTGTCTGTGCTGCAGAAGTGAATACCAGCAGGGATGCCACAAAATCAGACCCAAGCGTGCTCCCTACAGATGTGCAGCATGGAGGGGCAGGTATTTCAACTGTACACACTCCCATAGCACTCAGCCTACGAAGAGTAGATAACCAGTGACCATGTATGGTTTCCCGGCATCTCCCAGATGTGATTTGAAAGAATGAGTCATAACCAGAGCTAGAAAGTTAATTTGGCAGATTAAAGTAAGCACATGCCAAAGCTGCAGAAGCATTTTCCCAATGACAGTAAGACATCCTATAAGAGGACCATGTATCACTGTTTCCCTGTTCCCACTTAGGGTTGGCTGGCTGAAAAATGATGGTTGCTCTGCTGGGGTATTGCCCCTTAACATGATTAAGAAATGGTTCAGTCCAGCAGCGTGGTTGAGACTGGTATGTGTTAGCGATGATACCGAGCCCATCTGACCTTCCAATGAGAAAGTGAATGCAACACGGTCCCAGAAAATCACATCTGAATTACATCTGAAAATTACAGCCCCTGGGGGCTGCTGCTTAGGCTTGTACCAGTGCTCCAGTGCAACAGGCATGATGAGACCTTTGTCTTCAGAAGCAAATTAAGAAATTTTTTGCCCTGCTGCTTCCTTTCCATCCTCTCAAGAACAAGTACAAGACTGACACAGACCGGGAAACACACAGTGGTCCTGCCAGAGACAGAATATAATGGAGCATGAAGTCCTGGTTTGTGTACCAGTATTTTCAATTGATTACGTGACAAACACAAAAGAGAATCCATGCGCCACATACAAGAACCCTACGAAACTTGGCAGGTTCCTTTGATACGTCTGGGAAGCAGCCTGCTGCCATAGTGATTTCCTGCTCCTGCAAACTGACACCAGGCTGTGAAAGAAGAAACATTTGGAAATACAAACAGAAAATCAGCAACCATTTGCAAGGAGGTTTAACCAAAATCTTCTCTTCAGACAGAACAGATGCGATTGTTCTCCATGGCTGGGGTGGGGGGCACGGGCACAATCAAAGTCGAGCAAAAATATACTAGTTCTTTTTAAAATAGCATTCAGAATACTAAACAATGTCTATTCACTTCTGAATGACTATTTATAAGGGTTGTTGCAGTGTGACCAGCATTTTCTTCCTCCTAAAATGATCCCCACTTGCTGCTACCTCAGGAGCAGGTTGAAAAATAAAAGAAGTGGGATAATGTCAGTTGGCTGCTGGACTTTAACCCCAAACGTCATGTAAATCTTTTCAGCTCATCTGCACAACAATGATAGGAAAGTGCTCACAGTGAACTGCGCTAGCACTAGTGGAGATGCATCAGCGCTGATAGTGAAGGAAAGAGGTCATCTGACAACAGGAAAGCAAGGCTTTTAGTACAAATTAAAGGGTGGCATGCAAGGTAGGGAAATCAAAAGAGGACTGTGAGCAGTCAGATGCAGAAATCTGTTAATTTTGGTTTTCATGTCATTCTTTATTGATAACCTTTCAATTCAGTTGAAATTAATCTCTGGATCAAGATTTGGTTCAGCAGGTTTAAAAAATATTTTATGGCATTATCAGGAAGAAGAATCACCAATAGGGACTTCTATACACAATATTTCTTTTACACATTTAGAAAACCTCTTAATTGGAGGCAATTTGATTTTCCATAGTGCATCATGATAATTATTCTAATGTCAACACTTTAAAGGGGAAGGTCAAAAGCCAAGCCAGTCACTTGCTATCAAGAACGTCCTCTAGAGACTTAGTCTGCCAAGACTCTTACCCTAATCCTTCCGAGGTATTCCTTAATGCTAGCAAATCTGCAGCAAATTCTCTGCAGGAAACTCCTGTGCAGAATGTAACACCTACTCAAGTTGCTATTTATTGCAGAAAAGGAGAGAGAGGGGGAGAGAGGGGGAGAGAGAGAGAGAGAGAGAGAGAGGATTATGCTTTTTTCATACTTGATGCTATCTTTTGTGCAATCTCTACAAGCATCACACAAGTTTGGATTTCGGATTTTTCTTTTAGTCAGTTTCCAAACTGTAATTTCCCAATAGAGAATGAAATAACATTTAGCCTGCGACCTTCAGCCAGAGGCTCCTGGAATAGGTAGCATAATATCAATGTCACAGCAAGATTGAAGCACACTGTTTACATCACGGATGCAGCTCCGGAGGAAGCTCCTGCACACAGAATGGAGCCAGAATGAGGCAAGGAACTATTATTCCCGCCCTCAACTTTTTTTTCATTCTAGAAATTCTGGAACACCAAATTTCAAATAAATACCTGTNGCGCGGGGTGCGGGGGGTGGAGGGCAGGGGAAGATTGGACATGACGCTTATGAAGCATCGTCCGTTTCAATATGTTCATTTGTTTTCTGTTCCAAGACAGCAATGCAAAAAACTTGAAAGGTCCAAAGGCCATAAAGAAGTGGCTAGATGTATCTGTGTTTACTCACTTTAGTAAAGCAAATTCATGGCATTATAAGACTACAGAATAAAATGATATACGAGAGGGGAAAAAAGGGGAGGAAAAAAAAATATAGGATTTTATTGTGGGTTATCTTGGTAAGAAAATATCTCAATTTGAAAGGTAGCTATAAACAGAATATACCAGTAGGGTCAAAAGAGGAAATTGGTTTTAGTCTAATCAAAGCAATGCTGTGCTGTAGTTAGATTTGTTCTCTTACTACCCTTGCAGGCAGGTATCATATTGTTCAGACAAATAGATAGGAAAGTCAACGTTGACTGTCCATCCGTCACTGCTGTAGCCAGATAAGTGTCCCAGGATGTGGCAGAATTACAACAGGCTGAGCTGTTCTGTTCCTGCTCTTGCTACACTAGTGAAATATTACAGTGAGCACCAAATGCTGAAGTTTAATAGTTCTTTTCTCCTGGTCTTCTGGTTTTTGTTGTTGTTGTTTTTTGTATACACCTAATTCAGTAAAGAGAGCTAATACAAAACAAATTAAATTATGACTATTAAGCTATCTCTCGGGGAAAATTTTCAGCATGGTTAGCAGTAAATTAGGCAAACTTCTCCTTTAGCATTAATGAGAGTTTTGCTTCCAATTCCTCTGCATTAGAGTTGTGGTAGCCCTGACCCAGCCAACCCCCACAGCTTCCAGCATTTCATTATGTGAGTTTAGATCCAGCCTGTTACACACTGTGAGATGGATGTATGTCTCGTTTGTGACTGCAGACATGGGCAGAGGCCCAGGGAGATTCCAGGAAGATGTTTTATTGTGAGAACAAGGAAGCAGAAGGTGCATAAGAGAGTTGCTATTGAAGATAATTTTGTTTTCTTTGCTGTGTGACAGAACTTTTCCAGTGTTAAAGGATATCTTCCTCTGCAAAAGTTTACCACTGCCAAATGAGCAGGAAGGCCCAGAATAAAGCACAGGTACACACACACACAGAAAGAAGAGAAAGAGAAAAAAAAAAAAAACCACAGGTTCTCTTACAAGAAGGGCTCAGGAAGGCAAGCTACCTCTGCTGACAGGCCAGCCATCCCCAGGCTGCTGCCACAGAAGACCTCCCTGCCGTTCTCTTCCCCTTCGCTTGCACACCTGCATCACACTGGCATTGGAAGGAGGTTACTGCAATACCCATGTTTCTTGCCATAAAATGGTTTTCTGCTATAGAAAGACTGGGAAGTGGGCACTAAGCTGTATTTTTTGGACTACATACAATTCACTATGGAAGAAAAGCTACTGCCAGAACTACATGTTTGTTTATCCCGGCTACGTAAATGACTAGGTTGTCAGTGGGCAGTTTCGCTGGATGTTGCTTTCGCTCTTTTGACTCACTTTTCTTTTCTTTGATTTTGAAAGAAGTAGAAAATAGAAAAGCGAAAAATTGGTACATGATCTTACTTCCTTCTTGAGCACAGAAAAGAATTAAAAAACACCTTTTAGATATCATGAACAAGCTATAGCATTTATGAAAACACGTGGTTTTCAAATACTTGCAAAAAATGCAAATACAGATTTATTTACATTTTCAACCACTTACTACATACAGTCTAAAGTTATTTCAAAATTTAATAAGAGGAATACCAGAAGTATTAGAAAAAATATGTTTTATATGCATGAAATTGCAAATTACTCATAGCAAGGACATTTTTTTGTTGCAGAATTTCCTAGTTAAGAATATATTTTCTGCTAAATTTTACATCTGTCCAAAAGGGTATTATCAAAGGAGATTTTTTCATATCTATATCTTTTCCCTTTTCCCTGTAAGAAAATAGCTCTCTTTTTTTTTATTTG
>VXAL01014951.1:37840-128734 GCA_013399475.1 Chauna torquata | reverse complement strand
CTGCTGGGGCTAAATCACAACACAAATGTAATGTCAGGATTGCCCATATTCGCTGTCACATGGGCTACAAACCACTTTAGCAAGCAAATCCCTTACTACTCTGTAGAACTGTGAAAATACACAGCCCTTTCATATACACTGCATTGAGAGGCAACTACAAACTCAGTCTACTGCTGTCTTTGACAACAGGGTGTTAAATCACAGCTGTCAAGTATAGCCAAGGTAATACAAGTACATCTTTATAGCAAACTCACTTCTGCTTATTTCATGTTTTATGCCATGGGAGCAAGCAGCAATTCTCATGATGTTAATTGTCTTTTCCTATTTAATGAGGAAATCTCATTAAATTGTTTATTTTTCATTTATCTTTTCAAATGTATAGAAGAATGAGCTTACCTTTCTTAGCCAAAGATGAATCTTTACAGGAGTCTAAATGCAGCAGTCTAAATTTTAATCAAACTTTTTGATTTAAATATTTTTAAATAACCCTAAAGCAATGATTACCAATCATTATAGTATACCTATTCAAGTAATTACATTAGATAAAAATTATACAGTAGTGCAGGCTTTCTCCTAAAGATTCACAGAAAGTAGATCTTCAAAAATATATTTAAAAATAGAAATCCCACTCCCTTGAACAAATTAAATCTTTTACTTTGGGCTGAGTAACATATTTCATTCCATCCTAAAATGTATTTCTGAAAGAGGGCAGCATCATCTGGTTTGACCACAAGGTGGAGATGAAAGGGCAACTAGAGTGTTTTCTCTTTTTTTAATCTATTGAAGTTACCCACAGGTCAAATGTACATTATCAAAACTGTCTAGTCTTACAGACTGGACAATGAGAAAAACAAATAGGGACCATCTGACACTATGTTTTGAAACATCTGGGAAAGAGATAAAAACATTTCAGTTCACTGTGAATTCTAGCTAAACCTCTGGGGCAGAATCAAGAAAAAGGGACAGTTTTCTCCTCTAGATGAAATACAACATGTCTCTCTCAGATCTTATTGCCAGAGTAGCTGAAAAAGTAGGGTGGAATGTAAGTAGATACAATGAGACAACCATGCAATACAGATGAGGTATTCCTTGTAAAGTCACTTCTGGTCTTTCAGTATTTCTGGTGAAACTGGACCTTGTGACATGTTTATCAGCACAAGAACCCAGCCAGAGAAAAGAAAGCTGCTAGGTTTGCAGAAGAATTATTCTCACAGGTGGTGTGGATGGCCAACTCCATCACGTAAAAAGTCCACACTGAATGTTGACAGCAATGCAGGAAATCTTAGTTACTTCAGCTGTCTGAAGGACAGTTATTTTTAAAGTGGTCACATGATTTGAGTTCTCAGATAATCAAGACACATCAAGACACATCAAGACAATACTGGTGAAAAGATTTGGGATATTTGTAGGGTGCAGAACGTGGGCCGAACTCCACATTGCAATGTTCTCCGTTGCCTTTTTTGTTTGTGCTGAAAATTAATCCAGATCCTTCTGGGTTTAGATGTAGAGGTTTTATTCTCACAGATGTCAAACATTAATCTATGCCAAAAAGCCTCTGTGATTCAAGGCATTAATTGTATATGCCATTTCACAGTCTAGACAGTATTATTGAACCAAATCACTGCAGAGAGAGTTGGGAAGCTTCAGCTGTTCTCAATAATGACATAAACAATATACGCATCCCAACCTACCTTGAAAGCAAGCAGAATATTTAATCACAGAAGATCTAATCTAAAGTTGTACTCAGTTTAAGCAGTGATTTGGATCACAACAATCTATCAACAAAGTGATTTTTTGGAAAGAAAACTGCTGTACTCCTGCTGCACCCTTACTGACAAAAGTGACACATTCATTAGTACGCTGCTGTTGGAATTTTTACCCTGCTTATCAGCGTAAACAGCTGCTCTTTACAGAGCTCTAGTCATAAGCTGCCATCATAATCAAAGGGCACAAGGTTTCGAAAACAATCCCGAAGTGGGAAGCTCAATACCACCCTTTTGTCTCATCAAAATTGAAGTTGCAGTATTTCCTGGATTTTAGCACTGTTTTGTTCTACATAAGGATTTCAGCATTTTCATCCCAAATAGCTGCTACAGCAGTTTCTAAAGAAAGAACAGAGCAGTGTGAAGCAACATGTCATTGCTAGTGCCCAAATTATTATTTCTGTGCTTCCAATTCACTGCCTCTTTCTTATTGCTGCTCAGACAAGCTTGCCAAGCACTGGAGAGATGCAAATTTCAAGTCATCACTTATATTCACCAATATGCAGTTTAGAAAATCTGACCTGATTAAAACATAAAAAAACAAATTTATTTTAACTACCAGAATTTTACCATCTTGTTCTTTCCTTCACGAGAAGTGTTCTCAGTATTGCCAAGTTCCTAAATTAAGTGATACTTAGACTTCTGCTGCCCCAGCTTCTGGAATCATACGGTTCTCTGAGATCTCATATTCTAGCCATTGTTGTTACAGAGCAAAAACACTTAAGCAAATGCATTTCTTTTCCAGTCATATGATTTGTGGCCAACGGGTTGAGAAATGATTTTTCAATCTTCAGGATTGGCAGAACTCTATTTTCCAGATCATACAGATGCTGTACCCCCTGTGCTGTTCTTAGCCATACATCGCTAACAGCTGTAGGCTGGTATTTCCCTGTGCCAGACAGGCCTTGTTTGTTCTGGTCAAATGAGCAGGGATGATTTCTCGTCATATATCAGTATCAGAAAAAATGAACTGTTTAGATTAGCAAGTCTGCTTACATGAGAGAAGCCCATTTGTTCTCAATTTCCAATACATGCATCTGCATCAAAACATAAGCATTATATGTATATAATACATGCAGCCTGAGGAAGCATGAGGAAGCCTTGCTTCTCTGTTGCCACAAGCTGTTTTTACAATTCACGTGTAAAAAGTGAAGGTCAGAGAATCAGCCAGTGGCAAAGCTGGAAGAGACATCTTTATCTCCAGCCTATCCTGATCCCTCCAGATCAAGTCTCTTCCCTTCCTCAGGAAGTGGCAAGAACGGCACCATGAAATAAGGAAATTCCATCCTACACACTAAAAACATTGAGATTATCAGGAAAAATCAATCAATCAATAAATAAACTGGGCTTTCTGGAGTTAAAATAGAGATTCATTTAGATTCCGCACATCTTAGTTAAACCAATTATAACTGAATTATTTTATGCCTAACATAACTGTCATGGATTAGACTTGGCTGACAAGTAAATGCCCAGCCAGCTGCTCACTCCCCTCACCCTGAGTGGGACAAGGAGAGAAAATAGGAAGAACAGGAATGAAAAATCTCATGAGTCAGGATAGAAGCAAGGAGACTGCATACCAATCACCATCATGGGCTGAACAGACTCGATTTGGGGAAAATTAATTTATCGCCAATCAAAATAAACATTTAATTACTTATTTGGGTAGTGGGACACAAGCAGACAAGTATTCAAAGAACACCTTTCCTACCCACTTTCCTACGCTTAACTTCATTCCCAACGCTGCTGCCCCCGCAGATGCACAGGGGTATGCGGGGTTACAGCCAGTACACAGCAATTCCTCTCTGCCGCAGTTTGGACCCGGCTGGAGCTGGATGTGTCCAGCACAAGAAAGCCCCTGGCCTCTTCTCACAGAAGCCACCCCTGTAGCACCCCCACTACCAAACCTTTCCGCTTGCACCCGGTACTGAAATCTAAGGCAAACTCCCATTGTGGGGAACTCCTCAAATGCTAAATATTTTTCAACTGGATCACAATTGTAATTATTAAGCACAAATTATGTCCTTTTTCTGAAACAGTTAGTGACACAGGAGTTGATCATATCAGAGGTAAAAGAAGGCACAGACATTATCTAAATATTATGTAAGTTTTTCAAACCTCCCAAATTTCTAACTCACAGCCGAATCTGCAGATACTCATTTCAGTGTGACCTGGATCACAACACAGATCCTTTGCTAGGAAAGCCCTCTTTCATGGAATAACATTTTCTTCAGAAAATAAGATGCACGGGGGGACAACAGATATTGTCCTCCATTTCAGATTCTAGGGCTTGCTGAAGCTTTTATCAGCACCCTTCAGAAGGAGACATCCAGAGATAAGATGAGGAAAAGCATGGGACAAGATTCAGTGATAATATCCTCATTAAGATCTTTTGTAGCCTTGAGGAAATCATGAGTTTTTTATTATTTTTCAATTTAGTCTCCTTTTCCCACTACAGCTCTCTTTCTTTCACTGGAAAAAATAAAGAATAGTGCAGGTAGTTTAGGTAAAAACCTAAAGCTGACAAAGCATAACTTCCCTTAATCATCTACAGATTAGGTTCATCACTGCTGTACAGTTTACGAGGATGTTTAAGATCGAGCCTGGGAGGAGTGAACAGGTATGAATAAAGTGTGCTTTAAATGTCATGTGTAGCCTGTTCTCCATCTCATAGAGGTACTATTAGTACTCATTCTGTGGTGAGAAAACCCAGCCTTCAGCAGAGCACTTTTCTAAGCAGGCAGCAAGTTTTTAACCTGAAGACGTCAAGGCATGGGAATCATCACTTCCTATGGTAGTTCGTTCCAACGCTTAGTCATGCTCACTGCTAAAAATACATGCCTGATCTACAGTTTGAATTTGACTGGCTGTAACTTGGTGGGTGTTGCGTCTTTTTCACTCAGTGAAAAGGTCCTCTACCACCTGCACTGTTCCCCTGTGTATGTTTCCCACATATTTTCATGTTGCGATCAGATCACATTTTAATCTCCTGTATTTCCATTTATATTGTTCTTTATATGCTATTATAGCTATCTAACCAAAGGATTAGAGCTTCCAGAAAGGCATTTCTTATTTGAGGAAATTAATGTGTACAAGCCAAGATAACCTGTCAGTTTATTTCACAGAGTTTTCTTCAAATCTTGAGGCAAAATTCCACTAAAACTAATGAACTTGTCCCCGTATAGCTTGTAAAGTTTGGCCTTTTCAGGATGAGACATATCAATGAACACTCTTGGCTAATTTGGTGGTGGTGACCCTATACAGAAAGGCTTGCTTTCGCGTTTCTTGTCCCGCCACTCCACCAAATTCCACAAATTTGCACTCGATACCGTTGGCAAACAGGTGCACAATGCAACTACGTCCTAGTTACAGCTGTTAGCTACTGACATTAATGCAGTGTCACAGTACCTGCAATACTGCCTCAGTGCCCTGCTCTGCACACTGTGCCTCACTGCGTGCTCAACTCAGCCTCTCTTGTCTCTCACCTCAACATCCCATCTTTTGAATTAGGATGCCATCTCTCTCGTCTTCTTCTGTGGTAATCGTTCCAAACGGCAAACTTGAGTTTTGCTAACTTTCTGTGGCAGTATAGCTGGCTTTCGCAAGCTCTTTTGATGCAGAGGCAGAAAATGACAATGAAACTAGCATGTATTTGTAATCAATATTGTGACTGTCCTGCACGTAAAAAGTCCACTTGACTGAAATTGTCTGTAGACAGTAACAAGAGCAATACACACACCCGTACGTACAAGGCTCACTACTGCATACCTTGACCA
The DNA here is from genome assembly GCA_013399475.1 of Chauna torquata. Classification (NCBI taxonomy): domain Eukaryota; kingdom Metazoa; phylum Chordata; class Aves; order Anseriformes; family Anhimidae; genus Chauna; species Chauna torquata. Next base: position 123,198 of record VXAL01014951.1, on the reverse strand, counting down.
CACTTCAGAAAGACTGTAGCCTTTTAAAGTTACAGGAGACGTTCAGACCGGACAACTCTTTCAGTTCTAAATCTTTCTCCAAGTGTAGTAGGAAATATGTTTTGGACAGGAATCCCTCATAAACTGTAGTGTGTCATTTCAGAGTGGCCTTAAAAACCCTGTCATACATTAGCAACATCCCACCACCATCAGATATCTCAGACTTGAATCAAATGCTTCTGTTTACTTCCTTTTTTTTTTTTTCCTCAGCTTGAAGTCATACTTTTAATTTACTTTCCTCCATACTAGCTGTACATTTAGCTGAAGTGCAAGACTGAAAAACAATCTGCATCTTTTGGTCACCTTTACCCATTTTATCTATATGGCCAGTGATCTCATCTCTCTCACAGGGACTACAACTTCAAACTAACACGCCAGAATCTACCAGGCCATGGCATTTGGCTCTCTCTGCAATCTGTTGATCTCTGATCTATTTTCCTCTTACTTCAAACTCCAACACTAGCCCTCCTGCAGCAGGAGGGAGACAACAGAACACATGCCTGCCCTCAATCTTACTGTGTTAAGAAGTTAAGAACCTAAATATTGTTCATGCTTAGGATGTGTAGATTTCTAAATTCCAAAACAGGTTTTAATAATACAGTGGTTTGCAAATTAAAGAGCAGTGGGAAAACTACCTCTGAGAAATCCAGAAGTTGCCTCTTATCTTTTTCTCCCCTAAGGAACAGAAAACATCAAGTTTCATTCTCCCAAAGTTCACACCTTTAACCGGAAGCTCCCCACGCAGCAACCACAGGGCCATAATATTTATCTTTTTGTGACTCTGTCCACCAGAGGATTACACAGAAACTCATATCCTGTCTGTATGCAGGATTTCCTTAAATAGACAGCTATCTGGTGACAGCAGCCTTATCAGCCCGAGGTTAGGATTGTCATCATGGCACTCACCACATTTCCCTGTGAAACAGGTGTCTGTTGCCATCAGACGGAAACCAAGGCACAGACAGAAAGTGAATCTCAGTAGCTGCACTAACTGACCACCATAAGTGTTCAGCCAGCTTGCCTTTCTTATATGCCTCACTCCTCAAAAAACCTCGTGGTTCTAAAGAGTACACTTATTCTGGCAAAAGGTTGTGGCAGACTAGCAGAACTGTACCAAAACATCTTCAGACAAGCAATCCCACAAGCTCATTAGAGGCCTGCAATATTAGTGATATGGAGGATAAAGCACTCTGATTCAAATAGATAATAATAGAGGGAAAAAGGGAAATTGAAGCTCATGTGAAATGCAGTCTGAAAACAAAACAAACCAACCGAACAAACAAAAAACAACAGAGTTTTTAGAAGAAGGGCAGAAAGATTAGAATTCAAGCTTGGTTAGCTAATAATTACTATCAGGACTAGAAATTATATTCTGATTCCCTTGATCCCCATAATGCAAGAGCAGCAGGATGCTTGACCACACCTCACACCAATTTCAAGCTAAGAAAATGAAGCAACTTCATTCAGTGCATAAATGGGCTATGTACCTCTTTATTACCAGCTATTGCTGAAATAAAAAAACACCCAGGAAATGTCTCCATATCCTGTTCCTTCCATCAAGCCAAGGAATTTGGCATTTTAAGAAATCAGAGAAGTGAAACATCTTCCTAGTGAGAAAGCAGAGCCTTAACAATTACTTATTTCAGTGCAACCTCTTGCAAGATTTTCCTCCTGAACAAAGAAAGAAGGGCTGACTCCAACGCTTTGGACCTCCAGCACAGAGGGGAGCTACGGCTCATCTGCAAGTTCCCGCTCCTTCCCTCTCACCAAACATCTGTCTCAGTTCATCCGGTCCTCTGAGTCACTTCCTCCCCACTTTTCAGTCATCTGCCCTCAGTGCACTTCTCCAAGTAAGCCCAGTCTTCTTTGCACAGTCTGGAGCAGGGTTCATGGGAGGCCTTGCTGGGAGGTAGGGCTAGAACATAACCACAGCGTGTCACGAGGTGAAACTCCTAACCTTTGTGGCCTGTGCAGGAGTTTGGAGCAGGCAAACATCATGCATCTTAGTGATCTTAACGCTGATTTCAAAAGAGCCACAACATTTCATCCCAGCAGAAACTGTGCCTTCCGCATATGTTAGTGACTCCACAACTAGCTCCAAGTCAGCTGATACATCATCGCGTTGTGCTGGGTGGACGCGTTTATCCCCACAGGGCAGCAGTCAGTTGCATGAACAAGTTGCTATGCCCTCCCTAGATGCTGTGCTGACTTGACTGTACCACTTCCATTTCTGAAGCTAGCTCAAAGCCAGCTCAGCGAGCTTTGCACCGTCAGCAACTGCACAGCGTGGACGTGGCCTGCAGAAGGTCTTGAGACAGGAATCCAAGGAGCCATGGGAAGCAGAATTTCAGACTAGGCTGCAGGGCAGTGTTTAGTGCATTTAGCCCAACACCCCCAGAAATACTTTGACACATGGGTAGAATTTTATTTACCTACATGCGTATAAAGAGTGCACAACAGCTCTGAAGTTAAAGGCAGGTCCTCCAATTTCTGTCTTGCTATTAAATGCAAGCTTCCCTGAAGGGAGAGGGACTCTGGGAATGTGTGCTTCACCTCAGGCTTACCTACCCTCCAGCAGGAGTTGTGTAAAAGAAACCATATTCTCATCAGGACTTTCAGGTGTGTGGGTGTTTCCAGGAATAAACAACACTCAACCACAGAACAACCAGGAAGCGGCTTTATAAGCATACCATGTCACTTTACTGCTACAAAATTTATAAATTTTATCTGCAAAACAGCCAGCCTGCCTCATTGTGCCATTCTAGAAGGGGAGTTGCCAAGTGATGAGCTAGGAAATGTCCCCTGTGCACTGCCCTTCACAGCATGCTGAAAGCAAGAACTGAAATTACAGAGCCTGCAATTGCGAGCATTCGGACAATCGTATTTTGGGCAGACCTGTCAGTCATATTCCAGGTAGACTGGATGAACTCTATTAAAGTTCTGAACTGGAACAGTAGGAGGAACAGCCAGTCAGAGTAAAGTGCACTTACAAGGTAGACGTAGGAGAAGTTTTGCATCTGCCCCCACAAGAAGTGAGGCTTTCCAATACTTTTGCTTTCTCTTTCACATACAGCCATATGCAAAATTAATGTATTTTTTTGCAGAGGATGCAAACAAAACTTATAAAATTCTTTTTCCTTCATTATAAATGCAACAAGTTCTAGGCTCTAAGATCATCAAAAGGCAGGAAATTCATAGAGAAGTGTGACACACACTGCTATCTCTGACAGAATTAGTGTTTTTGATGCCGTATACATTGGACAAGACCATTATACATAATGTAATTCAGCCTTGATTCCACTTACTTGCCAAATTCCCAGACAAGATTATTGTATTTCATTACTAGGGCACGCACTTACTCTGTGAGTAAAACACATCTCTCAGATGCAGAGAATCACAATACTTTTCCAGAAGCATTCTCAGCTTCAGAGACAATTGGATTTTCTCATATATGTGTAGCCTGTTGTGCTATGTGTATGGTCCCAAGATTTAGGGTCCTCAGCTGACATAGAAGGAGACACAGCAGGGAGAATGCTCACATGGAGAAAATCGTGGCAGCTCCATGAGAAGTCAACAGACCCAGGCCAGGTTATAAATTTATACCAGCTGAAGTTCCAGTACGCTGATGTTCATGTCATCATTGGAAATGAAGCTCCTGAAAGAATTTAATTTCTGTCTGCACTTTGATAGTTAAATTCCAGCTTTACACTCCTGTACTTCTTATTGAACAAGTTATTAGCACGGAATCTGCTGTCAGCAAGGACTTTAAGGCTGAGTAAAACCACTTCAAACAGAGCAGATCACAGACTGTGCCTTTGTCAAATAATATCTGATGACATTATGATAATTAACATAAAATGGGTCTGCAGTCACCCACACTGAAAACCATGGGCAAAGCTCATGCTCAGATCTTTGTTCTCTGTACACAGAAGATAGGGAAAGTTCAGACTCCCAGAAGACTGTGATGGCTCTGCATTGCACCTTAAATAAACGATCCTTGGTTTTGCTTTGCTGCTGTGTAAAAACATGCACTCACTGGAATTGTCTTTTATTGCACCTTATTGGCAACTTCTTCATCCTCAGCTATGTCTCAGGCTTCAGCCTCAGCTATCACAATCAGTTTATCCCTCTCTTTCTCTTCCTTTCCATCAAATGCACACCACATTTCTGACTGATGCAGCCAGCAAACTCTGATACTTTTTCCCAAACTCCATGCATTATTTCTCCATCTAGGTCATCCTCTGTCACACTCTGTCCTTTCTCAGCGTCAGTTCCTCTGTCATGGGATCCTGGTTCCCAATGTGTAACTGAGAGGACAGGAAGAAGACATAAAGGATTGACCACTTCTTGTAGTAAATTTATGTTTTCAGTAATGTCCCGCCACAGACTTCGCATGTCTCACTTCCTAAGTTCTGTTGTCTGTAGCAGTATTTTCACAAGGGTAAAAAAAGGCATGGTGGCAGTACTCCTTAGCCTCAGTTGTCCTCAGATTTCTGTCCTACCTTCTCATATGAGCCCCCCGACTTGTTCTTGGACACTCAGCCTTCAAGCAGAAAGTTGCTAACAAGGCTTCTTCATAACATCTTAAATGATATTTGCCTAGCAAAAGAATCCTGCTGTCTAATTTCTGGTTCTGAAGGAATTCCTGTAGGAACGGCACAGACCTGTAATTGTGACAATTTAAAGTCGCATTTTTGTTATCAACAAGATAGTTTACTCTCTTCTAAAATCTCTATCCTGTTGCATCTTTCACTTTTTAAGTCTTTCAGTTCATGCAGCAATCATCCAGTCTGACAAATATCTGCACTTTTACACCACCTTAGTTTCATTTGGCCTTTGCATCAAGTTTGAGCAGCATTTCTTTCACATTTAAGGCCTCATACTGCTTACATGTTGCCTAATTCTTTCTCCAGCCTTGTATCTTAATCTTGACTTACACAAACACCTCCTCTTCCTCTCCATGCCCTTGACTAAAATATAGCTATGTTATCTATTCACATACATTACTAATTCCTAGATCAACGGTAAATACTCAAAATATAAAGCAGAGTGTTACTTTGAATAGCACACTGAAAACCTCAGATCAGTGCTGAGGAGTGTCAAAACGTTAAATGGAATTTAAAAGTCAAGTGGGAAAAATGTACAGTACTCCTCGCCACACAAAACTGTAGTCAATAATAAGACCCTAGACCAAGAAGACTGAATTTCTGCCTTGTCTGATTTTCTTTAACGCTGTCATTATCAGTCTTTTTTTACTTATTTACATATGACTTTAATTCACACTCCTTTGCTCCAGTGAACAGTAATGCAAACCATTTTTGAACACTAGTTTGATCAAACAAAATTACCAGAATATCAGACTATTGTCATCAGTGCAGCCTGTCGATGTCCAAATGTGCTGTGCAGTCCTAGCTCCTGAACACCTCAATTTCTTGCTGACTTTATCTGTTTTCTCTCTTTACTGCTTTTGTATCTGTCCTCAGTGGTAATTATTCTGACTTGTAGCTTTCAACAGCTGAAACCTTCTCTACTGCTGGCCCACAGAATTGTGCCAGGGAAGAGTTGTGGCTTAAGAAAGGAAAAGAAAACTCTGAATCTGAAAAGACTAGATCAGTGAGGAAGTGGAGAAATAGGTACAGTGCTAGCAAAAACAAACAAACAAACAGTATTCTGGAAAAAAAAAAAGTTTTTCATTGAAAGATGTGGGTCAACTTCAATATGTATGATTTCTGTTGAAAAGTATGTAAAATAGTATTTCTTTCCTCACACTCAGTCTCTCCTCCCAGGGTCTGGAAAGCCTTGTTGTTCAAGATGGAAACAAAGCTGCCAGTAACTACTGAAGGGAGAAATCATTAAGATAGACAGGAGGAGGGAATTTTCTATGAGGTAGTGACAAAGAAGTGCCAAAGATGTAGAACAGCAGTAGTAGTGGTGACAAAGATGAAGAAAAAGTACCTCTCTCGTTACCCAAAATGAAGATTTTCTTTTTGTATTAAACTCAGGCTTGAATAATCTCTTCGACTTCTACCCCATCTGAGCTCTGCTGCAGGGTTTATCTTCACTCATCAGCCTCCTGAGGAGAGCCAATGAACAGAAGGCAGAGTTGTTCAATCTGTTTCCTCAGCGTTCGCCTAGGCTCTCAGCACAGGAAGCCTAGTGCTCTGAAAAGTCAGAAGGAAGAACCTCTCCAGCTTTGAGGAGCCAGGCAGTCAGGAGAGGAGCGGGAAAGGGGGAGAGAAAACACTGGCCTTGGCTGCTGAGGATGCGCTGGCAGGCAAGAAATATTTCCTGTGACCACAGCTAGGTTGGCAGCGGGAGGGATGGAGTGACGGAGCTGCCCGAGCCATGAAAGCAGGATCTGACATGAAGATTGCTGGAAAGGCTGTGTGTGTTTTCATGCTGCTCACCATCACCAAGCTCACAAGAACAGCGGGTGAGTCTAACTGTTCTCTGGGACCGATCACTTCTCAGGGTAGAAGAAAGGGAAATGTGCACAGATATTTTCTTCTCATAAGGGCTATCTGTCATGTTATGACTTTCTTTAGTTGCTAAAAATTATGGAGCACAATTGAAACATGCTTTCCAAATATCCACTCCTGCTTTTCTTTTCTTAGTGGTCACAAGGCTGCCAGTCATTATCCCCCTAACTGCCATATAGGCAATTATTTCGTGACTCTTAGCTAGGAATGTACCATTAGTCACAGACAGCCTTTTTACTCAGACCTCTAAATCCACATCATCTGAGAAACCAATCTATTTCACTTATTAAAAATATGCCCAGGAAGGTGTTTGTGAACTTGAAGCTTTTGGCTATGTAGTTTCTGCTGAGGAGAGGTGGTAGACACTATGAAATCGGGCAGGGATCTCTTGAGTATTTCTGAAGAGTGGTAGAAGATCACCGGTGTGCCGACAGCTGGGAGCTTCTTCTGGAATTTCATTCTGAGTGAGGCTAATGGGAATGACTGCTATCAAGGACGGGCAGGGCTTTGGTGCCAAAGACAGTGACAATCCTAACCCTTTCTAATTCTATCTATTAGTGTAGCTGACTTAATTTTAACATATTCTAGCTCTGGCAGTTAATTTCTCCTAGATACTGTTCATTTGCATTTCTAGAGCTCATGCTCTTCCAGGTTGCCACACAGCAGTCCAGGGACTTGGTCATGAAATTAGGGATTTGAGCAGCAGTTCCAGAAACCTAAACTGCCAGCTAGAGACATCTCCGAATAACATGTAACACACTTGTGTCCATTTCTATTACAGACAGGTAGAATTAAGCTGCATGGACATGAGTCATTTCATTCCACTTGCCCAGAAAAGAAGAGTGGCTCCTTAGAGATATTTTTAAGCAAAACGGTCATTGTTATCAGTGAGGGAACACCTGTCTATAGTGTGTCTGGCGGATCAAACGAGGAATCCAAACTGATAACCTCAGTGCCACCCACTGAAAAAATTTGAAATACTTCACAAACTTTATTAAACTCTGTATTGATAAACTCACAACAGGCATACTGGAGGTTAAAAAAAAAAAAAAGAAATTATCTCAGATGTATACTGAGGAAGCATCTCAAGGTCATACACATGGATTATGGTAGTATCAGAGACAGTCTATACTTTTGAGTACAGCTGATCAAAAAGTAAAGGAGTACAGACATGCCACAAAATGTTGAAGAAAATGGGGGAGACAAAGGAGAATCCTACTGGCAAATTTTCTTTTTAAAAAGGGACTTTGCTGAAAATTTAAAAAAATCCAATGCCAGAAAAGTTCTCTTTTTCACCCAAAAGGTAATTGGATTTTAACCTCTTGGTGTCTTGAATCAATAATATTCCCCTTCAAAGAACACAAAAAAAGATTTTTAGTTAAAATCTAATTTCATGTTTGAACCTCCCCCTTCCAAAAAAACAGCACACTTCTGATGGGAAGTTCTTAGCTAAGACTGTTTTTAAACATGTTTCCTTCAATATTAGTGTGAAGGTTCTGAGCCAGGTGTAGTGACGACGTTTTTCCCTTAGAGATCACAGGCCAAATGTGTTAAGACGATCTAGTGTATGTAGTCTATCCAGAGAATTTTAATGCTGTATGAAGCGCAGAAGGAACTATGCTCCTCTTCTGAAGACCAGAGCAAGCTACCCTGAATGAAATTAGGTCATGCAAAAACTGTTGTGCATAACTAGGCTTTATCTGCATTAGTGTTTTCCTTGACATTTCCTTAATATGTTGCCTCGTGTGGCTTGGTCAGTTTTTACAACGGAAGAAGGGGCAGCAACTTCATGATTGTTATATCTAGATCTGCCTCCAAGCAGAGCCGGGTCATACGTTACGGAAGCTGCTGGTGCATGATCTGTACTAATGACCCTTCCATGAGAATCCTCATAGTAGCAGCAGTGGAAAAGACTCAGAATTAAAATCTTTTAGGCAAAACTTTGAAGACTTCCAAATTTAACTGAACAAATAGGACACCTCAGGTAGTTATGTGCATACTCCAAAGGAAAGGGGATAAGGGAGGGCAATTTCTTCTATGGGAGGTTCATATAACTAAAGTCTTTTTATCAGAGTAACATTTGCAATGTTCAGCTGTGTAAGTCCTGCATCTCCAGAACTATCCTGTGACAATAGATATGACCAAGTGCTTCAGAAAGCTGCAGGAAATCTATTGTCAGTAATGAGATGCGATTCTCTATGGTTAGTTCAGTTTTACCAATAGTAAAAAACTGAAATCAATGGCATTGCAACAGTGCTGAAATTAGAGTGTATGAGGTGAATAAAAGTGAATTAGAACTTCAGAGCAACCTGTCTACAGTACAAGTTCACCCACCTACATAACTTTCCTGAATGCAATTGCTTTCACTTAGATTCTTTCCTTAATAAAACTTTTAAATTCTCCTTCACTAGTGTACTAGTGTTCTACTGGCTTCTTACTTCCATTGTGTTAGTGAGTTTCAGTGCTCCTGTCTCTGCTGCCTCCTATTCTAGTTTACTTCTGCATCTTGGTCCTGATACAAAAATCATAGGCTAAAAAACTATTTTGGTAAATTTACATTTGTTTCCATTTTGCCACTGCTCTGCTGCTCCTTTGGTTCTATGTGCTGGAATCCTTTTGACTTCTTTTACACTAAAAACACCTGGATCACAACAGCCTGTTTTTCTTACCCAAATGCTTAAAACATAACTCAGTACTATTAAATTAAGCAAAAAATTTTCTCAGAAGACAACTAAATTGCCCTAATGCAAGCTTCAAAGCATGTTCATGTGACAATAACATTTTACTTTGCCAGGGTCCAAACACAATGTCTGAAGGTGTCTGGTTTCAAAACCCCACAAACGGGGAAGTTCAATTTTGCATGTTCACCACATACTCCATGACTACAAAGCAGATTTTCTTTAATTGGTAATGCACTTACAGATGTGCATGCTACTTAAAACTCACAGCAGATATATTTTGTATTTAGAGGTACAATCATTCATAAGAATAAGGAATCTTCTTATGCTGCCTTATCTTTGTATTCAGTAAGAAAATGCTAGAAAAAAATTACAATGCTAAAGCTGAACACTAAGCAAGGTATGACCAAGATTTTAACTATATAAAAGTGAAGTCGTAAATGTGTTTTCACATCAGTCCCTTATCTGCTCTCTGCAAAGTATGAAAAAGAGGGTATACAGCCCACCATTTGCAGTCAATGCTCTCTTTTTGGTTGGAATAACAGGAAAATGCCACTTAAGCATAAATAAACAATACAGCTTTTGTTTTTTTAGTTTTCTTCTTACATGGAGGAGATCAGAAAGTCAAATTCAGCATGCAGAACAGAACATAAAACACTCTGTATCTGTTTCTATAGCGAGAAGAGTCCAGGGCGCCTTTGCAGTTTGTTAGACAGGGTGTCACAGCGCTACTCTGAAAGAAATACCACCCAAACTGCTTTGGCATACAGTGTAAACCTCTTTTCCTCTCATCCATTCCAGCTTACATTCTGCAAGGATAAAGATCTACTCACCCTGCACACAGAGGTTGCTATAGCAAGTTTAAAGTTAACAGCCAGAGTCATATAAAACGCGACAGCTTGTTAACTTCAGTGATGATTTACTATCGGTGGAAGATTTGGGCAAAGGTGCTAATTCTGCAGGCTGGATGACTCCAACACATCATTTAAACACTAACTCCTCCATTAGAGAAGCATACCTATCCTTTTTTCTACAAAGGCACGTTTCTATTGAGACATAGCCCTTTTATGTAAGGGTAGAAGCACAGCCTCAATTAAGGACCCCTAAATCACTACATCCAATTACCCTTTTCTGCATCATATCATGAAACACTTCTCAATTTGTTGTAATAACTATTTTTATTGCTATTACATTTTGAGCTGACGGATTTCAGTGGAAATCTACCATTCCACTCCTCAAAGAACTCCTGAAGTTCTTTTCCCTTGACTTTCCGTTCTTTATATTAATAATACTATATACTTTCTGCCTTCAACAAATTTCTTCACGCACTTCTGATACAAATGCCAATGCCATTATTAAAAACCTTAAACAGAATTAGTATAAAATTAATCTGCTGAAAAACACTATTAGCAAGCTGCCTGCAACCTGACGCCTCCTTTCAACACTGCCTTTTGCTTTCTCTCCTTGATACAGTTCTTTACCCATTGTACTGCCCTTCAATTGTTCCTCTCTTCTTCAGCTTAACTTACGATTTTCGAGAGGACACTGTATCAAACCTCATCTCCAACTAGGTGAGATTTAACATCTTTCCTTTGCCTACAAAATCAGCTGTTTTGAATGACTGCTTGAAAGGATGCTGAAGAAAGCTAAAGAGCATGAGAAGATCATAGAAACATTAAGAACTAGGGTTTGGCTGCTGCAAAGGTATATTGCATCTTGAATGTGAAGACTGAAACCTTGGTTTCTTTATTAAGTTCTGTCAGTTTGCTCAACTTTCTGCAACATATAAATCACTTACTGACATTAAAGTTTGCAATCTAAAAAAACTCCAGCCATGCTGCAAACAATTCATACTGGAAAACTAGAGTTTACAATGAAGAAGTGTAATTTTCTGGCTGTGTTTTAAATTTGCCATTTGAGCTTGGATGAGACAGCAGGAAAGAGAGTCACACTGCAAACGACACAGTAATGGTGGCAGAAGAGAAATGTGTTAACAAGGAAAAAAAAGAAGAATTGGGGTGTGAGGAAGAATGGAGTTTTTGAAGACAGGAAAAAGGCCTAAATGGAATGAAATGGGAATAGGATACATAATGACAAACACAGATAAAGGGTGTTAGAGGGAAACTAACAATAAAGGCGTAAGTCTCTTATTGTGTCCAATGCTGCCCTTTTAAAGATGTGTTGACACTGAAAAAGCTGTGATTGCAACTTCAAGAGACTGAGTCACATCAGCTCGAAGTAGCTGGTTCATGTATTTCTATCACAAAACCTACAGCACTCTAACTACTTACTTACCCAGTGTGCAGGGCAGGTTTTCAGCCTGCACTCTGTCCTGTGCTGTTGCGGCCACATTTCCAGAGTCACAAAGCTGCCATATAAAAAACTCTGACAGTACTTTAGCAATTTCTACACTAGAACAAAGCCCTTCTATTTGTTTATCTTTCACTTCATTCCAGACAAGCCTTGCTAAGTGGTCACAGGCACTTTGTGGTGGTAGAAGGGGAAAACAGATGCAGAGCTCAGCCTATTGTATCTGGCCTCTTCCAAGCATCCGGTACTGCCTTTTCGATTATAACTTGCTATGACTCATATAATATATTCATTCCAAGATACAGTTAGTCATTTACGTGTGGTATTATCACTGCTTCATTTCATTATACCTCTAAGTTTAATATGTCATAATCTGTGGGGGCGAGGAGGGGGGGATGCACCAAAACGCTGTTGTAGATTGTTACTGCAAGAAATAAAGACACTGTAGAATTACGTCTGAGAAAGTAAAGAGCTCTCTTTACAGTGCAAAAAGCTCTTTAACATCTGAATTTCTGAAGAGGCCGTCATGGAACTTGAGTCATTCTGGGGGTAAGAAAAGGTTTTATTGTGGGTTAAAACCTGCTATAAAGAATAACAGAGGCTGGAAATCTTTCTTACTTGAAAAGAATCAAAAGCACACAAGCTGCGTAGCTGTCTCTGATTTTGCAGTGATTCCCCTGAGAATTTTAGTGGTTTCATAATCAAATCTTCCTGTTTTTAAAATATTTCTTTCTCCTTTTACTGTGTAAAACACTCTGAGAAACAGGAGAAATGACTAAGTGACACTGCAAAGGAATTGGTGCAACTAGTTATCCACAAGAGCTGTCAAACACACTACATAAACCACATTAGAAAAACAGTGCATTTTTCCCCCGGTCTTTTTCAATTACAGTAATCTTAGCATGACAACAGTAACCAGAACATTTTTGAAACACAAATACAAACTCCTCGATTGAGTGTGTTTTTTCCTGAGTGAGGATACGTCCATTTTCAAACATAAAACTGGAATCTGTCAGGGCATTGGAATGTGAACTCAACACAGTGGAATAGAGCTCAAGAACCTCCTCAAATATCACTTAAAATCTTCTTCAGCAGTCAGGGGGAGGCACTGAAGGATGACATAATATTATTTGTATTTTAATTAGGTGAACTTCAGAGACTGGAGTCAAATTGGAGGACTTCAGTCTGAAGGCCTCCAAACCTATCCACCCATAACCTGTCAGAGGAGCCTCCAAAGTGAAATCTGCTTACACTGGATTTGTGTCAATAACCAAAATACGATGATTCAGCTCAGAGCTGTACAGAACTCCCTGAACCTGACTCGCCTGTTTCCTACATCAGTATGACTGACAGCATGTTCTCCTGGGCTCTGCACCTTCTGACAGACAGAAGAAATGATTGCCATTTTCCAGAGTTCACTCATTTGTGAAGAATAAGACTGAAAATGGGAAGTTATTTACAATAAATGTGTAGATATATGATCCTTCATATCATTTCTCTTGGGTAGAATTAAATAGTTAACAGGGCTGACATTTAATTATCATCCTTCAGTTATCACTGCACTGAGACAAGCTTGATAGCTCACACCTCTTCAATTTTCTTATTCTCTGCGGACCCACAGAGAGTGAGGCACTGGTTATCCCCTTTTTAAGTTGCAGCAAGCTGTCAGTTCAGCTCAGCTCAACTATAACATGGGATTTCACCTTTAGAGAAGAAGCAGTGCAATGTACTCGCTTGTTTCCGAGCCATCAGTCAAATAGATAAATGCTTACGTGTATGGCATATATGACCTGATACTATAGGTCTTAAACTAATCAGATATCACAGAGGAAACTTTAGTAACTGACGTTTGGCCATATTACGGTATGAAAGCACCATTCCAGAAAACAGTGGTGCGGTGACTAGTCTGAATTTTAACACCTGCAGCATTGAACCTTTCCTCTTTAGGAGTGGAATGGTTTTGTTTGTTTAGTTTGCCTGCACAGCAGACACACTCCCTTTATGTTTAGTTAAATTCCTGGAGAAAGGGGAGATTGTGTCCCCTCTCAGAGCTGCTGAGCTCATACCTAAGAGTGCAGTCTGGGGCAGGCAGCAGTAAGGCAAAGAAAGCAGACTGAGAGACGGACCCTTACAAAGGGTTTGGTTGGAACAGATCCACAAGAAGTCATAGAAGTGATGGCAAAAGGGGACCAGAAGAGGTCATGTGGAGTGTCTGTGCAGCCTGACAAGTCACTGAAAGCTGGCGGACTAGAAAAGAGGACTAGGGGAAAGAAGCCATTTTGTAAAGGCACAGAGAGCAGGGGAGATTTATTTCCAGACCTTTTTATTTAATGAGTATAGCCAGCAATTATGAGTTACCTTAAGAGCTATCACTTCCTAGCATATTGGTTTATGTTCTAATAAAACATACTTTTAGAGACTAGAAGGCTTTTGGAATGCTCACTAGAAAGAAAAGTTATGGCATGTCCAACTTCAGCCCCTGACTAACATGAAGTCCTATCAACATCCGCAAATTAAAGTAAAGCTACGGCTGACCAGGAAGAATAGGATAGGGATGAGGATAATTTCCATTTAAAGAACTGCCTTTGTGCTGGTTGATACCATAGCTATTTGCAGACTCATTCCTGAGCACAAACATTTTGGACTGTCTTTAAATAAAGATAACTCTCTGGTAAAAAAAACAGTAAGTCTTGATATCTCATTAGACTATGTCTTAGCTTGAAATAGGAAGAAAGGCAAATCCTGTTTTTATCAAAAACTGTATGAAAATGGTTAACACTGTTCTTTATAAGCTCCTCTTTTGTAGATTTTCATCAAGTATTACCCATGCCCAGTCCTAATTTGCTTGTGAGCTACAAGCTCACCGAGTTCAAAATCTTAAATCATCTGAACTTGGTACTGTGCTCTGTGGCAAATGGAAGCAGATCTCCCTTTTTGTATATGCTTTCTTGGGAGACTGGCAAGTATGTTGGAATATCTCTGCATCAGCTGATAATGTGAACGAGCATCTATAGGAATGGAAGCACTGTACCTATCCACATGGCTGACAAGTAGGGCTAATGAGCAAAGGCCCAGCAGAACCATGAGCCTGGCTACACTGGTTTTGGGACTCAGTCTAGTAGATATCCACAGCACTCTGCAGAAGCAACAAGCTTCCATGCCATATCAAACCAGAAGAGGATAAAAATAGGTGCAGGCTCTGCAGTTATGCCTTGCTCCTTCACCATCTTCTGCCTTTCTCTGTCTTCAACCCAACAACAGCCAGAGTTTTAGATAGTTCCTAGGAGAATGCTAACAGGGTCATAATATGGGATAAAACCTAGTAATAACATGTTTCTGTTCTACAGAGGGAAGAACATATCCCTTGTTCCACTTTAAGAAGAGGTTTTCAGTCACTTCAGAAATACACATCAACCAAACCTTTCACAATTTTTAGCATACACACCCTTCTTCTGTAAAGGGAGTCCAAAGATCATGTTTCTAGCAGCATATGTGACAAAAGAAGAAAAGCAAGAAAGTACACAGTTTGTATTTATGCTAATGCTACTTACCCGCACTCTAGCAATGAAAGAGGTCACTAAAGTGAAAGCAGTTTAACATTATAATATTTATATTACAGTAGGCAGGTGTATGTAAGGAGAGGATAAACAAGAATATTTTTTACTAACCAATCTACCATCTGGAGAAAAACTCTTGCCTTGCTAAAAGCCTTTTAATTAATAACAAGACAGAGGGGAATTCAGAATCCTTCTACAGATTTATCATGAACCTAAAATTGTACTTCAGCATGATTCGGCAGATTTTAAGCTGACTGATGTGGCTTATCATTTCAAGAGAATAGTACCTGATTAATTCAGGGGAGATTATGACAGAAAGGCATAAGAGAGAGCACTACATTCACTCCCTCTTTTTTCCAGTCTTGAAGCACTCAAACTGTTACGTTGGGGAACTTGCCCAACACAATAGGCTGCTTGGGAGATGCAGAGTTGAAAGACAATTCAAATGATACTGCTGTAAGATGTAAATGAAAGCGTACACCATTAAACATGCACAAGATTGTCACTCCTGGTCAATATTTGCAAACATTAGTCAAAAACAAAAAACAAAAAAAAACCACCACAACCAGTCCCAACACACAGTATGTTTGAATGCTTAGGTTTGCTTAGTTATTTTTAGATGAGGTCAGCCATACTGATGATATGACTCGGAGTTCTGAGGTACTTGGCAGTGTTAAACTGGCAGAGGAAACAATTTGTTCTCCAGTTTTTGGAGACATTCCTAGAACTCACATCCAGAAATCATCATGAGACAAAAGGCTTCCTTCAGTTCCTCTTCTGGTAAAATCATCCGAGTTTAAAACATGCACCTCAGATTTTCTTGAAATGCCATTTAGCAGAAAAAAAAAGTAATTTAAAAACACCTTCAGTGTAACAATATATCACAGAATACTGTTGACAATTGAATTAAGAAAACATGCATTTGTGGGGCTAGTGGGTAATCTGTGTATCAGAAAACAGTGTGAATAAATAGCACTTTTCATTTTCAGCAGAGCTTAGAAACACTAACCAATGAATCCTGGCAGCAATAAGCAGCAGAAAGCTAAGTATTAGTTACTTTATTTAATAAAAATGGGAAGTGAATGGTTTCAGTGAAATACCATCCCCATCTAATTTTCCTCTTCTACCAGAAAAAAAAAACCTCATCAGATTTACACTCTGATTTACATGTTATACAGCTGGAGTAACTAATACTTTACAGTGCTATTCTGTGTACTGTAGTGAGGGTACAATATTGCAGCTACATCTCCTACCAATCTGCAAGAGCTAGGACTAGGTTTGGAAAAGTCTTCACCCACAGAATACTTCATCTCAAAAAGAAAAAGCAAAAACTAAGGCAATCTGTAAGTAGCTAAAATGCAGTGAACTATGTTCATTTTGCAAGTTAGAAAATATTGCCCAAGAACTTAGGGAAAGTGTTTGGGCTGGAATGGTTCGTTCACCTAGATTCCAGAAGATAATGAGATATCAGACAATATTATTAAGGTAGAATGAACTGTTGTTTTCTCAAACAGACTAATAGTAATGATCTGACTAATAATTTAAAGTTGGTGGTCATTAAGAGCATTTCTTATAGTGTGCTGAACGTTCAGGAACTGGGCTTCACGTTGTGCTGGTAGAGTTAATTCCAGCTCTAGGTAGGGGACAGAGAAACACAGCAAGGTCAGGTCTGGGGAAGACTTTGACAAAGGTTTGATTAATCATGCAAAACTCAGGTCTTCTAATCAATTGCATTTAGAATAGAATAGAATAGAATAGAATAGAATAGAATAGAATAGAATAGAATAGAATAGAATACTTCAGTCGGACGGGACCTACCAAGATCAAGTCCAACTGCCTGACCACTTCAGGGCTAACCAAAAGTTAAAGCATACTAATGAAGCCATTACCCAAATGCCTCCTGAACACTGACAGGCATGGGGTATCCACCACCTCACTAGGAAGCCTTCGTGTTTGACCACCCTCACAGTGAAGAAATGTTTCCTAATGTCCAGTCTGACCCTCCCCAGTGCAGCTTTGTGCTGTTCCCACACATCCTGTCATCGGTGATCAGAGAGCAGAGACCAGCACCTCCCTCTCCGCTTCCGCTCCTCAGGAAGTTGCAGGGAGCACTGAGGTTGCCTCTCAGCCTCCTGTTCTGCAGACTAGACCCAAGCGTCCTCAGCCTCTCCTCATAGGAGATGCCTTCCGGCCCTTTTACCAGCAGTGTTGCCAGTAAAAGTTCCCAACTGACCTTTCAATTGATTCTTTAATAACCTGCCTGAAAGGTTTGGATGTTTATTTCTAACATTTTTGGAATAATTTATTAGAAAAACTCATTTGTCAGTACAAATCAAGTTGGTTAACTTTTGTTTTCCTTTCAGATTAGTGCATGGTCTGAAATGAGCACTCTGATTTTCTCCTCAAACAGCTGTCTTAGAATGCCACTAAAACCATCAGCCAGCCCCAGGAAAGAGCAACGCAGGGTTCCACCAGAGGCACAGAGCACTCAGAGATCAGTGATTTCTAGTTCCAAAGTATAATGGTCACCTATTAAAAGAGGAAATGATTGAAGTGGTAAATGGATGCTATCTTGGACTGCAGCTTTGGTATTAATGCTATTAACTCATGAATTGTTGCACCTATGAGATTGTGAGAAAGCAAAGGTTATTTATCTCTAATAGTTACTCTTCAGGTGGTTATTTATATGTGTAGATAGAGTGTTGATTTTTTGGTTGTTTGCTTTTTCATTCAGCAGGACCCAAAGAACACAAAAGTCCCATCCCCTCAGCTGCTGTTCACATTGCTTTACAGTCTGTGCCTCAGGATTTTGTTTTCTCTCAATCTCAAAAGTGCCTCACAGAGGAAGGAGGGTGGGCTGCTATGTCTGTAAATGTAGGCAATGCTAATGAACATATAAGGAGCTCATCTTAAAGAACAGTTACAGGTAACCTTTCTTTCATCTCTGAGTGCTTGCCCACATGGACGTTTACTGTGAACAAAACCCATCACATAATACTTTATTAAGGAAAAGGTCCCAATGTGGATAGTTGAAACAGTGCAAAAAAGCCCACTGTCGCAAATGTGGTATCATGTTGGGAGCCTTCACAGTGGTGTAATGGTCAAGGAAACAGTGAAAGGAAGTATCTTGTGGTTAGAAACCTGACTCCTTGGATGTGTCAGCTGAAGACACAGGCAGATGAGAGGGCCCAAGTCTGGTCAATATAAAAAGAGCAAGCATGACTGATACTCAGCATGTGCAAAAAGATTCAGTCCTGACAGCCTGTGGAAAAAGAAAACCCAGCCAGATTAGTTTCTTGACTAAGAAGAAATTCAGGGACCCATGGGAAAAAAAAAAAAAAAAAAAAAAAAGGAAAAAAAAAAAGACGCCAACACTGATTGTGCAACTTGTCTTGAATAAACATAGTACAGAGGAGCTATCACAGTGGCTTGGCTGTCCCCCTTACAATGGCCAACGTGGTAACTTCCAGAAAGGATATGCGTACTATATCCAGGCTTCTTCCATACAGACATCTAGCTTCTTCAAACACACAGCTCATGGATCACGAAAAGATAAAGGCAGAAGGCATTGTGCATGACTCCAAGCAAGAGTCATCGTTTAAAACCCAAGAGAAGAGTCAGTGTTATAGACAGAATAACAAACAAAAAATAAAGAGACCGTGTTTCCAAGCAGATGCAAAATGGAATTCAGGAACAAGACAAACTATTAGAAAGTCAACACAAGCTGATATATCAACTGAATAAAGCTTCTCTGCAACCTTAGCCTCACAAGCAAGAGGGATAGGGATATGGGCGTATTTTACACCTTTGTAGCTGCATGCATAGCACAAAGATGGGTAGGACTTACACACATCTCCTGTGTGGACTGCTGCCAGTCACAGTGTGAATGCGTATGTACACATTGTGCACGCTCACAGTGTGAATGTATATGTTCATGAAGATTCAGAAAATAAAAAGACACCCCTGAGACATAAGGCAATAAGCTTTCCTCTTGCACCCACCTAGCCCATTGCTATCTGTGCCATGGACATGCCTGAGAGGCATAGATAAGGCATTTGCCTACAAAGCTGGATTTTGTATGAATGCAGAAGTAAAAGTTGTTTACTTCCTTGGTAGTAACAGTTCCAGAGAGAAGTTGTTATGAGATGGCCTAATGCAATAGTCAAATTTCTACCATTTCAGCCCATAGGTTGTAACAGCCGTGAAGAGTTTAGACACACTTCTACAAGGATGGGGGGAAGGAGACACTGGTGAGAGGTGCATATAAACACATCTATCTACTGAATGACTAGCTTTTGTGCGCAGCTAATAGTTGATCCCCACAGGCTGACTGTAGCAGTGCAGAACCATGCCAGCTTGTCTGTTTCTGAAGCTCTGTCCTCCCACCCCCAGCAAATTTTTATTCTGACAGGTAAACAAAAAAAAAAGTCTTTTTTTTTTTTCTTTTTCATGTCCCAACCTGCAAAACTTGCTAAAAACAAGAACATTGAATACGTGGAGATCTCTCTCTTCTACATCATAAGGTGTCGTCCTACACCATCTACAGCTGGAAAGGCTGGTACAAAAAACAGGGGTATGAGGCAGATCACTGGAAGAAATTTAAGAGTACTTGTTTAACCCAACGAATTAGCATTACTTTTGCTCACTAGTGGAGGTGAGCTTTTCTATGAAATCTCATTCAGTGGAACCCTCGTTCCAGTGCTTAGTTTTAGGGATGTCCCACTGCAGTTCAGTAGCTGTGAAAGCATAGCTAGATCACAACCACTGTGAAGAGCCTGAATCCCTGTCTTTACCTACAGATACGCGCTGTATGTTGAGAGCATGGATGCAGTTTCAAAGAGCAAGCTGCAGAACTTAATTCCCACCTAAATTCAGACAATTAATTTCCTTTGCAAGAAGATATCTGCACTGCTTTCTGGGATGAGATGCCTAAGTAGCTACTAATCTCCTCCCAATCAGAAAAGACCCAACAGATATAACCACCCCCCACCTCAAAAGCATCATTACTCTTACCCATCTTCCCCAAGTATTTGTCTATTCTGGCACTTTTCATGTCATCTTGTGATGCTACATTACCTGCAGAGCAGCTCCTTTCAAGATGACATTAAGAGAGAATAAGAGCTAAAAAAATATCCTGGATTGGATGAAGCCTGAATACTGTACAAATCATTGAAGCCTGAGAATAAGCTTGCTTTGTCTGCTGTAGTACAGTCAGCAAATCCACAATACTAATTATAGGGACTCAGCTATATTAAAATTGCTCTTGGATAAGTGTTGAATTTTTGTAATGGCTCCATGATGGGGCTGATGACCTGCCAGTAGGCAGGAGAACTGTAAGATAATCCCAAAGTTGTTAGAAGTCTAATAAAAGAAGGATAAAAAATGTATTCATTGAGGAAAAATGGTAAATATGCTTACTGTACTTCCCTTGATGGTAGACAATACCTTAAGAAAAGGGGAAATCTCCTCCCCCAGTGCTGGAAGATGAGATCAATTTGCATCCCTGCTGTCTCATCAGGAGACCAGAAATTGAAGACCTTCTGAGGAACGATTGCCAGCAGAGAATCTGATCCAAGTGATGAAGCAAAGACAAAGTAGGTTTCAAACCCAGAAAAGTGGCAACTCTGCAGAGAGTTCGACAGAGACCTCAGGTGCATATGGCTAATAAGAGGCAGAAAACTACTGAATGTATGCTACCAACAAATGCTTAAGCCATGCACAACCCACTGGAGGATTTGCTACACTGTTCAGATGCTGATCTGCTAAAACCAATGTGCAAGAGAAGAGTGTGATCTTCCTCCAATATCTTATTCACTAAGATGGGCCGCAGCGGGAAAAACGTTGATAGTTTTGAGAGGGTAGGCTGTAATAGCCCACTGGCCCCACAATCCACAGCTGTAATACCAGATGACAGACAACTTGCAGATGAGCAAAGAGAGGGCCTCACTCCTGAGTGTAACAGTGCTGACATTTCCCTGTGAAGCACAGACCAGAACTCCAAGGCTGTGAGTGACATCCTTGGGCACCTTTTCACACATCCTTCTCCTTCTTTGTCTCTTCCAGGAAACAGCAGAGTGTCAGCACAAGTGGGTCACGATGCTGTGTTGTCCTGCCCTAACAAACCAGATATAGCTATGGTGACATGGAAAATAAGCCCCAGCATCGGAGGCCCCTGCACCTTGGGGTACAGGGCTGATCAGAACAAGACAGACAGAACAAACTGCAGCGACAGCATGAACTGGAAATCCAGACCAGATCAGGATCATGCCCTTCAGATACAGCAAGTGGGAATGGCTGATGAGGGAAATTACAGCTGTGAGGTGGTAAATGAGGAAGGGAATTTCCACCGGACGTACCACCTGACCGTGCTAGGTAAGGAATTCCTTCCTCTTTTCACTGTTCTCCAAAGGACCCCGTCCAGCCCCAGACAGACAAAGCTCCTCTCCTCGTGCACAGGAGGAAGCGTGCAATAAGAAGAGGAGCTTTCTCACTGGGATGAACGGTCATGCACATCATTTATAGGGGCTCTGTTTCTTCCCTCTCCTTATTCGACAGAACTCTTCTCCCTTCTGCTGCCCCTCTCTCCCCTGCAGAGTTACAAGTGACAGGCATGCAGCAACTTCCAATACACTAAAGCAGCATTCTGCATGTGCATCTCGTCATCCTGTAGCCACTCAGTAATACACTACTTTGATATCACTCAGACACGGGAGAGCGACGCCTCCGAGTGCTGAGACACTCTACTGAACACGGGACGTTCTTACCCAGACGGGGAGAACAGCCCCGTTTCCTCCTAGCCTGGCATTCGAATCCATTTTAAGCCACACGTATGAAGGCTGCTTGGGACGAGAGTCTGATTCAGCCCTGTATTCTGGGTAATTCCCCGCCTCCAAGTCCAGGCATACCTCCTCTAATGGCACGTGGCTGTGGAAACTCACCTGAACGTGGGAGAGTTGTCCAAAATGAAAAAAGACGCAAATCTTTGTCCTTGTGACTTTGGCACGCGTTGCCGTGGCAGGATGGCACCTCCAGCCTTACTCTCCTCTTTTCATGATGTTCCTTTTGGGTAAAGAATAAGAACGTCCTGTGCCAACTGCAGCAACCCGCATGCGTCTCCCCTTCCTGATGCTTTGCAGTCCCCCCGAGGCTGACCCTGTACTGCGACGACCGCGGGAACCCCGTGTGCGAGGCAGCGGCGGGGAAGCCGGCTGCTGAGATCTCGTGGGTCCCGGAGAGCAACTCCACACCCAAAGCAGACGACCATGATAACGGGACAGTGACCGTTCTCAGCAGGTTCACAGCACATAGCGCCAACGGGAAGGATACAACCTGCATCGTGTCCCACGCAACTCTGAAAGAGACCAAGTCCATAGCCTGCCCCCTAGGTAAGCTTCCGCTTGTGTGTTCAGTGGTCAAAATCCCATCTAGCCCTCTCTTCACACTCTTGCTCCTAGGAAGAAAAGTCTATGCAAGCTGTAGAAACCTTCAGTGACGTCCTATATAGACAAGAGTACCATCCCCTACCACATTTACCCAGAAACATCACCAGCTCGTTCATGTTCCAGACACTATTTCCAAATGGTTTCTTACCTAAAAGGGAAGTACATAAGTGTGGTAGTATTCTTTTGGAAAGTTGTAGGAAGCAGCCTCAGCGCAGTCCTGCTCTTACTGTTAAAATAACCACATGGAAGCAGAACATCAGCAAAATTTGTTGAGATGCAAAAGTAAGGTCTCCTGCTCAGATCATGGTAAGAGAGAAAGAAAGCCAACTCTTGTGTGGCTAGCAGAAACAAATCACTTCATTCTGAGTTGCAAATGTCTGACACTGTATGACATTTGGTTTCTCGTTTTTGGTTTTGTTTGTTTGTTTGTTTTCTTTATTGGAGAACTACACGTGAGTTGCAATACTGAGATATGCTGAGTCCTTGAGAGGGGCTCAGCTATGACTTAGTGAATAAATGTCATGGAGGAATAAATGTCACTGTGGGATTTGGGGGACCTGCTTTTGTCTCTGACTTAGACTACATCTGTGTTTCTCAGATAGGTGTCGTTACTGACTTTCCCTTCTGCCAAAGGGGATTATGTTTATTTTATAAGCATGCTGAAAATGTGTGTGCTAAAGCAGCTTTAAACTTATACTGAAATGATAAAGAAACTGAGCAGTGAGAAGACATAATTAAGACTCACTCTTTGTCTTTAGCACACAGCAACCTTATCCTGTATGTAGCCATCACTCTTGGTTTCCTGATCATTATCACCTTCGTGGCTGTCATTTACTATTTTAAGCTCCACGGTTACAGGTATGTACAACAGCATGCTAAGGAAAACTTGTGTAGTGCTAGCAGAAATCTTTAAGTAGTGTTTGTGTCTTGAAATCATATGATTCTGTCAGTCTGTGCTGCTATGAATGCTCAAATTAACTACATCAGATATTTCTAATTTATACTGCAGACACTATGCATTGTACACATCTTCACTGAATAATGCCCCTGAGTAAAATATAGATGGGCAGAAATTGGCAGGGGATCCTCATTACATTGCCTGCTACACTGAGTGGGAGCTCTTCATACTGACAGGAAACTGGCAGAGCAAGTTTGTTCTTCAGGTACCGTGAAGCCTGTCAGTGTCTCTCTTGTTCAGATCAGGGGATTGTTTTCTCTGCCTAATAAGCTCTATCAAGTGCCAGAGGATTGACCAGTGCTATCCTGCCATGTCAACAGAGGAGACAGCAGATTTTATCTGTATTTATGAAGAAGTTCCCTGGGTGAAGCTGGAGTCTATCCCCTTTAGGCTCTGCTGTGGAGAAGAAAGCAGTTCCAAGAAAAAAACTACAAAAATCATTTGTGCAGAGAAAGGCTGAATTAGCACCTCTACTGACCACCTCAAATATGTTCCTTCCACTCCCCCATTCCAGAACTGTTTTTCTTCCCAACCTTCTCCCTCAGAGGTGAACAATTACTTCAATACAATTTCACTACGAGCAAATTGTACATCCTTCCAGAGGATTTTGATTTTAATCTGCATCCACACTGTGCTTAAGCTCCCAAAAACATCAGAAGACACCTGTAAAGAAAGCCAGGGTGCAACAATTTCAGGATCAAAAGTCAAGGGCAGAAACACACAAGAAGACTTTTATGCTTTACTCTTGATAATAAGACAGAAAAATATTTCATAAGCTTGTGATCAAAGAAGCTCAAAAGCCCCTCCAGCAAAGCCTAGTATCAAGGAAGGAATTTGCTTTAATGCTTATTTTCTTTTTCACAGGTTCTGCCACAAAACAAAATCTCCTGATACTGCTCCTGCATATTCCTCACAGGTAAGAATGATGCAGATTAGACCATCACCAGAACCGGGATCATCTAAAAGCCCTGAAAACATGGTCAATAAGAGAAACCATTAGATTTTTATTCTTTGCTTTCAGCAGGTGCTACTGTGTCTTATATGTTTGCCTTTAGCTGTATCTCAGTACAAAACAGAGTCTATCATCACCATAATTTTGACTTGAAGCAAACACGAGAGGCATGCTCTAACAGCAAAGACTCAGCAACTGCCTTCCTTTATCATTGTAAGAAGCAAGTCCCACCACATCTCCCTGGTCGTATTAGATACACTGACCACAACTTTTGTATAAACTGTACTTAGGAAGGGAGGCAATATTATGGGTTGGAGAATATTAAGAAAGCTATCAGTAAACAAAAGGATTAAACAACAAAATTAACAAACACAGGGAAAAAAGAAATTTTCTCTTGACGTTCAGAATGATAATGTGCAAGTTTTGAGTGCCACTCTTTACATTGTATGGTCAATCCACAAAAAGCCAACTGTACTCAAGACAAAACATTTCATAAAACAATGGAAGGAGTGCTCAGCAGCAACATGGGAGATACTCCTGAATTCCCTATGCTGTTACAAGCTTCCTGTGTAGCCGAGAAATTCACTCATCAGCTCTGTAACTCTGTTCTCTGCTAGCAAATATAAGTAACATCATTTCCATGCAGGGAAGCTGTGAGACATTTATGCTAGTAGGCACTAGGCTCAAATTCTGTCACCAACTTACAAAGGCACTTCAGTTTCGATTTCTGAAATGACTTAGTCAAATCTAATTATTTTTCTTCCTCCTCTTCTGCTGCCCTACCTCGCAATTGTTGCTGACAGATGGTGGCATTAATGTAAAATAATTGGTTAAGTACTAGTGTTCTTGTTGGCACATCATAAAACTTTCATTAGCGCGTCTGTAGACTGAAATTGTAGACTGAGGGAGGAATCAATCCTGGTCAAGACCCTAGCATGTTTCTAGAGAAAGAGACCCTAATACAAAATTTTCCAGGCCAAAATAAGTGAGTAAGAAGGAGAAGAGAGGGAAGAGGAAAAGGAATTGCATGAATCAATACCTTAGCTTTACCCACCAACTCTTTGAAAGAAAGAGCAATACAGTTTCTTCAGTAGAAAAAGCAATGGGGCACCAGAGGGGGAGTCCAAGAGGAAAAAGAACAGGAGCATTATTTCCCATTATTTCCCAGGACTTCAGCCCAGATGAAAGGCTTGCAGAGTTTTGCCAAATTAAACTACTTCCTGTATTTACGGTTTTTGGTTTTGTTTTGCTAGGATGACACAACGGAGGTGGAACCTTATACTACTTATGTGCAGAAGGAAAACATAATTTACAACTCAGTGTCAGATCTGACAGTGGGGCAGAATCTTCCACAAGGACTGTCATCAGCAACATGAATGATTCAACAACACTGGAAAGGGGGAGAGACACTTCATAAAAGACCAGTCATAGAAAGAAATTTTCAGAGGATTTCTTCAGATTTGGGAGCAACATAGCTCACTAGGTCTCTTCAAAGACCTATGCTTACTGATGAGTCTGCATAGTTCCTTTTTTCTCCCTGTTTTGCCTTTTTCCTTGGAAAGGGCAACAGGTTTCCTGTTTTTTCTTGGGAAAGTTTGACATCAAGCCGTAGTTTTTCCTGGAAAAAAATGTTGTGATCGGTCTTCCCTTTGCTATTCTTGCATAGGAGATCCTAGTTTTGTCAGTCACTTCTAGGCATTACTTAGACACACTTGACACTATATTGCACATATTTGGGAGATGGGAAGAGTGTTTAAGTTAAAATGAAACACTCTCCAAGCAACAGCCACTTTTTTCTACTTTACAAATGACCCACATAATGGCTCTGAGTACAGATTACCACAGAATAGTTTAACTGGCAGAAGGTATCAGTAGGGAAGACCTTTCATCTCCCAGTTCTAAAAATGGAAATAAGTAATGAATTTACAACTTCATCCACTAAAAAAGAGACATCACCAGCACGTTGAACTAACTTGTTAGGTTTATATTCAGTATTTCCACTAAACATGTTCATTTGGTATGTCAGATTATTGGTATGATTACTTTTTCATAAGATTCTCTGAAGGTGGGGTATTCGTCTCTTTCTTAAGAGTATTGGCATTACGATACAGTAAAAGAATTGTTACTCAAATCTGGTAAGCTATTTTTAAGACAAATTAACATCAAATATTTCACAATGAAATAAGTTCAAATATATCATCTATAACTGTGCAATAATGTACAAAAAGGATAAAATTCCTGCTAATTGTTGTCATATTTATTTCAACTACCACAACTGAAGATATTTTCATTCATGTCTAGATCTTTTACTGATATATTTTTAAATATACTTGCAAGTTCACTTTATTGTATGTAAATCAGCTTATATCTTAATGTCTCTCATGTCAAGATGACTTCTCACCTTCCCAAAATATCCTTTGGGAATAAGTCAAATAAATTGTCCTCTGTATACTAGCAGTTCTCAGACTTTTTGGATTGATGCCTTACTAGCTGAAGTATGAGCTGGCTTTACAGTAATAGTAAAGAGATCCATTTGTAAACTTCTGTTTACTGCCTTTTATTTCAGTATTTTAAAAGATTGAGTACTTGGCCTGACAGTAGGATCAGAAGAACTGGATTTTTCCTTTAGACCATAGAAATCTCTTTGCCACACGTTGCTAGAGCTCTCTTTAGAGATGATAGCCTCCTGAAGGCTATGAACTAGTGCTTGGAAAAAAGATTTTTAAATTGATCGATGTTCCTTGAATGCATTACTCATGTAAACAGATCTAAATGGTTATTTATTCTCACTTTACCAGCTATGAAACAGCTACTTTTGTCCAGGCGTTCTCTGTATGCAAGTATTGCTTTTCTCCATTTCTGTGTGTCATTTTGAAATGGAAGGGATCAAAGCTCAAAGAAGTATTTAGGGCACTGAATATAAATCAGCTACATATGTACATATGTAATATATTAAATTTATAGAAGTACAGCACCTGCTAACCTGCTGTCTAGCTGCACAGTTTTGTGATCCTTTACAGGCCCATTACACTGGACTAAACATGTATGATTCAGACCTAGATTTTGCTAAGTTGCTAACTGATTATTTCCTTTGTCCTCTGCTTTTTTCCGCAGTCAGGCCTGCTATTGTGCACTTCGAGGCAAGTGTCATGTAGGCTGTTGCTCGTGGCATGTATGTCTTCTAATCTGAAGCCCAATGCAGCCAAGTGGCTAGAAGGCCCAATCAGCCGGCACAGCAACTAACTCTGCACTTTCATGTAGGCAGGAAGGCCACGGTTTCTGTATCTGACTGATTAACATAGCCAAGGATGTAGCCAGATCCTCTGCAGTAAGTTGGCAGAAAACAGGCTTTTTTGCCCATAGTTTGACTGTGATAAATGCATACAAGTTAAGTGTCTCAAGCACACACGCATACACAAATGCTCTTTCTTCCTAGCAGCACAGAAGGTCTAGAGCAGAAGCTCCCTTCCTGCACTCCTCTTTCTGCATCAGTGTGCTTGCTACTTCTCTTTGCAATGCGCTGCGACTATGCTGCAGTCATCCTCCATGCAAAAGTGCTGTGTTGACTGTCTCTTAGTGGTCAGGCAAGCCTGCCCTCTAAACTCCCCAGCATGTTGCAGAATCACAGGAAGAAAGCAGCTTTTCAACTGCTCCCATAAAAAAATGTTTTGGTTTTGACCACATTTGATCAATAATCTCTTGCTGCAACATTTACCTCCCACCTTCGCTGCTGTATTTTATCTTCACACATACACTCCAGTCTCTTGACAGTTTACGACTGCCATTCCTGCTCTAATCATGGTTATCTTATGACTATACAGAACCCTGAGCACTGAGCTTACCTGCACAGCAAGTCAACAGATCCTGTGCTGCTCACTGAAGTGCAGCAGGCCTCCTTCAGACGAAGGGCCTATGCTTTTAAGATAGCACTGGCAGTACTAAAAAATCGATGCACTACGAATCCTGAGACTGACAAAGCCTCTGTGCACACATTAGTTTTGGGGCCTCTCTAACCAGAAATTATTTCATGGGAACAGAATCAAGCCCTTCACTGCCCATTACAGTAACATATAAGATTTAATTAAAATGCAACTTTTAGAAGGGTCATTATATCATCACTTACCTGCATCACACAGCTTTCCTAACAACAGAATCCATTAACTGTTCAGCATCCCAAGTTTCAGGACTTGAAACTACACTTTCCTGCCAGGATCACCTACTCGTATTTGTCATTTACCACTCACAGTCTAGTTTCTAATCCTCATGTCCTTTGTAGACTTTCTGGTTCAACATGTGACTGCTCCGTAGTTCTGCCCAGCTGACTTCCAGTTATGAATTAAAATGATTTCAGCATCTTCTATTTTCATCCTTCTGGCAACAGAAATTTAAGTTTTGACATTAGAGCTGGATTACTTTCACATGAGCACTGACATAGCCACCTAGCTCCAGATGTAGGAGGGACTTCCTTATACAAATCTAGAGAATGAGTGTATTGGCAAGGCGATGATAAAGAAATAAGTTTCAGAAAACATTTATTAAAAGAAATTCAAAAATTCTAAACTTTTTATAAGCAGTGTAAGAACTGATTCATATTCAACTGGTAGGGGAAGAGAAGTATGCAATGCATTTAGTCATAACTAGAAAGAAAGCTCCAAAAATACATTTTCACAGAAAGAAGCTACTCAGTCAGACCAAAACCAATTCACAGAAAATACTGAGCAAAGAATTTTCTATATTTCACTCGTGAATATGTCAGAGAGGCTTCCACAGCCTAACGTGTTCTCCCTGGCATTCACTGTTGAGAAATCATCTCTCTCTGATGGACTAACAGTGACAGATATCTTTGATCACATGTTACGTTTAAAAACAATTACACTTGTGCTTTTTCTCATTTACCTTAGATGGGACACTCCTTGGTTAGGAAACTGCATAAACATCTAGAAAGATGCCTCACTATTTTTCTTCACAGCCTAAATAATGTCTTTGTTTAACTTTCGCAATGACACCTATTCAATAAAAATAACATTATTTAGGGTGTGGGCATACTGGAATCACACACAGATTCACTACACAGATCACATTGTCTTGGCATTCCCTTATGGTTCCTATAATCTGCTTCTGTCAGCATTGGCCCTTGATATATACGTAAAACTATAAGCATTATAAGGCAAATGGTATCTTTAGGTTCTGAATTTGCAAGCACCTTGTATAAACGGATCCTAATCCAAAACTGGTGCTCCATTATGGTGTGAACATACAAATAATACACAGAATCTGCAAACTGAGCTAGATGGGAAGTTTGTTTGCTGAGTATTATGATTTACGTTATCTAGTTTGCTCCTCACTGATCGGTACACATGAATCTCTCCATACAAAAAATTGAGAATTCATACCTGCATCTGTCCACCACAAAATCCGCTTGGAAGTAGGATCATTTCACAGCTATTGGATGCAGGCACTAATGCTATGCAGCAATATTCTAGCCTGAGTCATCAAACTCAGAACACTGCATCGCTCTAGTAGTTTTCATCTTTGTAAGGGCATATCCTTATCACGTTTTGTACCAGGCCCACTTTCTTTCATATTTACTCCCCTAACTTCAGTCATTATTGTCGAGGTGTTAGTATTACCTTTTCCAACCAGTCATCCGTAAAACAATACATTAACAAGACCATTGTGAGGAGATGCACATAGTCAGCTTTCTTCTGGCAGTATTGATATACTTGCTGCACAGCAGCTTTTAGAGGGCTGCACTCCAAGATGGAGTAGCCAGAGGCTGTGCCCACTCAAGGTGCATGTAGTTTCTTGATAAGATCCTGCAGGTTTACCTCAGCTTATTGAAGTCAATGCACAGCAGAAGACCTACACCTCTGGGCTGAAGGCTCTTCTCCCCTACAGCCTGTGTTTGTCCAACTGAAAACCCAGGCATTGCACTGATGCTGTAATAAAATGACCTTCTAGGATGAGTTAGGATGAAGTGTAGCTGCTTTTAAGAGGAAATTTGAAATTGAGGCTGACCTGCAAAATGTTTGTGGTAGGATATCTAACAAGAGAAGTTCTTTCGATGCTCTATTTTAGCTTCAGTTATCTTGATCTTCAGCCTCCCACAACTGTTCAGTAAGGCAGAAGCTTGTATGTCACTGTGGTAAATTGTAGGAGAGAGAGGAAAGAGGGAGTTCACAGCCTTGCTGCACAAAGTTATAAATTTGTTTCTTCTTGCTCAAACATTGTAGGGTTTTTCCCTTCACCTCAAAGCCTCTCAAATTTTTATTTTAGCTTAGCATATTTAGATGATATATCCTGGGAATAAGAAACATTGCGACTATATCCAGATGAAAATGGTTATTTAGGAACACAAGTTAAGACCTATTTTGACCACTAGATGACGGTTTCACATCACCCTAGGAAAAACACTGCCATAGGAGAAATATTAGTTCTCCACATACTCTCTCTTTGGATTTGGGATTCTAGTGATTCATTTTCTTACATGTGGAGTTTCATTTGTGACAGGGAGTTCTCATGTAAAAAAATGAATTTTCCTATGTATGACACCATTGAGCAATAGTGGCATATAAGGCAATTGTATGGAAAATCAACAAAAACGTCATTGTGTTCACCAACAAACTCATTCAGAAATGTTGGTGATATCTCTACGGTATACACAAAACTCAAGTACGTTCTAAGGGGATAGAGAAGGGAACAGGAAAAAGCCAGTGGAATATCTAGGGCTGGGGGAGTAGAAGGCAAATTGGGAAGAGGATGGAGGAATTAATGAGAATTCAAAGGACTGCAGTTAGGGGCAGGGGTTCCTCTCCTGTTTCAGCACTCCACCTTCTCAGTGGGAAGGCTTCTTCTCCTCTTTATTACAGGAGTCCAAATCCATCTACAAGCTGGGGTCCACAGAGCAGCTAACTCTCTCCTGCAACCCCCACTGTTCCCTTACCTCCTGGGCTGCTGTTTCAGGACAGGAAGCAGGTGGGTGTGAGGTCCCAGCACAGAGGCAGCAAAGGACAGGGATGCATGGGTTAGCTACTCCTGTTGCTGGTAGGACCTAAAATGTAGATCTGCAGTAGGGACCTTACGAGAGGTCCCGCACCTTCACTAATAGCCATCCCCTCACTTGCACAGACCCCTGGTCTCAGTGAAGGTAGCAATAAAGCAGAATGCCATCTGCTCCAGTTGTTGTTCAATTCAGAAAATTGCTGCTTATGTTCTAAACAAAATAAACATCTGAAGTCAGTTTTGCCCAAATTTCCTACTCTTCTCCCTCACCACTCACCTGTAACCACTACGCAGCACATGAAGAGATGGGATCCTTTTACGGGATCCACTGGCATCATGTGAGAGTTGCCATGAAGTTTAATCTCCATCTTCCAATTTGGGGAGAGGAAAAGGAAATGGGTAAGAGATCACTGCATACCAGCCCAGTGGGTGGGGCATCAAAACCTGATGGAAAACATGATGGAGAAAGTATGCAGTGGCCACACTTTCTGCTTCCATGAGGGATTAAGCTGGAAAGGTGCTCATAAACTAAGGGGAGTTGATGCTATCCCTGCCTTTTAAATGTGGGACCTAGGCATTCCTACCCTGCTATGCATGCTCTTTTTTCTTGAGAAAACCCTACAAAATATGGCCAAGAATTTCCGATCACAGGCAAACAGAAGCATATACACCCAATAGGAACGTTTCTTTCACCAGCCCTTTGCCCTTTCCCTTGTATCTTTATGGCTCTGTCACAGTGAGATCCATGGACCAAATACTTTTTAAAAGTTTGCATCCTATCACAGTCACACACCTGAATCCCCTCCACATTTCTCCTGAGTAATTCAAACCACCCATCTCTGCCTTTTTTCTCTCTTTCTACTTCTCTGCAAGCACTCAGACCTCTCAATACTGAAATGCCGATGAAAATCTTAAAAGCTGCCAGAATAAGGTTCCTGTATCAATTCAGGTTGCAGATACATTGCAAGGGTCTGAAGATGTGCACGCTAGGCTGTTTGATGGGAAAAGCTGTATATTCAAACACAAAACAAATAGATGACCAGGCATGGACTTGTGTGACCCATCATACTCCTTGGCATGCTGTTTCAGGAAAGGGAAGTAGGGGGGTGTAAGGTCCCAGCAAAGAATGGGGTTACCTAGCCTAGCTAGTCTGTTACTGGCAGGACCAAGAGCATAGATCTGCAGTAGGAACATTAAAAGAGGTTATATGACAGTGGCTCATATATGAATAACTGTAGGAACATGTTATTTAGGAGCATTTGCCACTGGCTGCAGTGCAGTGCAGCTGCCCCCTTCCAACTCCAGGACCCACGCTGCAGGAGAGTAACTCAGTGCATTACAGATCTGCTAACAAGCTGAAGTTGAGGTAGGGGATATCCAAACCAAGAGGATGCTGCAAATGTAGGAGCTGCCATTGCCACAGCAGAGTAGCACAGGAGAGGATAAGAAAAGTAGAACTTTTTTAAAAAGCTCTCTGTACCTCATTGACCCAATGAGGTTGATGTAAGCAGGCACTCCCGGCTCTCTGGACTTAGTACCAGTATTTAAAGAGCAGTCAGAATACTGTAGGAGAGTAATACTCTTTGTCTGTCAGTAACACCTGCTAGCCAAAGATCTTACAGCACTTTACCATTACTTATATATTTAACCTCATTAATCGCCTCTGAATTACCATCAATATTTTAAATAGACAAGAAAATGAAGGTAAGTGGGATTCAGTGATTCACACACAATCAATCACCCAGAACAACATTGTCCCCATTCAAAAATCAGGAAAGATCAGCTGCAATAGTAAAGAAAAATCATAAAAATTAGCACCCTCAAATCCGCCTTTAAAAAACCTGGCAATACATTTAGTAAACATAGGCAAATTTCTTCTCCTCTAGAAATGCCGCCTTTCTCTTAGGTAAAACAGGGTGATGATACTGACCTACTTTGTGAAGTTCATGGTATCCTACGTACAATAGACACTGAGTAGAAACTAAGCATTACTTCTATTATCAAAGTGCATCCACCTCCGAGTTTGAACACAGCTAACTTTGAAAGCTGCTATTCCGTTTAAGAGTTTTAGAACAGAAAGTAAAAACTGTAATATCAAATCGAAACTGCCAAACTGAGTTTAGATGGGAAAGCTGCCCTTCACCCCTACCTCCCTATTTCCACCATGTCGTACAAGTGCGTATAATACACTTACAGAGAACAATACTGAGTTTTTAAGGGACAAAATTTTTATGTCATTTGGTATTTGATTTCAGATGCCACCTTGCAGCAAATCACTGTCTTTTGTCCATTTATTAAGTAAAGCTTTCCATAGGACACATGTTTTTTGTTTGCTTGTTTGTTTTCCTGCAGTCTCTTCACTTCACACTGACCAGTGCTCAGCGGTGTTTTAGTTGTACAAGCTGATGATCTCATGCCCTAAAGTGGAAAGGTTACACAAGACTCAGCTGCTAACACTCCCAAGGCTGAAAATCTACAAACACTGCCACGTGTATGTGGGGGTGGGAGGGTGGCTGTAAAAGAACTAGAAAAAAAACTGCAAAAACAACGTATAGCATTGGGACTTTGGTTGTGCGTCATCTGCTTTCATTTACTATTTCAAGCTCTACTGCACAGCTGAAAGTAAACATTATTTCTACTCTTTAGAACCATAATCATAACCATAGAACAGGACACAAAAAATCACTTAGATGACTGCGTGAGAGTGAAAGATAGTCCAAAACAATAGCTCCAAGGAACTAAAATACAGTAGGATAACTCAAAAGAATCCTTAAATATTATTCCAGGTAGATATCCCTCCTTGCTTTACTCCTCACATTATCAAAAGAAGAAAAAAATCTCTAGAAGGAGCAAGTTAAATTTGGGGTGTAGAGGAAAGAAAGCTTGTAAAAATTTCCATGGTGGCTTTTCAGCTTATAACCAGATTCCATTAATCCTATTCATCCCGTAAAGGCAGCAAATCTCAAGTCACATACAGTCCAGCATATGATCGCATAATTGCTTTTAATGCAGAAGGATTGTATTTCTCATGCCCTGGCTAAAGATTAAAAGAAAACTATTAGGGCAGGAGGTGGACACTAAAATGTCTTTTGATGCCAGCGCTTTTTTCCCCTTTTTCAGACTTTCATCCAAAACATGCTTACTTTGGCAGCCTACCCAGAGGGCTATGAAACCATAAAGAGCCACTGTCCAGTTCTTACCTCTGCAAGACAGTACACTAAATCTAATCCTCGCAAATTGCAGCTATTTTGATCAAAACTGTTTTGTCAAACTATAAAATCTTTCTTTTTCTTTCTTTCTTTCTTTCTTTCTTTCTTTCTTTCTTTCTTTCTTTCTTTCTTTCTTTCTTTCTTTCTTTCTTTCTTTCTTTCTTTCTTTCTTTCTTTCTTTCTTTCTTTCTTTCTTTCTTTCTGTTCTAGTGCAGTTTTCAGGACCTGGAGGGGCTCAGGAGACAGATTTTTCCCAAAAGCTTTTGAGGATATTCTGTCTTACCTGTCTTTTAATTACATAAAGAAAAAGGGGTGGGGATTGCTGGAGAGAGGGGGAGAAAAATGACTTGTACCATTTCAGAACTTGCCTTCAAAAGACTGAATGAATGGCTCAAGGGATAATGAGGCCTTGCCTTTATGCTGCTGGCTCAAATCTGAGGTGATTGAAGATTACTCCTTTGTTACCCATGTTTATTATAGCAATGTCTAGGGGCTAATCAAAATTGACAAAAATACTGTAATCACTATACACACAGGGAGCTGTAGACTGTCCTTGACCTAAGGAACTCACAACTTAAACAGACACACCAGACATGGCAGAGCAGGATATTATCAGCAGTATTTGAAAGCACACGCAATACTGGCAGCATGTTCAATGCTTTAAAGCCCAGTTACACCTTCCTGGATCAAAGTTAAGATTTTCAAAAACACACAAGGGTGTGAGATACATGAATGAGAAAGCTCATCTTAAATTACTAACTCTGCAAGCTGATATGCTGTTCACCAATCGTTTCCGTTTCCGTTGCAACATCCTGTAGAAACAAATGGTAAAATCTTATGCCAATGAAGTTAATGGCACATATTCCATTTAGTAGCTCAAAGCAACAAGAACAACCCAAATAACTGTATGTCAGAGATTAAAAAAGCAGCAGCCAGTTCTTACGAGGACTTGGGCAGACATCAAGGTAGTTAAGTTGAAGGTATGTAAGACTCATTGTATTCCTGCTGTGGAGAGGGGAAGGTAGGCAGCAGATGGAATTTAAGGCATGAAAGATGGGACAGTAATTAACTAGATACAGCATAACTTGGACAGAATTCAGCCTGAGCAAGACTGATCAATTTACTGCATATTGTCATAAACCTAATAATCACAGGTACAGTGAGACAGAACAGGAAGTTACATGTAAACTTGAATAGCATAATCCCTGCACTAACTCCCCCCGATCTACAGGTGCATGAAGTTCTCCCTTTCAATCACAGAATCACAGAGTAGTTGAAGTTGGAAGGGACCTCTGGAGGCCGTCTGGTCCAATCTCCCAGCTCAAGCAGGACCACCTAGAGCAGGTTGCCCAGCACCATGCCCAGGTGGCTTTTGAAGATCTCCAAGGAGAGAGACTCCACCACCTCTCTGGGCAACCTGTGCCAGTGCTCTGTCATCCACACAGTAAAGAAGTGCTTCCTGATGTTTAGATGGGAAAATTGAAGTAGTGTTGAGGTATAGGCAGCAATTTAGGATAGGTAAGACTGTGCAGAAGTTACTTATGTGAGGATCAGTAGTGGATTTCTGCTCTCAGGGAGGTTTATATCTCTTTTTATGGCATCATATTCAGATATTAATGCTCTCTGAAGTCAAATTCTAGTCACTATAGTCTGCTAGGTGTTAATAGATGATGCTGTAATTCATGTGTGAATTGTATTCCTCCTTGATCTGCAATACAAAAAATCCCATGTCTTGGTAATGTAAGAATTTGATCTCAAAGGAAAAATTAAGTGCAGATTAGCTAAAACCTAAAACAAGTAAATAATGTTCTTTTGGGAATTAGGTCTGGCAGTTTACTGAGGAAATTCAAAAGTATAAATATTTACAATAGGAGGTACACATGTAATGTCATAGCTGATTCCAATCTGGAATACATGCTGTTTTACTTAAGTTTATTCCATTTGCTTTTGAAATCTGACCCATACCTCACATATAAACTTCATTATTTGCTCATCCTTTCTGTCCCTATCCCTGCTCTCTTATTTTTGCAGGGTTTGTCTTTTATTGGAAATTCCATGTGCTTTTAAATTTCACCAAAGAATTGCTTTGAAGAAAAGCTGTGAATAAAAAAAAAAAAAAAGCAGAATCCTATGTTGGTATTTACAAAATAGATTTGTGCTGCATATATAGTGTATGTATCTACAAATGTTTGTATATAACATCACTATTATTTAACAGTATTACTGGCAAATTTAGAGATCCTAGTGAAAACCAGGGATAAGAGCCTTTTCCTTGATTACAATTTGAATAGTCAAAATAGACAGTGTGGAAGAAAATAACTTCAAGTCTTCATCACAGACGTATACTTTCAATCTTTTTTACCTCATTCCTTTCCTGCATCTCAAAAGGAACTTGCAATTTAAGTAACACAGAGGGTTTTATACCCATCAATAAAAGAAAATTGTAATACACAGGGCCAAAAGAATGAAGACATTGTCAGCACCATGTGACACACCTGCATGGGGGTTTGCAATAGAATTAGTGCATCAGGGCCGCTGCACTACTGCAAGGAAGATCGTAATTAAAACAAACTGTAAGGTTCTAACTAGGGCTGGGCAGACCTCCGACTATGCAGAGATTCCCAACTGCACTTAAGTGCACAGATGCTGTCTGGGCCTTCTCTGAATAAGCCTCAGTCAGACGTGTCTGCTCCGTGTCTTCTGCTCTCATACAGTCAGGTTCCTGTGATGGTTTATCATTTCCCATTTCCAAAGCAGAAGTAGACTTAAAATAAATTATTTGAAACACCCTTCTGTCAGCTCAGAAGGAGTTAACCTTAAGCTCGGAGCCCAGAATTCATCCAAAATATTTTGCCCCCTTTTATAAGGCAGCATTAAAAGTTACCAGTTCACAGTCTGAGAACTTGACTTCTTCACTGGAGGATTGTCCTGAATCACGAGGAGATATTAGTGTCTGACCATGGGAGAGAAGTGGGACTGTTACAGAAGGTAGGTGAAAACTCACAAAAATGGGAAGTGTGGGGTATTCTATAGTCTAATGAGGGGCACACCATGACATTCATCCTCAGTTCACTGGAAGCTGGAAACTGAAGGCACAGGATCAGTTCCAAAATCTAACTTCACTGTTGGTAATAACTGGAGTGATAATCTGGTGTATTAATCTTACCCTGGAGGCCATGGATTAAACAGATAAACAGTAGAAGGTACACTTATAGTAGAGGGTGTACTCACTTCTAAAGCTTGCTCCTTTTTTAAAGAGGATGTGCTGATGTTAGGCAGCACTGGAGAATATTTCATTCCTTCTCTCTACAATTAAATGATGAACCTCAGTACCACTAAAACTGTTGAAAAAACACTTCTTATCAGCTTTGCAGAGAAATACTCACTGTCAGCCACAGGTGTAGGTACATTCCAGGGTCAAAGTTGTGTCAGTCTAATGTACATAAATACCAAATAGATGTACAGACAACTAGAAATGCCTTGAAAATTCAGTCCTCATAGATTTGAATCGAGCCTATATCTGAAGTCCAAACATATCATCAAAGTACCAGCACTTAAACTAGGCATCAGGAAATCAGAAATGTGTCCTTGACCTGGCCTCACATTATTTGGAATTAATATAACTGTTTTATTGGATAGATCCGTAGATTGTTGCCAAGGGATTTAAATAAGGTCTTGTTATCCACTGAAGGCTCAAGGGTCTAGGAATATATGTAAAATCTCATGATTCTCTTTTAGGCAGGGAATCACTTTGCTTTCCGCAGTCTATCATCTTCCAGGCCAGGCAGCTTCTGGCTGAGCCAAAGCTAATACAGACCTGTGCATTCTAGGTCATGCCCTTTGTGTATTTGATATACAGAACAGAAAACTGGGAAAAAACTGTTTGTCTCTGTGCACTGGGAATCCCCAGCTACTGGAGATTTTTTTTCTTTGGACAGTTTTACCCTGTGCCAATGGGTGGCCCAGGACTAGAGGAGCCAAAGAACCAGGGAGTTGTATGAGTGGTTTCAAACTAACTATAGCTGTGTGTGTAAGACCCCTTTGGACTTCTGCCAGATACAGTTCAGGCAATCTGGAGAATGTGGGCCAAGCTGTACAATGCGGGCCTGTGGTGGTTTAAGACCTGAGCCACATGAATACTGTGAGGTTCAAAGGGATGCCTTTGAAAAAAGGCACACAAAGCACAAAGCAGTATCTTTCTGCGGCTGCGAGTTCTAGACCTAAGAGTTACTGCCTTGTCTCAGGGAATAACCTGGAGGCATAATCAGCTCTGATCTGTTTGTTTTTATCTCCTCCTGGGAGCCATTATACGATATTAACAAAATAAATCAATTTTAAATAACTCAGTGTGTACACTCACAACAGAGCAGTTCTTTCTGGCATACCTCAGGGACATTGCACAGTCCTCCACCATTATGAATGAATGAATGGGCCTTAGCTGTACTGCAATAGAGTAATTTGTTTTAATAATGTCTGAATATACACTGAGGTAATATTTGTGCAATCCCTAATAGCGTTCTCAGGGCAAAAATTCACATATTAAGGGAACAGTGTTTATTTACATTTAAAGAGCAGTTATGGACAAAACAGAGCCTCTAAAAATGACACCAGGAGGACCGTATTTACTCTCTCCCAGTGGTTTCAGTTCAGACTTGCCTGGTGCACGAGTCAAAGGTGTTTTCTTTCAAATGACAGTTACAGAAACTTCTCATAGGATTTGAAAGACATCTGCTTTTTATCCCCATACCCGCAGTGGAGAGCCTGCAACTGTCTTTAACTGAAGAGTTGGCAGCAAGGAGAGACACCAGATGCCCAGAATCTTCTTAATCCTTTACAAGAGTCAGTCCTCCTCCTCTTAGAAAATAAACATTTTGGTTGGTGGTAAGTGAAATCCATGCATGTACTAGAAACACCACAGAAAGAGCACTGTTTTAAGGGTGGGAATGGGTTTTTTGGGTCTGTTTTCTAATGTTAATTCCTTCTCCCATTAAAAATGGCAGGATGCTCAAGAAGGGATGAGTATGCTACGGTCTTCAAGAAAGCCTTGCTGAGAAGATAAAGACATGGATAAATCCATGGATAAATCCTTCCTGGATTGTATAAAGACATGTCAGTGCCTTTAAGTAAGGTTAAGAACTGAGTATTGCATCTTTGTCAGTTTTTGATTCTCCACAAGTATCCTGGAATCAATGTCTCCTCTCAGTCCAATATTAAGCTAGTCTGAAGGTATTTCCTATGCTGACTTGTTTCTGCAGAGATTCTACCTGTTTCTTTTTAATTTATGACAGCTCTTTGGAACGTTTAGTTCTGAGTCCAAGAGAAACTGTTTATAAAAGAACAGCTGAAATCTCATTAACAACATAACACACAAAAATAAATTGCTG
Source organism: Chauna torquata (assembly GCA_013399475.1). Classification (NCBI taxonomy): domain Eukaryota; kingdom Metazoa; phylum Chordata; class Aves; order Anseriformes; family Anhimidae; genus Chauna; species Chauna torquata. Next base: position 83,188 of record VXAL01014951.1, on the reverse strand, counting down.
TAGGCCAATATCTGAAGGCCCAAATTCCCTGGTAATAGCCACCTATTCATGGTCATTTGATAAAGCCTAACCTGTATTTAATTCTGGCAGAACATCTTGTTTGGCCACACAGTGTTTCAAACCATAAAAGATTAGTTGCTGAGTTTTTTGCAGTATATATGTATATTTTTTTGGAAGCAACACTCATGACTGCTTTCTATTCTCAAGGCTACCTGCTTACTAGACTACATCTTTCCTGATGTATACATTCAACACATTTTTTGTTGGAGTAGCTCATTACATCATAAAGATAGGTGTGCTGCTCCTGGATTGCTGCTTCAGCAGTGGTGGAGCTCATGAGAGCACTGCAAAAGCATGATGCTGAAGATGAGACTGAGATGGAATTTCCAGGCTCAGCATTGCAATCAGTTATAGCTGTTTCTGTCTTTCCAAACAACAGTATCCCTTCTGGGCAGCAGTTATTGATGTTTGGCTTTGACTCAGAAGCAAATCTTTGCAAGGATTGGAAAGTTTGAATGTAATCATTTGGCTGCCTTGCAGTAATCTCAAGTGAACAAAAATGTTTTTCATCTGTTAGGAACTTCGTTCAGCTCAGAGCAGCTGAAACATCATTCCAACACTTCACAAACCTATATGCTTCACTGTTTAGTATTTTGTTTTGTCACATTCAGGATCTAGACTCTACAGAAACTCCTTAATAAAGTGAATAAAACCCAAATGCCAGGTACTGGTATGCAATTCAATTTCATTGGGGGTGACAGCCCCATATTTCATCTGTACCTGATAGGTTCTGTTAAAGCCACCAACTACAAATAAAAATTATTCTTGAGGAAGGAATATAAACAACAAGAGTATAACCCTTTGCTGGGTATCACTTAGAGGCAGAGGTAAATGTTTCAACTGCCTGTAACAGAAGCTCCATGTCAATCTACATGACAATCCACATGATATAGCAGAGTTTTGTTAATCCACATCAACAGGAAGATAAAGATCAAAAGAGTTATTAAAAAAATCACTGCATGAAAAATACAGAAAACTATAAACCAGGTTCACTCCTTTCAAAAAGAATTTTACCAATCATTGCTAGGTTATTATAATACCCTAAATTTACAGTAATCATTCTTTACTTTGTAAAAGTAATAAAATCATAACAGGAAATTTTGTCACTAAACTGTGAGCCTGATTTAACAAAGAATCTTATGTTTACATCCTAATTAGGGAATTTCTTCATGTGCTTAAACTTGAACACAAACATCAAGTACATTTCTGAATTGGAATTAGGTCTCTCTCAGTATATATTTCCTGATGTTTTAGAAGAGACCATTGTAGGAGTTATGTTATAAAAGTGAAAATGAATGGCTTTTGAATATTTTTCAAACAGAAACGGTGAGTAGTGCCAGTCCAAAGTGGATAGTGCTAATTGACAGAGCTTTTTAGTATGCTTTAGTCAAAATGGTGTGTACAAGGGCCTATTAAATTCAGCAGCCCGAGTTTGCTGACATTATAGCTAAAAAAATTCCTCCCTTTAATGAAGCTGCTTTAATGCAACATTATTGGTTTTAGGTTTTCTTCGACAGTGATAAACTCAGGCTTGGCCTGATTTAAGGTGCATGTGTCTCCTTTTAAAGGAAAAGTAAGTTAAGGAGTATAAATAAACAACCTTCAGATAGTTTGCACAAAACTCAGTCAATGTTTGTTCGTGTGACATTAGTAAATCAATGTTCAGAGTCTGAGCCGAAGAACAGTGAAGTACATTGAAACCTTTCTGGCTGACTCCAAGGGGCAAATGAACTATCATGTACTGTGGATACACGTTGTAATTATTACAGGCATCAGATGTAAAGACCTGCCTATGATCTGCATAAGCACTTTCAAGATGCTCTTCCAGGAAGAACAGTGAATTCGATAATAGAAATAGAAATAACAATAATGGAAACAATAGAAACAATAATAATAGAAAGAACAATTGGAAGCAAGCAAGAGAGACAGTAACACCCTTTAGCACTTCTTATTTTTGTGTGCTGAGAAAAAATGCTTCTTCATCCAGTGAAGACAGGAAATAGAGCTACATCAGACTATGCTTTGAAACAAACTGATTTGGGAAAGTATCTGCCCTTCCCACCTTCTAAAACTAGATAGAAAGCTATCCTACTTCACTGGAAAAACAGAGCAGTGATAGAATTCATGGTTCACTGAACCCAGTTAAAATAGATCTTTTTTTATTTTTCAGCCAATCTAATGTGTTTTGCACCTTCTGTGCTAAATTATAAGCCTGGACTTTTTTTTTTTTTTTTTGCTAAAATTGGCTTTGTGCTTTATTTATTATTTGCTTTCACAGTCTGCTCTGGTCTGGAGAGATTCAATACGGACATTTTCCAGCCTAGTCTTCACAGGCTATGCCTTCTTGTAAACAATTTCCAGGACAAAAGATTGTAATCCAGTGCCATTTATTAAATGGCATTGGGCTGACTTTTTCCTATGCTTTCTTCCTCCCTGTTTCCTTATGTTGAAGCACATTTCATCTGGCAGAAAGTAGGAAATGAGTCAGTGCCAGCATTTGAACCATCAGGTACTAATCAAGTACTAGCAATATCCAGTAATGAAAATTCTGCAAGTCAGCTTGAGCTACCAAATTCACACCTGGATCCAAACTTTCACCAGTGTTTCGGCTCACAGGAACCACGGGATTTGCTTTTAGCTCAGCTTGATTCATGAGGCAAAACTACATTGTGTTTCACTACAATATTTTATGTAGCTGGTTCTTGTTTGTGTATTAGACAGTGAAATACATGAACTTTGTTGGCCGCAAGGACCAGCAGCTACGTGCATAAAAGCCAGTACAAGGTGTCAGAGACAAATGTTGTACCTGGTGTTATAAAGAGAATACTTTTGTTCCCTCCCATTTGGTCATCTCCTGAAACAAGTTTAAAGACAACACTGACAAAATGTATCTACAGAAATGCAGTGAAACTTAGGCAGATGAGGATGATCTTGTACAAAAGCAAGCCTCAGTGACAAGGAGCCCCTACAAAGCAAATAAACAGTGAAGAATTCTAGTTCATAATGAAAAATAAAAAGAATAAAATGTCTGCAAAAAGAAATATTGAAGATTTCCAGTTTGCCAAAAAAAAAAAAAAAAAAAAAAAATTGAAGTACTTGGAAAGCTAGATGTGTTCCATCATCATTTCGAGCTCCACATGAAAACTCTCAGTGGGCCTCTGTCCCAGACACTACATTAATTTGCACTAAAACAGTCGCAGGTTGGACATAACTGACTGCAAACACTTCAGAGGAGAGACAGTGCATTTGTGTATAGAACACCTGTTGCTGTAGGGCTCTGATTCTATCTGGAGGCTCTCAATATTTCTCAAAGAAATAATGCTAGTAACAATAATAAGAGTTGAAAGCACATGCTGTTAGCTAAACTGGAGGCATCCGTGTGTAATACTACAGTACAGTCAGGAAACTGCAGAACCAAAATATTAATGTTGGAATGCTGGAGATGAAAAGACAAAGAACACAGGATGAGCACAAAGTCTGTGTTAGAAACATTGCTCTGAACATAAAGACTTTGGGAGAGGAAACAAAATCTCCCTCAAAACCTGGTCATTTGTAGCAAAGCAATACAGTAAACTAGCATGTTTTTGCCTCAGTGAAGAGTCCGAGGTACCACCTCAGGTTTCTCTTGCTCTTATTGCAAGAATTGTTCACTCCACGTGTCACTGGATTGGTGACAGCTCTGTTTCCTGGTAAGCAAGTGTACACATCTAACCACCCTGTGATTACGAGGTAGGGTATAGGCTGCAACGGCCACTGCTAAAATAACTGTTGTCTCACTTTCAACAGATTATTTCTTTGTGGTAGTGCATGGGAAGGGATAGAAAAAGTCCAGTTGGGTTTTCAGAAAGATCAGCATTTGCCTCATTAATTTGTGTATCTGAATTTGGAAAAGAGTGAAATTAATGGAGCTTCTAAAATCTGGTTTAAAGCTCATTTAGTCCTTTGGACACTGTCACTAAACACAAAAGTCATTAAAGAACAAATTATCAAAATCTGAAAATTGAAAAAATAGTAGCTGATAGTAACCTCAAGCTACAGGTACCTCAACCACCCAAAGCACGGGCAAATGAAAACCAATTCAGAAATCTCAAATACATATGCATAATAGGTTCATTCACTACTCTTTTTATGTCACAAGAGCATGCTTTTATATGAATTGGACTGGGGGGAAAGGAGATATGCAAGTGAGAGCAAAGAAACTGAAAGAAACAAAATTTGACACAGCAGTAGAAGCACTGGTAAAAAAAGCCTAGAAAGGCAACTTTCACCAAGACGTCACTGAAATGCTAAGAACTGTAAACACAGAGACTCCTTGATTCCTACTGTGTCCAGGGGAATAGATCCCTCCCTAAATTTGCATACTTTGTAAACACACAAGATGGCATTGAAGATATCTAATTCATTTTGTGTCATTAGACAGGATGATGCTTTCTTCAGAGACAGTGAAGTTTCACGACAGTTATTCTTACACATTTAAGTTCCATACGGAAAGGCAGATGTTGTGATATCCCCCTTGCAGGGTTTCACTGAAGAATTTGCTCTTGCAAGGTTTCAAAACATGGAGAGGTCTACATTAAAGCTCCTAGTCTTTGGTGGAGTTTAGGTACTCAACAAGAGCTGCAGCTCTGCACGGCTCCACCCTATGAAATGTGGAAATCCTGCAAGATTACAGCTGCAAAGCCAAAGAGCTCATGCAATGACACACTTGAAAAAGCAGGCCCAGCAGTTTCCAAAATCTGCATTCAAGATTATTCAAAGATTTTGGATCTACTGGGCTTGTATAAAGTTAAGCTAAAGCCATGTCCTCAGTTGTTAGGTAAAACTCATCTCACCATCACCATCTCTGCTCTTCATTTCCATGGAGCTTTGCCAATGGAAATTCAGCTCAAGCTGAGCACCACCAGACACGGTGTCACTGCTGTTGCGGGGCTGGACCATGACAGTTAAAATCTCTGGGCCACTATCTGATGTAGAGTGCAAGCTGGCTTAGAAAAAAATCTTTACTGCTGAACTCTCGGCTCTGAGTGTCAAGTCAGCTGCTGGAGATGATGATGGAGCTGTTCCAGGGACACATACCTCTAAATCTGCAGAATGAGCCTTGATGTATGCAGCTGGATTATCACGGATCTTGCCATCCACCTCTGACATACCATCACACTGGCACATCAAAACTTTTAAAGAACAAAATCAGATTTTTTTTGAGATTCACTTTTTGTTCAGATTCAATGCGAACAGTGGATTTTTTACTTTTTATTATGAGAGTTATATAAAACAAGCTTAGTACATAAAAACATGCTCATTTCTCAGATAAACATTTCAGTTTATTTTTTTGGCTTATTTCATGACTGACCACTTCTAAAAATGTTAAGATATACACAAACAAAAAAGGATTAAGGAAGCTTGCTGGGATTCTAATGTGCATGTGCAGACATTGCCTTGCAAGGGAAAAATATTTATGATTTTCAGTGGTGTTTTACTGCTGCTACAGTGCTGCTCACGTTGCATTACTGAGCAAATTGGCAGCAAAAGTGATTCCAACATCTATTCAGCAACAGATTTAAGGAAATGGAGATGTTCCACTGAGAATTGCTTCTGTTGGAAAGTCAGATGAGAGACCCCAGAGTCTTTGCTAGGAAAGAAATAACAAAAATAATCTCCATGTGCTTAGAAGGGAAACCAGGGGCCCACACTTTACCACCAGGTCACTACAGAGTTGTGGAGGGAATGTGCTTTCCAGTAAAGGAATGAACCAGTTTCCAGACAAGCTCTCCTTCCTCAGTGGCTGGGGATTGACAATACATCTATATTAACAGTGCTGGGAACTGTAAGTGTGATGTGAAATGAAATATTTATGATGTTGTTGCAAGTGCTACATACTTATAAACTGGAAGTTCCTGTAACTTTCACTGTTGAGCCTGTTCTCTGCTCCACACAGTACAGGCTCATAAAGTCTACAGACTTCAAGAGCTACATTTTAAACTCTAAAAAAGAAGCTTTCTGGCCTAGAGATTGATAAAAACAAGATAATGTCAGTATCACTCTCTTACAACGTAATGCTGGCTTGACAGTTCTAAAACTGAAGGTCCTATCAAGAAAAATCCTCTGTCCCCCCCCCCAATATGCCTTCATCGTCAGTCCTAGCCTGATGCAGAGAAATCTTGGTAAGGAGCTAAGGTATTAAGAGACAGCAATTGTACCAAGTCCACATTCCTCTGCTGGCAAAGACTAACTGGAGTCTATTGCTATGGTGATTTCTTTAGTACAGCAACAACTGGTTTCCAGGTAATTTATTGCCATCACTACCCTGCCATCAACAGACCCCTGGTAACAATCCATGCAACCACGTAGCTAAGAATAAACAAAGCAGAAGAGGGTTTAAGGTCAATGTAATAAGACTTCCTTTCCCAGTGATATCAGGACACAGAACAGAATTGGCTTCAGTAAGATGAAAATAAATCATTGAAGAGAATGGTCAAATACTCCCACTATACAATCACATAAAATGCAGCAGCTCTGAAAAATGACAAGTGAAATTTTTTAGTGTGTCACAGTAATCTCCATCTAACCGCATCAAGCCCCTCTTCTGCAGGTTTGATATTCACTTACATCTGTTAAGGCTTTTACTCCTCCTGTAGCTGGGTCAGAGCCAAACAGTTCAGAGCACCACTGAATTTCAACCTTCTCCTCTAAACTTTGGGATGTGAAGACACGGGTTGCATATGTGTCTCACCAGCAGCAACAAAGCTAGGCCTTGGGGAGCATCAGAAAAGCCCCCAGTATCCTGACAGAGAAGCGACTCCTACAGTGCAGCTACCAAAGGCAGTGAGCACAGCTGCCCACTCCTTCACTGCCCCATCTCATTCCCTCTGCCTGAGTGTGGGGGCCCTAACCCACCACTGGTTCTGCTAGAGATGGCACTCAAGCGCTGCTTTCAGACTCAGGTTTCCATAGGAGTGCCCAGCTCCCACCTATTTGGCTCAACCTGTTGTAGAGAAAGTGCCAAGGACAAACTTTCAAATTCACTTCCCAGTTATTGTACTTACTTCAGAGCCCTAAAAACCTGGGAATTACCAGGTTGAGGAATTACTCATTTCTCTCCCGGCTCACAGCGCAGCAGCCTCTTGACCCTACCCAGACAGACAGGAAGAGAAAGGGTCAGAGCTCTGTAGCAAGAGTTGAGACGCCAGCAAACCCCTGGGTTCGAGGCATGTGGAAAGCCTGCCCAGTACTTGCAATTCTGAAAGCTGGAAATCAACATGGGCATTTGGGAACCAATCTAGGAGTTCCTGGGCCAAGAATCTGCCTTGGTTTTATTCTGTAAAGTACAGAACATATTTATACATCTACAGACATATTTCCCTGACTATGACCACAAGCCCTTCAGAGTCAGATGTTAAGTAATCTGTGGTGATTTTCATAGAAAATGGATGAATGAAGTTACAGTGCCTGCAGAGCTCATGAGCGAAACATGTGGCAAAATGACATCTGTGGCAAAAGGCATAAAAACATTTCACATCCATCAAAGATAATAAAATGAATTTCCCCAGCACCTCACTTTCACCCTCCACATCACAGTGTTTGCAATTTCTGCTTATCTATTAAGATCACTTGAAGTGCCTAGGTTTTGCATTTTGTGGCATCAGATGATTTTTTCCACTAGCAGCTATAGAAGGTTTAGCTCATTAGCAACTGGTTGATTGAAGGGCAAGTTTCTAATGGATTTATGTGGCTTCCTGTGAAGTCAGGTTCTGATCTGGCCCACACTGTAAACAGAGCAGTGCATATGTAGCATGAGAGAGAACAGGTAACTCTGCTGGCCATGTCAGTTGTGACTTGCATGCTCACAGGTAAACTGATGNGGGGGGGGATTTTTCTCTGAGTCAGGCTCATATAGGCACTGCAGAGGTTTTCTCTCCCACTGAATCAGACATGCTCGTTGCCAGAGCTGATTGCATCCACCAGCATCTGTCTGTTGCAAGAGCATTCAGCAGTAGGACCACTTTAGTCCTGCTATTTACTAAGTGCAGCTAAGGACAGTTAAACTTTCCAAATATACCAATGCTTGCAACATAACTAGCCTCAGTCTGGTTTTGTACCAGCAATTCAACACAACCAGCTTCACTGTGACAGATGAAAGCTGAATTGGTTTTTATGGACCCAGTGCTGGGTAACAAGCGGAGGCTTTACTGCAGAGACTAGCAGTGGTGTCTGTAGACCAAAAGGAAAAGGTCACTTGTGCTCAATCACATTAAAAGGCCTAAGAGGAGAGACAGCACTGGGAGCTACTGCAGAAACCCGAGCATCCATCCAAATGTGTGCTGACTGTAAGGTCTAAGGATGTAAAATCATCCGAAAACCTGAACTCTGCCAGTGAGGACATTTATTTCCCACTGTGACAAAGGATTCATTTTAGTAATATGATTCATCAAATGCCATGCAGCAGGTGGAAATAGGTCACGGCTCAAAGGAAAAGCTGTCAGTAAATAACCAAAGTATTTTTAAGTCAAAAAGACCACAGTGAGTTGTTTTTCTCTCTTCCCCACCCCCTCCCAGTCAAGTTTGTCATGATTTTGGCTCACAGACCATCACCTGAAAAAAACTTTCATCATGATCTCTTCTCAAATCACAATGAATTCCCTCAGCATAATGCCTCAGCATTTTTTTTTTTTCATTTCTTGCTAAATAAAAAGAATTTCAAAACCAGAGGGCAGTTTGCTTAATTTTTACATAACTGAGAAGCTGATTTTCATTTGATGTGATCTCCAAGTGAAGTGTAGAGGGAAAACAGGATACTGTATCTGGCACCAAATATGTGGCAATCATGCAAAGTAAACTCTTGATACCTCTATAATCTCTTTGTTGGCTTATCCCTGATTCAATTTAAGGCTCTGGAAAAAGCCACCAAACCTCTTCATGTGAAGTGTGAGATGGAACTTATTAGTCATGGCAATTTGCTTCTCATGGGACTCTGGCAGTCAGAGAACACAGTGTAAGGAAGGAAACAAACCTAGGGGTGCGAATCCTTTGTCTCTTAGTCCTACTTAGAGCTGTCAATAAGAAGAGAGTTCTGGGTAGTTTAACACGCAGAAGTTAGGCATATGAAGGTACACGTGAGGGAAAGTTTGACTTAAAAACTTCTCTTTTGTTTTCCTCAGCCCTTAGTATGCAATCAAACCCATTAAATGAGAGGGACAGGAAAGGTGGTTGCAGACTGTTAAGGGGATGTAATTCTGAAAGGGTAAAGCTAAAACACCAGAGTTACATTCAGCCTTTTCTCTAGGCACCATTTTTCATGCACTTTTTTCACATTCTTTTTTAGTTCTCAGAAGACAAGATGTTATTCACCAAGAAAAATGGACTCATCTGTGCCTATTTTCAAAAATCATGTTGCCTACTCCGTTCCTACCTCATTCTAGAGGGGTGGTAAAAAACCCTTTCACAGGCAAGCAAGGCATACATTTGTGCAGTAGGTGCTCCAGATACTTGCACAGCCCATTAGTCTTTGCCGGAGGTGACAAGAGAGACTTTCTATGTAGGATATCTGTTGAAAAATAACGAAACTACCAAGACACATGGGGCTTGAAAGAAGGAGCTGGATGGGCCAGGAATTCCCTCCTGGTATAAATACCCCAATCCTCATCTAAATCTCCCGTGAAGTGCCCATACAGCCTGGCTGCAGCGCAGCTTGGTGACTGTGCATTGGTTTGGGCCTGCCATGACTATGTAAGATGGGAAAAGCAAATGGGACCCTGGCTGTGTAGCAGCCCTCGGTTCTCTCAGGTCCCACGCTGCTGGTCTGTTGGGGGCAGAGCAGGGAAGCCACTGGAGGAATTTGTGAGGTGCATATGCAAAAAAAACAAAGGGGAGTGGTGGGAAGCAGAGGGGAGGAAGGAGCTCACAGCGGGGAATATCAAAATGGGCACAAGGGAGCCATGCTGCAGCAGCTAAATAAACCCGACACACACAGAGCAGGTACCCCCTCTCCCAGCTTCACAGGAGCCTCGAGGGAGCCATGGCCACAAGCTCTTACCCCAGCAGGGGGTGCGCAGTCGCGGCTTCCCAGCTGCCCTGGAGCAGCCTCCTCAGGAGCGTGCCGGAACGTTCCGTGGCCAACGGCCAACCGCCAGCCCCTCACCTCCCCACCACAGTGCCCCTCTGCCAGGGGTTTATGCAGCCTTCCCAATTCGCAGACCCCTGCCTCTCCCCCAGGGCAGGCCCCGGCCCCAGCAAGGCAAGCGGCAGCCTCCCAGCAGCAGGCTTGCAAAGCTCCAGAACCTTCTGCAGCCCCCGGGGCGTAACCCGCACGTCCTAAGCGGCGGGCTGCAGCCTCGTGTGGCGGGGTGATTGCCCCACGGTAGGGCAGAATAGCCCCTTCTGTGGGGCATGAGGGTCAGGGCAGGGTAAAATGCAGTGTGAAGGGGCAGTTTTGCAACAGAAACTCGAGAGTGCTTGAAAACAGCTCTATTTTCTTCTGTCCCGGGCAGCCCAGCTCAGTGCAGCACACTGCCAACTCCGGTGTTTGGGATACTGCTAACAACACCGCCTCACCCAGCGTGACAAAAATAACCGAGGACTGAGTCATGTTTTCCTTTTCTTTTAACTGCTTTCATGATAAATAAAATCAGGGCGAAATACTTGGTATTTCAGGGTGTCCCTCACAGGGTGGAGTCAGGTAAGATCGCTAACCATGAGGGTGAGTTACAGTGGCCCAGTGAAAAGACTGCTTCAACAGGAGCCCATTTCTTGGGGTGGGGGAGGCAGCTGGGCTGGGCTCACACCCTCGCTCGGCGTCTCCTTCTCCGGGGCATACAACTCACTGCCTCGGCAGCCATCCGTCCTATTGCGCTTTGACACATTTTGAGATGAAGAAAAGGCTGAACCAAACTTTAGAGACTTTTTTTTTCATGTTTTCAAGTTATTTAGTGGAAAAGCAAAGTCTTGCAAAGTTTTGTTCGGGTTTCTTGACCACCTTTTTAGTTTCCATTCTTTTTTCCTCCTTTTTTTTCTTTAAAGGACACTCAATTATTTTTTTAAAACAACATTTCATTTAGTTGGAAAATAAAGGAAAAAGCTGTGAGAAATTTTGAGTTAAATGGAAAAAAATATTTTTGGCAAATTTTAAGGAAAACACTTCCAAACATTGACCACTCTTTAAAGTGAATTCCTTTAGCTAATTTCCCTAATTCTTTTCCTGAGTAATGAGACAAGCTATAGAAGCAGATGGACTGAGGATTATCCTTGAGAGTACCTAGAACACCTCTGTAAATTCTCAGACCTCTATTTCTGCTTCTCCTTCTTTCTCCTCAGTTAAAACAGTGCTGGAGGGGATGTCAGGACAAATTCAGGACTCTGCTGAAAAAGTGGCCACAGCCTGTGAAGGAACTGTGTGATACATAACCAACAGCCTTCTTACGCTGCACATAGTGTAAATAAAAGAGGCAGAGCAAGCTGAAGCAGGTTGCAGATAGCTAGGAGAGAGATGATACACAGTGCAGATGCCTGAACTCCAGAGTGGTCCATAAACAGATACGTAATCTCTGCAATCTGGGGCAGCCGCTGGGTATCCTTATACGAGGGGCACATAAACTTTGAGGTAATTAACTATGATAGAGGAATCGTAGTGGCACAAATCCAGTTCTTATTGCCCTCTCTCTGGCCATTCTTTCTTTGCAGTTTTCTTGGAGGCACAGCAAGAGCCAGCCCCAGTGTCCCTATCTTCTGAAATGACCACAGAGATACTCCACTACCTCAGTAAACTCTATCTTCCTTAGCGACTGGAGAAACAATAAATAAATGTTGTGATGCTCTGATACAGGCTCACTCAAGATATATTTGTTTAAGAAGGAAACAGACTGGGTTTTCTTATATGGCTTCCCCTGTCCTCCAGTTGTCTCACCATATTTTTGTTCTTCCTGACAGAAGAGAAACGCTCATCCATCTGTCAATGCCATCTCTGCTTCAGTGAGATGTTCTACACATTTGTTCATGGAGGGCTGAAAAATGGACTGGTGCTGAAGTCCTGATCAAGAGATAAGCTACTAGTAGTTACAGCTCCTCAGCATATGTGTTTCTGCATGGGACTGATTAGGACTGTTGTTTGGAACAGGGGAACTGTGCCAGAGGTGCCGTATCCCATAAATTAGTTTAAGCCGAGGTAATATATGTGCCAACATACAGCAACATGTTTGCTAGCTCAACAAATCTGGTAAGCGAATGTCCAGGAGAAACAGACTTTCAACATTTCCAAGCGTTTATTCCAAGACAGTTGCACAACTGAGCGGACCCTTACAAAGGTCCAAATTTATACACAGTTTATTAAAACAGTAAAAACCTTTGCATTTTCTTGGTAAAGGAAAAAAAAATCTGGAAAAAAAAAAATTGGCATCCAGACTCAGTTTAGCTAGACAGGAAGAACAGTCTAGTTCTCAAAGTATGGCATTTGCCACTGGGGACTCCTGGGTTTTAATCCACCGCCTCTGCAACCTGTGTAGCACTCTTTAAAGTAATTTAATTCTAGTCCAGACAGTGAACTTTGTATGCTGCTTAGCAGATTAGTCATACAAGTGTATTCCTTTCTGTGGAACTACTCATGTGAGTAACTTATCGATGTGGGGGAGGAGGCAAATCTGACCATCTGTACAGAATCGCACAGAGGGAGAAAAAAACTACCACAAATTTGAATTAGTCTGGCCTTCATGGAGGAAGACTTATCTATGGTGATGCTAGAAGAAACAGTAAGACAGGAAAATCTGTTAGACGGAACAGTAGTTTCCTAAGTAACAGAAACCTTATTGTCTGCTTCAAATACGATTAAACTGGACTATGGAATTGCCAATGTAGGGAATCAAATAGAGCCATCTTGCTGGGGACTCTGAGTAAATGAATCAGTAATGCTCTTCTGTTTGTAGCATCCATCACATCTTCCAGCTGGTGATCGAGACACCTGAGAGAAGAGCATGCTTGCTGTGCAATGCATCCAGAGAAATGAACCCACCCACAAGTCACTTAGAATTGTCATTTCTCTTTTGAACCAGAACTGGAGTGTTGTTTTGGAGCCTTTGGGAACTTAAACTGGAACTGGACCCTCTCCAAATTTACTTTAGTTGATTAGCAAGGGGAGCTAACATTTTCTCTCCCTGAAGCTCCACTTCCACTTGATCTTTTCCAGCATTAACTGTTGTGAGTCAGTTCCAAGTTACCAGCCTGGTTAACGAACCATTAGTGGCCTGTACTGAAACTGAACAGAAACGGTTTCAGTTCCAGATAAACCTGAACGGAGCCTCTGATGTGACATATCCTTGCTGATACTGGAATTACCTCATCATGCAGATTTGCTTAAGAGAAATCTGATCTGAAGCAATCTTTCTTTAGAAAATGGGTTTATTCACCACTTTACCTTTCTGTTAGTCTATAGATTATCTGTGTCTTCCATAGGATCCCAAAACACTAGGTAAGTTTCTTGAGTCCAGGGACATGTTGGCTTCTTCTTCCATAAGAAAACTAAGATGCCGTACAGAGCACTGAAATCAGGGCTGGAAGCAGGATGCCAATCCTGGTGCCAACCCAGGTCCTGACTACTCTACTCATGCAGCTCAGTAAGCTGTTGGTGCTCTAGGTACTTGCAAAAAACCTGCTTTGCTCTATAAAGAGCACAACAGGAGGGTTAGGAGTAATGCACTCCACAAGATCACTCTCTCCAAAAACACATCCTCCTGAGCCAAGCAACAGCCATATTTCATGCCAATGACCATGTCCAAGTAAGGTTTGATTCTTTCTTCTTGTTTTGTTTGTTTGTTTTTGTTTTGTTTTGGTGTTTTTGTTTGTTTGTTTTCAAAATAGTAATATTAAGTAGATTTTCTGTATTTTGAATTACAATAGTCTAGACTTGAGCTGGACCACAAAAATGTATTTAAACGGGAAAGTGTATGACTGAAACACTGCATGGCTCAGCATCCCAGTGGGAGTTATAGCTTGGATGAGACTGATATTATGTGGTATTACCAGGTCCTGATTATGACGTTTGGATGACTCATAACCAGAATATTTTTTTTAAATCTTCTTATCCTCATACAGAGACTGGGGAGAAAAGCATGTGAAGGTGAACCCAGTGAATGAGTACATCGCACTGTGCTGCAGAGAACAAAGTTCTCAGCTTGCTTGGAATTTACTAGTCACTGAATACTCAGGACGCATACCATAGTTTATTCATTCTTTCCATACCAGAGAGGCCTCCCTCTAAGCAGAGCTTAGTCCATTTTCCATCTGGAAGTATTCCCCTTTGAGAAGCCAGTGACCTGATAGGGTGGTTGTTCTCATTTTGGGGGAAAGAAAACCTCCACAAATTCCAAGGACTTAGTGTCACTGATCACATTGTATTATCCAGAATCAAAGAGCCTAATTGCCATTTACACTAAAACCTTTAGCGCTGCTGAGTCACAAAATTCTAGTTTCTCCCACCCTCATATTCTCGCACTCGTATATTGTCAAGAGCTTTAAGAAAGAGCATTAGAGTTAATAAATATGAGTTTGCAGTTTTTGCAAGCACATGTATGAAGATGGCAGAGAAGGCTGCAGCCCAGGTTCAGGCCTTGTCTCCAGTGGGATATATTTGCACCATCCAGACACCAAAACGAGTCCAGAAATAGTTGAGCTGTCTTAGCACAGAAATCCACTTGGGCTAATTGACCTCCCTGAGAAGATAAGACTCCTTCACACACAGGACCAAGTTTACTCACTCTCCAACATACTACCCTTAAGGCAGGCTTGTACGTTATGTGACACAAATTATATTGCATTATCCAGTCCAAACTCAGATAGGGCCTGAGAGAGCTAATGTGCTGTAAATACTAAGTCACAGAAAGTTCACACAGTCATCCGGCATATTCAGATAAGCAGCATGTAATTAACAAGTTACAGGAGACTGAGAGCTGTAACTGAAAAAGCAGCTGCTGGGCAGCCAGTGCACAGGGCTGTGCTTAACACTTGGAGTGTTAGGCCTGCTTGGAATTTGCAGAGGAAGACTGGAGCTAAAGAGGGCAACAATCATATGTTTTGAGCAGCACTTGGCTGCACTGCCAGTGAAAGGAAAAACAGACTCTGGTTCATAAGCACTTTACTGATCCTTTGCTTTGTTTTGCCTTACCTCACCCTAACACCTTTCAAATTACCTTATTAACATAAACAACCCCTTACATTGCACAGACGTTTGGTATTTGCAGCAGTTTGGGGGAGGAGTGATAGTCACACAATGGTATCTGCAGCTGATTTACATTTATTTATCCAACAGTGTTTTCATGTCTCTTGCCCAAAATCGAAACAGCCACCCTCTCGGGAATGCAGTGCCAAAAGCACACATACATGCAAGGCTGTCTGAAATTTTAATTGCACAAAGGTCAGGAAGTTCAGACTGAAGGTTCCCAGAGCAGCTCTTTCCCCTGCATGTATCACATTGTACAATGGGGTCTTTCATTACATAATCAGAGAGTGGGCAATTCAGCCCACTGCTCAGCATGTAAAACCGTCTCTTACGCTACAGAGTACTTCCACCTCTCTTCTGTCATCTCTTCTACCTCTTTCCATCCCTAGGAGTACTATCTGTGCTCTGAAAACCCCTACAGAAGCAGTTACAAGCGAGCCTGCATGTCTAAGTAAGGACACATACAACAGGGTGTCAGGTACATTCATATCTTGAAGAACGCTGCTGGATTCACTGATTAATGCACAGGCTTCAATTTAGGCACATGTTTAGACAGTGTCCAGGTGAGTTTCAGTACCCTGAATGTGGAGGAGGAGACTGATTCCAAGTTCTTCAAATTGTAATATACAGAAGTCAATGAACTTTACTGATAACAAAAAAACCTAAGCAACTGTTTTAAGATGGATTTGATGAGTTCATGAGCGGTGTTAGGAAAACTAGGGGATAATGATAGCAAGAGACTAGATTTAGGGAGCCTGCAAATCTCACCCAGCCCATGGTCCTCTTTTCCTCTACACTAATTTGGTTTATGCATCGGTGACTTGCTTCTGTATCAGCAGTTGAGGTGTACTGCCATCTCCCAGCAATTCTGAGTCAGCTGCCAAATCTCTGTAGGAGATTTCAAAAACTCTCAGAAAAGATTTGAGTCATGTTATGTGAGCAACTAACCAAAGCCAGCCTCTGCCTCAACTGACAGCTTCAGTGGGTCTGAATCCTTCACCTGGCGTGTGTGGAATGCACATTACATGTGATACTTACATGAAGGCCTGGGTGTGGAAAAGATTCTTATTTTTTCCATATGGTTTAGGTATTTGCTCATTTGGGGAAGAAAAGTATTAAGAGATTGTCCTCTGAACCAGCTTAAAATACTCCTAAAAGGACAGAACATAAAAAATAAACAAACAAACAAATACAAGCAAACAAAGAACAGTAAGTCTTTTCAAATGGTGATTGTGTACAGAAGTAAAATTTGAAATGTATTCTTATTACAGTTATCAGTTCTATTATAGCAGAGCCTGCAAGCTGCAACTAAGCTGTTGTATTGTGCTGAATTCTTTAAACAGACAAGGAAAGGGAGAGTTCCTGTTAGCAGTGCTAACATTATATTGACAAGACAAGAGTCAGAAATGTTATAGATGGGAAAATGAGGTGTGAAGAGGGCAAGTGGTTTCTTCCAGGTCACACACAAAGCCTATGGCTGCGCAGGACCTGACACATGGGTTTCCCAGGAGTGTGCCTACATTGTCAAGCCAGTCTGGGAATACCTGTCAGCATATAGGTCACATTGCTCCTCACCTGCTTTCAGGACAGAGCCAAATGGGTCTCTGCAAGAGGAAACCCAGGTACTGTTGATGGAACAATTCATTCTGTGGTCTGCTCCAGACAGCTGGTATAGATATAAACCACACCAAACTTGAGTGCACCTTTACAGCACAATCTCAGCATGCTTTGCACTCTGAAGCATTCTGACAAATCCTCACGCCACATGCACAGCATGTAATTTATACCACTGAATTAATCAAATAAAAGCATCATTCCAGTGAGCTGCGATATAGCCCTTGTTGTTGCAGGCACTTTGAATGGAAAGGGAAAATATTTTAAAATATTGATTATATCTAGGGCTAAAAGGCTGCCAGGTAAGTTCTATGGGAGGTGAAAAAGTATTTAGTTTGAACATTGCCAGTCTTTTCTTGAGCAGGCTAGCCTTGAGTATGACTATAAGCCACACTACACCACTTGATCTGGGAAAGGTGTGTTTGGCGATGTGGATGTATTGACATGACCAAGTGGAAGACTGTGAAAAAGCGGAAGAAAAGCAACTCATTTATTTTCACTAAATTGATTAGGACTGCACGTTAAAAATATTTTTGAGACATTGTAGAGACATGAATTGAGAGGTAAGCTACCTCACCCTAACCTGGGTAAGCCACCAGCTTTAATAAAATCAGGTCACCACTGACATAGAGTGTGACTTACGCAGTTTGGATCCCAGACGTTTCTGCGCAAATGGAAATAATATACTGAGTCAAAAGTAGAGCTAGTCTCCTAGGGCATGATGTGCTATTTCTACAATACACTATAGCTCAAGCACTACAGCAGGATTAACTTATAATGCCCACTGATTAAAAAAGGGAAAAAGACCAGACCTTAAATCGCACAAAACAAATGACTGGATACCAGCCAGGTGTTTCAGCAAGTGTATACTTCCTCCACTGACATGTGCTGCCTCTCTCTGGGAAACTTTCCCTAATGGCACTGCTATGGCAAAACAAATACTTATGCAGTCTTCCCGACTTAGTCACTTACACCACACTCCCATGAACTTTGAGGCACATTCCTTATCTTCAGCCAGAATTCCCTGCGATGTCTGTAGCAGTTGAGGACTACCTCAAGAAGAATTTTTAAGCAGATCGCAGGAAAGTTTGAGATTTATGGCTTGCATTAAACAATGGGCTTCTGCCCAGAACAGCACATGCATAATCCTAGCCCAGAAGCTTCACAAGATCTCATGACCGGAAATCAATGTTGGGGCAAATTCAGATAAATGTAATATGCAAAAAATGAATATGAGGCATGCCAACCATTTAAATAAAGTGACTGGATGTATAATTGCCTCTCCTTTACCTGAAGACTTTGAGTCAGGATGTCTTTCTTGAAGGTAGGTGCTAGCTGAAAGAGTTAAGCATTTGAAGAAGAGATTCTTGTGAAATCTTAGGCTGCACAGAATGGAAGACAAGTAATGATCATAGGTTTTTCTCAGCATAACATCTGTTTACTTATACACTAATCTACCGGCTGTACAGAATCTTAAGAGACTCTGTCTACAAAGGTCTACATGAATGCAGACTCCGACTGCATACTCTGACTTAAATACTATATATAACAGTGAGACAGCTATTCATGGAGCATTTGTGTGAAGGTAATTGGGGAAAAATGTGATCAAATATCATCCTTCTGACTACAGTGCTGTGATTCATTTTTACCTGTTTAAAGATACTTTATTCCCTGTCTCACTTAATAGTGAGCTATTTCTTGCCAACAGGCCATTTGGGCAGTCCAGGAAAGCCATAATATGTGATTAGCACCTGTTATAATAGAAATCAGCTTTCTTCCCAGGAGAAGAGAGAAAGAAAGAGAAATTCAACGAGTGCTGGTAGAACTGGCTCTAGGTTGAATTACTAACATATGATGTAATGCACCTTGGCTCTGCCTTCCGGCCTGAGTGCTGTTCGGACTGCCGTTCCAGTCTGCAAACAGTCAGAGCAGGCACCATACAGACATATGTGAGCTCGTACCCAGGGAGAGGTTGTGGCTGAGGTCAGGGCAAAGTTACAGACTCCACTGCAGTGTCTCCTTGTTAATCATGGTAAATCAGTGGTGCTGATGAAAGCTGTGGAACAGTAATCACATTTAGATTATAATTCAGATAAGGTGCAACCCCATCTACTCCCTCCTGACTTTCCCCTCCCAAGCAATTTGAAAATATTCAATATATAGCAAAAGTCAAAACTTCAGCTGAAAAACCTGAAAGCCACTTTGTAAGACAGGGGTCCATATCACCTTGGCCTTGGGCCGTCTGTAACAGGTCCCGTGTTTACTCAAATGAATCTTCCAGAGGCCTGAGGCTAAATCCAGAAGAATTCAGGGGGAGTTTTTCTAGTGTTTACATGAGGCCAAGAATTCACACCTGAATAACTAAGTGATCAATAAGTGCATTCCTTTAAAATTTTGTTTAGCACTGGTCTGACAGCTTTCCATATGCTTCTTCCCTGTTATGAAAGTTGTACAGGAGCCATGTAAATCTATCTCAACACTACTTTTAAAACTAGCTTTAGGGTTCAGTTGTCCATAGGTCACACACAGTCAGCCTGGCTGCAGAATATGCTGCAGTTGGAGCTTTTAGTGCTTGCTATTATACAACTGCCTGCTGGAACTAGAGGGACCACCACAAAAAAAACAAAGAGACTATAAAGGCTAACCAAGTTTTGTTTATTACAGATTTGAACTACTGACTTGCAGGTGAGAGGCTCTTTATATTAGTACTCATCCCTCTCATTACTCCTCCCCTTTGTCAAAAATGTCAAAATGCTCTAGGAACCTTTTTTTTTGGGGGGGGAGGATGTTTTTGAAATCAGCTGGATGGACCCATGTGTATTGAATGCAGAGTAGTTAAGGGATTTAGCTGCAGAAAACCTTCATCATCTCGGCCTTTGGCAAAGTGAACAGTGGTGAGAAGTCTACTCTGGAGTTAATCTCTTCAGATAATAAAGATAATAATACTGTCAGAAAATAGAAGCTCTGAATGGAACAAATAAATGAAAAGCAAGACGTTGAGTGCTGGGTAACAGGACCAAAATACAGAATGGATGAACTGCAAATGAAAAAAGGGTCTTCTCTTATGAGCAACAATTTCTGCAATGGATGACTGACTTAAAAGATGGTTAGTGTTGCATTACCTGCTTATCTCCTAAGCCTTAAAAAAGAGGGTTTATTACATCAGAATGAGGAATAATGCATTGAATATTATAGAAGTGTAACATGAATCAATGGCACACACCTGTAATACTCTACTCACCTCCAAAAGAGACATAGAGGAGGTTCCAGAGTTAAGTAATGAATGTGACCAGGGGCAGAAGAAAGATTGAGGCCTTTCAGGTCAGAATGAAGGTGATTAAGAAAAATCAGGAAATGATTCAAAAATATTGGACCATTACTGAATATTGGATCAATACTTCAGAGGCTGTGTCAATCTGTAGCATCAGCTTTGTACACTGTTGATCTAATCCTTTTGCTGCCAGGTATGTGCAATGATTTTGAGGAATGTCAAAGTGGGGGGAAAACTGGTCCAGATTAACATCAAACTGAAAAGGTAAGTATTATTCTGAAGAGGTAAAGTCCAGGTCACATCTCGTGGAGGAGAAAAGAAGAACCCCGGCAGTCACTGAGGGAGTCACTGAGGCCAGGAATTCAGCAGCATACAGGAAAAAATTGGAAATTTCTTAGAGAAAAAAAATACACAGGTGCAGAGGGTGTGATTCACTGAAAATGCTATGAAGTATATTGTGCTGGGCATAACCAATTTCTCACAAATTGAGAGAGGTGGAAGGAATTAATTTTAATCAACATCAGATTATTTAGTAAGTATTTGCTACTGAGACCTTTACAGCTTTCCTGAAGCAATTAATAGTGGCTATAAGTGAACACAAAATATCAGAATATCTAATCTCATGTGGCAGTTCTTTTATTTTTGGAAGTAAAAAAATAGGTTACAGAAGACCAAATGAAGTATAACAAGTGGATGAGAGAAATACGCTTGTCAAGTGGACTGCCTGTGATTTCACAGGTTCTTTTGCAAGAATTCAAATAAGCTAAAATTTAAGACATTACAATAATTACTGAAAAACACATAAGTTCTATGCTCAGTTACACCAGTTAAAGGTTATTGTTTTCTCCTGTGGTACACGTATGACTGAATGGAAAATAAACCCAGGTTCAGCAAAACTTACACCTTGTCACACTTCTCAGTAAACGTTCTACAAACTTTACCAGCAAAAAGAAAAGGAAGAACCACTGCAGGATGCATTTTATAAGGGAAAATAAAGTCTCTTTTGGAATAGTTCACTGACAGCAGTGGAACAATTCAGCTGTAGTTCAAATGGGAATCCTTGCTTTAAAATAAAACAGTGATCTACCGCCCACACACAGCTGAAAGGAACTGTCATATAGCACATTGCATCATTACCAGAGAGCCTCTGTAACCCTATCTATAGCTACAGCCCTGAATATCATGGCCCATACTCTCTCATTTGTTACATGTGTGCAATGGCTTTAAGGGGCTTTAACTAGGGGAGATTTGGACAAAAAAAGATAAAACAGATGACTCGACCATTTTGCCTCCTTCTGCACAAAATAAACAAACACAAATAAATAAATAAATAAATAAATCGCTGTAAAGCAGTTGCCCTTCAAATGCCTACTCAGCTTAGGAGACCATACAGTAGTCTAATTCCTGGCCAGTGAAGTCATGCTGTAGCCACGGCAGCAGAGTGTAAATCTCCACTGTATGAAAAGGCCAGGCTGATAAAGCAGATTGTTGTACGTCTGGGTCTATATAAAGTAAGAAAGCATATGGCCTAGGGTGGGAGTGAGGGAGAGCAAATAGCCCACCAAAATCTTTACCAGAGCAACGGTGGGTGAGCTGCCAGTTGGATCTCATGAGCACTGCAGGCGGGCTGAAGGATGCTTCTGAGCACAGGGTGTGGGGGTCACAGGAAGAGGAGGCAGACAGGATGGGAAGGGATAATCCAGTAAAGGAACATCTCCCGTGCCAGCTGATTCTGGCACCATACAGTGATGTTGTCCCTCAGGGGGAAAATGATCATTTCAGCCTGACCGTGGTCTGAACATTACAGTTGTTACACAGAAAAAAGATCAGAAAAAGACAGCTCTTTTGCTCCAGACTGCACTCCAGACTTACAGACTGGGGCCCATGAGCTGGCAGCACACACATCTATAAAGATGGGGAAAGTGACAGTCTCCCTTTAATCAGTCTAAGTCTGGCACTAGGTCAAGCTTTTCTTTATCCTTTTCCAGTGTAACTGGAGCCTTCTTTCTTTCCTTTCATTAAAATAAATGAATGTGTGATTGATGATCCTGGAGCCTGATATCTCCCACGTATTCAAAGATTAGCTACAGCAGTGGCTACTGCCAAAACAGCACAAGCTGATGTGTTGCAACCCTAATCTCCAGACTCCCCTCTAAGGGCAAGAAGCCCATTTCCATGGCCTTGTCAGCCACTGGCCTCTTTGCTGCTGTGGAGGTACAGGCACAGTGGTGACCTTGTAGAGGGTCTTACCTACTAGGAATCAAGCTGTGGCCCACCTGCTCATCCCAGTGAGGCTGCTGAGAGATGAGAGAGCAGCAACAAAGTGATTTACACAATGATAACGTAGCAAAACACATGCAAAATTGAGACGAAAATCAACTAAGCAATTAAAACCCTTCTTCTTACCGTCTAGGCACACTGGGACTCTTTGAGAATGGGCAGTTCTTCCAGAGCTTAATTTCATATTGGAGAGGGTGTTGAACTGAATCCAAACAGAAAGCCAGTTTCAACTGGTATTTTTAATTTCAGACCACACAGGAATGTTTATTTTGATGATTTTGCTGAAGCTGAGCCAGGATGAGCAAACATTGATTTTTCTGGTTCAGAATAACAAATCAGAATCTAACATCATCACCTGGGACCTTCCTGCATGGGAACAGCTTGTGTCTAGTAGGGTCTGAACCTTACAGCTTTAGCCATTTGACAGCTTTCATATCTCTCCCAGGATGTATGACTTGCCCAAATGTGCACTGTGATGCTGCTTTGCTTTGCGGACCTTTGAAGCAGGCTGTTCACCAGAGCAACTTTTTCACTTGCTTAAATTGATGCCCCTCGCCAGAGAAACTGGACAATTTTCTTTACTCCCCTGTGTGAAACGACCTGGCAGGCTGCTGGGCCCCCTCTGTGTCTGCTCCTCCCAGCGCAGACAAGCTCCTGGGTGCACCCTTGAGTGCATCGTAGATCCCAGATGTGCATGTGCCTGTTCATGCACTGTACAGGCACAGGGTAATCAGGGAAGGCAAAGAAGCCTCCAGTTCTTCACCAGTGGTGCCCCTCATTTTCCCTTCCCTGCCAAAACACTGTAACTACCCACCTTTGTGCTGCTGGAGGAAAACTCTAGTATTTCTTCTCAACAAGGCAGATATAGGGAGGTACAGAGAAACTGTCATACAGTTGTGCCAAAAATGTGTATCACTGGAGCCCTAGCAGAGAAGCAGGAGATCGACGCATTCTTCTCTGTCTTGAGGCTCAGCATGTAAAGGCATCCTCACTGCAACTGCTCACTCCCAGTAACTGATGCTCCCGGTAACATCAGTGCCAGATGACAGACTTCTCCGTGAACATCATACTTTTTATTGCCACGTACTGTATCATCCTCATCCTGAGGCCCAGAGCTGCCCCAGTGGGCCGCACACCTCCCTGGGCTTCTCTTTGTCCATCCACATAGACTTAACTTCAGCAGATGAAGAGAAGTACAGTCTGAAAACTAGTGGACCACAGTAAACCACAGGATCACAATCTGTCTAGCTGCCCCAAAACAGAATTATCATTCTATTCCTTAATTGCTCAGACCTGTGCAGCCTGTATTGCAGCAGGTGCTGCACAACCAGTGGGCCACCTCTGTAAGGTCACTAGAAACTGTAGAGTTTTTTATCTACATGAACAATGGCTCACAGAAGTCTCTAAGAATTGAAAGTCCTGGAAACGAAGCAACAAATTAAATCTAAGACATGTTTGCTAGGTAAGTACTTCTGGGATGTTTCCTTCCTGTTCCCCTACAAAGACAGACAGGTTTTCTTTTAAGATATCCCCTCCTCCTTCGTTAAACTTTGTTTTACAATGGCAATTAAACAGGAGCACAAAGCTGGAGATTGTGGGTAACTAGCAAGATCAAACTCTGAGAGTTGTTTTAAAAGTTATTTGATACATAATGAATTGCAAATTCAGTACAGTACCAGCTGGAAACAGCTAAGCCCTTTACCAGCAAGAGATGGGAAAGAACAATGACGAAATGAATGAACAATGCAGATCTGGAGAAGAGACTTCTGGCACAGCAGGGCAACATAAGCAAGCGTATGTAGAACTGGTCCTTGGGTGAATACACAGATCTTAAAGATGACCCCAAACAGAACCCCAGTTCAAGTACTCAGAGAAACACACAGGATGGCTGCATGGTTTGAAGCCTAAGCTAGGAGCCAGAAGTTTCCAGTTTCCCTTTTTCCCAGTTCAGTTTGTCTACTTGTCCCCAGCCTTTGCTGACACACAGGCAATGACACTGAGGAAATTAGGATCTGCAGGCAAATCATGCACTGCTCTCTCTGTCAGTTGGCCGTGCCAGAGGCCCTGGAGGTCCTTGTCTCAGACTGCACGCTCTTTGCAGCAGAGGCTGTGTCTTGCTCTGTACCTCCCAGTGCAGCTGGCCTTCTACAGCGTGCAGCCACTGAACTTCGCTGTACTCCCCTGCAGTGTGCTCTCCTGTCCTGTACTAAACATTGACGCGCTCCCCAATAAGGATGGGAGTCAGCAGTTAAAGTACTCACCTTTTAGACTGAAAATGAAATGAGGGTTCTTTAACACCTAAGCTACAGGCCTTTAGTTATGGACCTTTTTCTATGTTTATGGCCTAAAATCTCCCCCTACATTCTGATGCACCATTTTGCTCTAAAAATATTAGATGCTTATATCTATACTAGATCATGGAGGATTGACAGAGAATATGTAGGAGTGATTTATTTATGCAATGAGTGTTCTAACACTGGCCCCAAACATTTATTTTCTTTTCTGGTGGGGAGAACAGGCTGAATTCTCTGTTTCGGAGTCAATAATATTGCTAATGGAGAGGGATTTAAAATATGCCTCTTGGCAATATAGTTGTTCCATAAAACAGAAATGCTTTTGGATTCAGTTCTGCACTTCATAAATTTATGATTTACCCTGGACAAAAATCTTTAAAAATGATGATATGGTGACAAATTATGAATATTGGGCCAAATACTTCACTTCTTAAGCAATCTTTCCCACAGTCTTCCTCTAGGCTCCATTAAGAAAAAGTTAATATGGTTCTCAGAATTTGTTATTTCTTAATAAACAATACACAGCAGTAGCAGGCTTCAAAAAGGCAGACTTACTATCACATAATACACTTCAGCTTCAGGAATAATTGAATTTGAAAGAAGACATGCTTGCACTGTGTTATATATTTTTCTTGTCTGGATTCTGGATGGTAACTTATTTGCTATGTCTCCATGAAAGCTAAAAGAAGTCAGGTCCAGTTTACACCTTTAAAGATCCTTGCAAATTTTGTCTGATTTATTCCTTATTCTTTCCATATATCTAGAAAAAAGCTG
Organism: Chauna torquata; assembly: GCA_013399475.1. NCBI lineage: Eukaryota > Metazoa > Chordata > Aves > Anseriformes > Anhimidae > Chauna > Chauna torquata. The sequence goes on along the minus strand of VXAL01014951.1, from coordinate 57,699 downwards.
AGTTTAAACAAAATTCAGTCCATCAGTTCTGAGACAGAAGTACATGACTTCTAAGACGAGGACTAGGTAAATGTTATTCTCTACCTTTCTGGGGGGCCAGAGGAAGGTGTTAGTATTTTTCCAAAATGGCTTGATTCACTTTGCCCAAAAATTGTAAAAAAAAAAATTACTTGGTAAGAAGACTCCAGTAGGACTCTTTTCCCCTGCTTCTTTTGTCCTTCACTGCAGTAAAGCTAGTTTTCCACTGTACTCGCTATGAAATGCCTTCTGTGCTCACCCCTGCAAAAGAAAGAGTATTGCTGATGAAACAAAATGTATAAAGATTGCTTGCTTTCTGTCTCTCCTTCATAAAGGCATTACTTTGGACCTTCTCTCTCTTCTTAGTGTCTGATTGTCACAAAACTTGTAGGAATAGAGTTATCTTCAAGATTTCCAGCAGGTTCAAGAGTTACTAGGTGAAACAGAAAAACAGCGTTAGACTACTAACTTAGCTGAAAAAAAAAAAAAAGACAAAAAAAAAGTTATGTTCCTTTACTTCATGTTAAGAAGACATTATACGCAAGAGAATTTGTCTGAAGAAATTAAAGTGAGTGAGGGTAGGTTAGAAGCTTAACTACAGCATGCAAGTAACTCAGCCCTTTTTTAGGCACAGGGGACAAGATCATGAGCGCCTCCAAGTCCACATTTGCTGCTGTATTTCTATAATCTCTGACATGGACAGATGCACTGCTGCCCAAAATCAACATTCTCCTTCACAGATTTGGCTCATGCAGCTAAAGAATTTTTAGGGAGGTTAACAATTTAGCTCTAAATATTTCACTCAGCGCTGAAATTCACAGTGAATGTTTCATCCTTGGAGCTGTAATTTCTTCATGATTTCAAACCAAAATTATTTCAATTTATTTCAGTGCAAATAAAGGCAATGAAACCTAAGGATGTGGCGATGTCTTCTCACATGACAAAACTAGCTTCACTTCTTTTTTTCCAATTGAAATATTTCAAGCCACTGGAATGTATTGTAGTCTAGATCTTTTGTGCATTTGGGATTAAAAATAGCCAAGATACTTCATTTTTTAAAGTCTTCTGTATTGTAGAGCTAATTTTTTTCCCCTAATAAAAGTTAATTAAAGTCTGCTGGATATAGTTGGATTCATTTCATAATGCAGAACAGCACGTGAAGCACAGCTCTACCACAAAAAACCTCAGTTCCCTCTGTTCCTTTTTTTTCTTTTGGATTGGTTTGCTTTAGTAAGGAAAGTTTCATCATGTGAAATGCACAAGAGGATAAATTCTGCACTCAGTCCTCCCCACGTTTCCCCATCCAGCCACATTCATTTCAAAGGAGTGCCCCCATTCCGCAAGGATGTTCCTTTCAAGCAAGCCAAACCTTCTGCTTTGGCACAATCACACTAGAAATCTGGGTGACGAAGCCCAGCACTGCACTCTGATCTCATCCAATTTGTTGCTTTGAGATACTCAAGACAGCTGTCCTGTGCTCCCAAAAAGTTGACTTGGCTGAGAAGGAGGAGACATTTCGTACCTCTGCCACCTCCCAGGCTGATTCGCTCCCGCTGGCCTGACTCACAGAAAGACTCCCAATGCAGGGAGGTGCAGCCCAAAGTCTGTTCAACCCGTGGCCGCTGTCAAAAGATGTCATGGAATATGCTTGACACCATATGCAACCTGCATGACCTGCCCTTACATAGCAACAAATTTTACACGGTGCACTGACCAAACTCTCCACTAGCATACGTAAAAGAGCATTTTTCAGTGTCAAATTCATCAAACCCTCAGCCTCACCTAACAGCAAAAATTGAGGGCCCCCAGTATAGAGCACAGAGGAATGTGCACGCATGACAAAGAAAACATACACCTCATTTGCCAGCTATCGGCTTTATTTTCACAACTGAAGTATCACCATAGCTCTGTGACCAGTTTGTCGAGTGCTTACATAGTGACCTTCATTTTTTACCCTTAGATCTCAAAGCAACTTACAAAGAGAAGGGAAAGTCTTTTTCAGAGATAAAGAACTTTTACAGAGGAGGAAACTGATGCATGTTGAGATAATGTAAATAAGGTGAGCAACTTAGGTGACAATTGAGTAGCATGGTTCTGAGCAGCTGGCAAATCTCTTGAATCAGAGTATTATGTTCCAATTGTTTTGAAACTACAAGGAAAACAGAAGAAAGCTCCTATGTTTTTTTCTCAGCAGACCCATCACAGGTCAATCCGTGCTTTCAGAAACAAACAAAAAAAAAAAAAAAAAAAAAAAGAAAGAAAAACNAGAGAGAGAGAAAGATCATCTGGTCTGGTTCTTCATCAGTTGTGAGTACATACTATACCAGTTACTGTCATTTCCTAACTCTTCAAAGGATTTAGTACTCTCTTATTCACCCTGTCCAAAACAGAACAATAAGGCCTGCAGAGACTTAAATTATTCAACTACATAGTAGAGTATCCTCAATAAAAAACATCTGGTACTGCACAAAACAACAGCAAAGCTACAGACTAGCATGATATTTGCAGTCCGGGCTCTCAATAGAAAGAACCATATTGCTTTATTTGTTTTATTTAAGCAGAGTGCAAACCAGCATGAGCCATGAGATGAGAAAAGCAGATAATTAAGACACAGCCCTCTGCAACCTTCTGCATCTCTTTCGCTGAGGTTTAATTCCAGTGTGAACAGTTGCACAGATGTAATTAGAAAATGTCAGAGCATTACTGCTAGAGAGAGGCAGGTGATGTAAAGCCTTTCAAGATGCCCTGGACAAAGGACAGTCAAAAACTCAGCCCTGCATCAACACCATAAATACCATTTCCATCATTTTTATGGAGTCAGACTGAGCATTTTATTTAATTAAATGCTGTGATATGGATACTACGTTGTTTATCCCAACCTTAAAAAGTAAGCTACTAACAAGATCTGATCAGAGCCCACTAATCTTATGAACATCTACTGGCAAGCTACCTGACCAAATATGAAAGTAAGTGTTGTCCTCTCTCACCACTTTTTCTAAGAATATCTTGTGACAGTTTCATTTCCACAAGAACAGGTGCTTTTAATCATCTATTTGTTCACATCCTCAAGTACGGTAGATGGATCAGTTGGCTAGGAGACCCTAAGCTAAATGACAGTTTGGGTGACCCAACTGACCCTGTTTTTCTTATCTATACCTTCTTCACAAAGGCATTTTAACATTTCAGCTTTAAAATAACTGCAAGTTCACTGGGGAAAAAAAAAAAACACCACACCAATAATGAATGCTCCACATAGCTGAAGAAGTTTAGCAGAGGAAGACCTGAAGCATGGTGGGCTGGGAACAGTTATCTAAGCCTTGGAGAGAAACATCGTATTTAATGGAAGATTAATGGAGGCCAAGCAAACTCATCTGGAACATGAAGACAAAAAAATGTAGGACAACTTTGGGTAAACAGTGATGTCATCAAGTGGCAAGGTGAGATGTGCCAAGGTTCATTCCCAGGCCACAAGCGGTCACAAGATAAATAAATCCCAATGAAACCTGAAGGTCACTTATTCTTGTCTGTGCAGTAAGAGAATTAATGCAAGGAGAGAATGTTATAAGAGTATTTTGTATGTGTAGCCACTCAGCCACCAATTATGGATGAGGTTATTGCTTCCAAAACCAGCTACTTACAGTGCCTTGCTGTCACTGGCAAAGGAGAGAACTTGTTCTGCAGATGTAGTGGCTGCAGCTTGGTATCACGATGTCAACACTTAGAGCTCCTCTGAACAGAAAGCCAGCTTTCTGGTCATAAGAGATACTCCAGTTCTGTTTTCAGAAACTACAAAAAATCATCTTTACTGTTGTGACTGGACTCTGACCTGGGTGGCTGCATTCCACCTTCCGTGGGTAGCCTGGCCTCTGGTCTCTGTTCATCCAAACCACCACAATTTGGGACTCAGATAAAAGGTTTCAGTTTATTCTTACCTCTGCTATGATAGGCAGGTTTGGTGTTGCAAAATCTCATCAGTTTTGGTTTCGTTCCATTAGTTCAGACATGGAATTGTTCATATCAGTGTTCCTTTATAACTAAACCTCAGCGGTTGGATGGATAAGATGGCAAATTCCAATTGTAGGTAATTTCTGTTTATAAAACACATTACCCTGGCAATGGCCATTTAACTTAAATGAAGCTAATTTTGGCTACTGAAGTGGTAGAGCTTGTCCTGGTATGATTTTGAGGACCTCCCATTTCTGATGTTCTGAAATGGGAGCTATAGCCTCTGCTTTTTAAACTTACCTTCTCAGGCATTTCAAACAGCAGAGTGTAAAATGACTAGTTTCTCTTATTTGCTTGTATCAAAAATACTTTAGCAATGTATTCTTTGCAATATGCTGTCATGTAGAAAATCCTCTTGAAGTCTTGTCTCTCAGAGTAAGACCACTCTCGCAAGAAACTCATCAAGATTCAATTATCCATTAAAAAGCAGATGATTTTATGATAGCAAAGGCAAGAGGTGGAGGGTCAGAATCCTTCAGCGTAGTCAGCAGAATTCTGCCACAAAGCTGTCCCCTCTTTAGAAAAGTTGCTTCATTCAGTAAGATGTTTCCCAGCACATCCAGTGGAAAAGTTGTTTTTAACCAGTGGAAAAGTTTTCTTTCTTGCAGCAGGCCCTCGGGACTTTGGTCAGCCAGTTTCACAACCAAAACTACCCTATGGTTAGATGATATAAATACCAAGCTTTAAAAAAAGAAAAGCAGAGACGAGCTCAAGGAGCAGGGTTTGGCTTTTCTATAAATATTCACCTAAATACAGTGCAGATATTTCTAATACAGAGAAGACTGATTTCACCAAATATGTCTAGGAACTAGCAAATCAGTGGACCAAATGTTTTCAAAAATTGTTCCCTGGCAAGCTTTTGCTTTTGTCATTCTCTCTGGTTATTAAAAAAATATCTCCTTCTCAGAGAGAACTTGCCTAGCTCCTGACAGGTTCTTTCACAACACTGTTGACTCTGGGTACCACAGAAATGCCTATAAATACTCAGGTATATTTAGCATTTATAGACAGGTTTTGATCTGTAGGTCTCAACATGCTCACCAAAGGAAGGACGGAACAGACTTTCATCATCTGGATGGGGAACATTCTTATCACACAGATTTTTTGATCAAGCAAAGGGCAGCTAGGTAATACCTTCTCTGCTGAGCAGCACTACTCATGACAGCAGGCTGTTTGCGTAGCAAGGCACTGTTTAACATGGGCAAGGGTACCGCAGTCTAGCCAAGTACAACTTGTCTAAGACGATACAAATTTGTAGGAGAACCAAGTAGATGGTTTCTTGAGATGGGCAGCAGAAATGCCCAGAGCCAAAGAAATATTTTAAAAAGAGAAGTTGATGAATATGCAAGTGGCTGTTGAACTAAGAGAGCAGTTAAATAAAAAGAACAGATTGGACAGTGATGTCCAGGGCAGGAGGATTGAGACCAACCTCTCCCACTGTAACAAAGAAATTGAATAGACTACAATGAATATGAAAAGCAACAGCTTAAAAATTGCTAAAATTAAATGATTTCCTCACCTCTTTACTGCTTTTGTCTCTCTGCAGAGCCAGGTTTAGTGTATCTTTGGATCTAGCTAAATTCCTGTTGAAGGAAGAGTTAGGAACATAGATAAACACCTTCTTAGTATAATTTATTTACTTACAGATGACCTGTTTCACTAGGCATAGGAATAGTGAAAACTACAATATGTTTCTTCCAATAGAAACATCTTCTTAATGCCACATTTGTTCCCACAGGTAAACAGCACTCTCTTCTTGGTCTCAATCTCTTTAACGTATCTGTTTATTGTAGTGTTTCCTCCTCAGCAGCAGCACCAGGTTTTTCCGAGCACTGGGAAACAACATAGGATAAATTCCTTTCTTTAAGCCCACCTTGCTTCTGTGATTGAACTAGCCAAATTACAGCTAAGCTGGTACCAGAAAAAGCTTGGGTCATGACACAGAATTGTTCAGCTGGCTTCCTTTGACTAGAAGCATATCATTTCTATACATCCCATGTGTTCTAGTTTGCAATCTTCTCCACTTTCTTTCCCTACTACAAGGGACAGCAAGAACTACCACTTTATCCTCACAGACCTGATACTCTTATCCACCTTCCAGGAAGACGCTGTCATACAAAGTCATCCAAAGAGTAAAAAGAGAACTGCTAGAAATACTAACTTCTGTGGAACGCAAAGCACAGAACTGCCTAACATTGCTTTAGCTCATGGATGCTACTTATCATAAACCTGGGCCAACATTTTTTCCTGGAGTCTTTGGAAAGGAGCTGTCATTCATAAGATTAGTCACCACAAGCTACAGAGGGATTCTAGAAGATAAGCTGTGGTGGTGGAATGATACTGGTTTATCCTCTTTTATCTCAACAGACTGATAAAACAACGTTTGTTGGATAGTCCAGTTCTCAGACAGTCTGGTGCTCACTTCCCAGTCAGCAGTCTTCATTTCCAGATTTTCGTAAGAGGGGCCTTCTTCAGATGAAGTGCAATGTCCCTAACGTATGACAGCCACTAACTTGCTATGCTTAGAAGCTAGAATAGAGAGTGACCACACTGTGAACCAACACATAAGCTGCACGCAGGGCACTGCTTTAGCAACACAGAGTGGAGGAGTTAGATCAGATCAGTCTACAGAGCAGACAGCTAGCAGATGAGCCAGCTAGAGCTAAAATTCACCAGTCTACTATATGGGCACAGCTAGGACTCAATGCAGACCAAATTAATGCTAAAGGGAACATACCATACCAGCAATGGCCCTTTATCTTCATCTGTAAAATGGATAGGACTAACACATTAGTACTTTGCAGTGGGGTTACCAGAATTAATGTGTTGATGTTTGTAAGTGCTCAGCTGCTGCAGGAACTATGTCTTCTCTGTAACTAAGTAATAGCACACAGTTAAGTGCCCAGTAGACTGACTAGCTAGCCAGTGCCAAATGATGGAGGGCACAAAAGGTTGGTGCTAGACAAGGAGGGATTTTTTTCTTGCATAGAAATTTCTTTAGATCAGTCTTTTTCTTAGCCATGTCAGCAGAGTTTAGCCCAGTGATATATTTGGAGTTGAAAGGTTGTGGCTTTTGTCTCCATTGTCTCTGTTCTGGCACATAGGGATTATGCATTTCACTAACTGACAGTACATGTATTCATTGGCATTGTCTGCTGTTGACCATGGGAATCAACCTGATTTCTTTATGCTGTAATTTGGAAACTTTCAAACAGGGACAAGGAAAGGAAGTTGACTGTCACAAAGCATTTTTAACATCATTTCCCCCCACCCCACCCTGCCCTAAATAAACAGTGGAAAAATTATACTTTGCCTTGGTCCTCAAACACAGTTTTGATTTTGCTTAGATGTTATGAAGGAACTTCACCATAACAGAAGTAGAATTAGTTTACACACCTTCCTTTTTTCTAAGGCATTGAAAATATTAACACTGGCTCTGCCTGACTAGAATTTAATGTCAGTATCTCATCATTTCAGCCAAGCGTAATGCTGACTTTGAAAGGAGGCTGCAGTCTAAAAACTGGCTCTGTGAAAGTGATATTGCAGTACTTTATGTTTACTCCTATTTATCCCTCTCAGAATGGATACGAGTAGAGGCAAACAGTTTATTCTTTATTTTCTAGCTGCCAGTGTCCTGATATTAAAAATATCAGAAATTCTACCAGAAATAAACCAGGAGAGGTCAGCTGACAGCCTGATGGAGAAGGCAAACAAGTGCTAGGTCATCTTCCTGCAGCAGGAGTAGCTGGATGTCACTAGAAGAACAAAAAACTTCTCAGTAGGCTAGTTTTCTCCTCATCAAACCCAAATTTGCCAATATACAAAGAAAAAAAATCAAATTCTGTCAGTGCCACCTTCCCCACTTAAGTAGCTTTAAAAGGATACCTTTTAATCAGCTTTATAAGTGCTGCCTTTCATTTTTACTCAATGTCCTTCTTTTTGACAGAGGAAGCCAGGACAAGCAGCCTTCATGCTGTGTGCTGCTTGTTACTTTATGTGAAGTACTTCCATACCTGCATTAGGGTTTTATTTGACTCCAAAGTTTTATGGAAAAAGAAAGAGCACACAAGGCTTCAGATGAAAGGATTGCCCACTTACCACTAAACAAACTAAGAAGCGCTGGAAAGATACCCGGCGCTGCTTTTTTTTTTTTTTTTTAAACTCCACTCAACACGCCACCAGAAAGCACATCAGACACAAACATCCTCAGCATACGGGAGTTCAAGTAGAGGCTTTTATTTCACCAGTTGTGAAAATGAGAGCTACTTGCAAGTATTTAAAGATCATCCTCAAAGATCATGGCTGTTGCTTCCTTCTACTGAGTAAAGTAGAAGAGAAAAAGGAAGTAAAACGGGAATGAAAATATTTGGTGGGGATGCTTCCTGGAATAACTTACTTAGCTAAAAGAGCACTGTTAAATATTTTTAAACTAGCATCAGCTAATTAAACTATGAAAGGTTGCAGAATTTGCCCTGAATATAGGGTCAGGTGCTGAAAGACTCTTTTGTAAATGGAGTAAACTGATGTGGCTAGATGAAAAGTAAATTATATGTATGATCACAAGCCCTCAAAAACCAGTCCCATGGTAAAGGACTTTTAGAAAAGAAAAAGGAAAAAGAAAAAAAAAAAAAAAACAACAAACAGGGAACCATTCAGTTTTCAAATCAGCCAGGAACAAATTTTTCTCTTACTTTTGCACACTTTTTTTCCTGCCAATAGCAACAAGATGAAAACGAAAGGGCTCTTTAAAACAGGTTTCAGATTTGCATAGTGCAGACCTACAATCCTCGGTGAGATCAAAAGCATGACTTCACATGATACTTCCTCCTCAAGGTGGCTGGAAAACAGAATGAGAAAATCCCAGACCAAGTTTCACAACTTGAGAAGGGTAACTATGGTCTTTTAAAATGACGGTCAGAAACAGCCTGTTTTGCCACTTAGTTTGGATGCAAGAGAGAAGAGAATGAGAAGAACAACAACCTGAACTCCTAAATGAGCAAGTCCAATTATCCATGCCTTATCACCCTGCTTAAACTGAGGACTTTGGAGTCAGATGACAGGAAATATTCAGCAAACGCAAATGTCTGGTTAGGATAACTGGCCACTCTGATGGAAAGAACGGAAAATCAAAACAAAGCAGCTGTATTAAAAGGACTCACCTACACACATGGGTAACAATTACAGGTGTCTTAGCAACCCATGGCAGCAGAACTTCAGACTGTATAGGAAGTGGCTTTTCTTGTTCGATGAACAAAATATTTCCCAATCTGAGTAAGTTGTCAAAGGACCAAACACTTTTCATCCACCAAAGTTAAAACGTTTTCTATTTGAATCACCAAAACATTTCATTATGATACCTGTTAAGTGCTTTAATAAGATTTTGAGACTGCAGTTTAAAAAAAAAAAAAGGTATTTTGCTTACCTTTTCAAAGACAAGTTCTTTTGCATTTGAAAAACATATTTTGTAGCTTTGAAACTTACATGTTGATTTTTTTTCTGTAATGTGAGTCAAGAGCACTGACTGACTTTTTCAAAGTTCTTATGAGAAGGTAGAGTTTCTCAGCAAAACTAAACATTTAAACCAGGCCTGCTCTGCAGGAGCAATTGCCCCCCATCACCATCATCCACACCACCCCACAGAACACGACCATCCTCAGAGAAGAGGATATTCTCCTTTCTATTTATGCAAGACCCTACAGAAATAAAGGGTTCTAGTACCAGCTGTTTCTAAAGCAGTACAGCCCTGCCCACCTCTGATTCGGTTATCTAAGCATATTCTGTACTTTCTAAGACTGTAACTAAGCCAGGAGCAAGGTAGGCACAGTCTTTCCTTCTACATAGCTCACTGAACAGAGTTCTTTCTGCAGAGTCTTTTGTGCTGGACCTTGAAATCCTGTCCCCTCTGCCCAAGTGCTAATGATCCCATGGTGTTTTTCAGAGTTATTGGGGTTGTCCTTAAACAAAATCCCACTTCATTTTCTCTTTTGGGCAGAAAGCCCAGAGCTAATTGGATGCATTCTCTCTTTTCTTCAGCGACTAAATGTAGTGCTGATGTGTGCATATAATGTGGGAATCACGTTAATCATAGGAGCACAAATTTCAAAGCCAAGAGCACTGGTTGTGATGACCTAGTCTGATCCGCAGCGTAACACCAGGCATAGAATTTCTGCCAATGATTCCTGCCTCAAGCCTATGATTTTGCACCTCAGTTCCCATCTGTATAAACCTAGCTGCAGCTTCCAGACACTAGGTTTGTTATGCCTCTCTCTGCTGCATAAAAGAGTTCTTTGTTCCCAGAAACCTTCTACCACACTAAAGTCTTGTGGGCTCTGACCAAGTCACCTCTTCACCTTCTCTTTGCTAAAATGAATAGATTAAGCCTCTTATATCTCTACTCCCAAGGTAAGGTTTCAAGGCTTTGAATTATTCTATGAAAAGACCACATAGACCTACACTCTTCATATCTCACAAAAAATCTTGAAGATATGAGGCTCCTGCGCTATAGGCTCTTCAAAGGCTGCATGGTTAATCAGTCAGAAGTTAGTCATTTCAGCCCTCCAGTTGGATCCACAGCCTTTGCTCTGAACCCAAGCATGTGCTTTATGTTTTTAGTTCTCTCATCACCTCATATTTCTCAATTTATCCAACAGAATATCCCTCTGTACAAAGTTTTAAATGGATCTTAGCAGCTACACATAAGCAGGGTTGTGGGTCCGTATTCAGAGTAAGGGCTCGGAAACTTCACTCGCACCCATAACAAACAGAGGGCTTAAAACAAAATTGGTAATCAGTAAGGAGGATGTAAGCAATTAGGTGGGACATCACATGAAGTCTTGGCTATTTTGTTTGAGACTTGGCTTGTTATTTTGGTCTGTTATTGATGACTTGGCCCTTTAAAAAGAAAACTTGGCTGAAAGAGCTGCTGGTAGTACTTCCTGTTACCCTGCTTGACCTGCCACATGTGTATATGCATCAAATGCCAGCTTACCAGGTGTGCTCTTCCTGTAATTACCAGCAAAAACCCATGTAATCCATATCAAACTAGCCCTAATTTTCATGGCAAGATTTCGCAGCGATACGGTGTGATAGAGAGATCTCAAGTACTTCACACACATTGAAAAATGGTAACGTTTTCAAGGGGTTCATCAAGAAATTAACACAATGCAGAATCCCCTTTGCTCTAGTATCTTAGTTTCTATCCTGGATAGATATATACAGATATATGCACACAACAGTTTTCATAATTCTTGCACACAATTGCATTGTGAAAATCAGATTTGAGAGAGCTAGAGAGATTTGGAGAGTTTAACAGAGATGCTTAAGGGCCACATAAGTCCTTTAAGATGTCTAAGATATTGAGCAATCCATATGAGATGCTTATCAGGGGGAAACTGTCAACAAAACAGTTATCTAAATTGCTCTAATCAAGCTGATGAGAATTGAAAGCTCACTTTGGAGAGTAAATTTCAAGTGTTTGCTTTTCAATGTCTTTTCAGTGTTTTCATTTTTTTCATGTCAATTTCAATCATTTTCTATAGTTTTTTAATAAATCAGAATAAGTGTAAAACCCCTTTGCAATTCACAGCTGTTTTTACCTGTTTATATTTGCCATATTTAAAAACTGGGGGCAGAAGGAGGAAGGGAGAAGCTTAGTAAATAGAGAAAGCAAAAAAAAATCAACTTTTTTTCACTAAAAATTGTTTTCAAAAACACATTTTTCAACAAAATATGTTTGTAAAAAATACTACTCATTTTTCATTTTATCACTGAGAATGCATCAAGTGTAAGTACAGCAAGTCATATATTTTGAAGCCATTACTTTGGCTATCTTCAGACTCAAAAAAAAATTAAGGTTATTTTCACAGACACTAGGACTAGACAGTTCTTTTTTTTTCTTTTTCTTTTCTATATATATAGGGATTCTTGAGCCCCATTCAGTGGTAAGATATGGACTTATCTTCAACGTACATTTGGCACTACTAATATTTACTCTAAGTGTAATGTTACTTTTTTCTCGCAAAAGTCTCATACAGAATCCATTGCCTGACTCCATACTGAGTGTGAGGTAATGCTTACATCCACTGGTCAAGAAGAAACCTAGGAACTACAGAGCTGCTTTTTCAGCACAGTTGAGCCAGTGTTTTCATTTTCAACATGCTTTGCATTAAACATCACTATAGCCTTTTTTTACTAATTCTGATCTTGTGATTTTTGCCGTTGATGAGTAGGAGCAGAACTCAGCAGAGCAAAGTGATGTAGCATTAGGGTATTGTTTCAAAAGCAACATCTAAATGTGACGGCTGCTCCATTGTCTGGCTCTTTCAACCCAGCACAGGATTTTCCTTATGGGACAGTGCTCCAGTAAAATAAATAAATGGGCTGTAATCTAAACTCCAAAGCCCTCTATAAGATGTTATTGTGTTACAGGCTCAGCAGTAATAGGAGAGACATCACATTACAGGCAGACATCCACTTCTGCACTTTTGGCAAGATCAAAGCTTGTCTTGTCTGCAATAACTTTGGATAGATGCAACATAGCTTGAGCCAGCGTGGTCTAAAACACAATAAGGGAAAACGTCATCAGCACCCTACAGGGTAATTTGAATCTCAATTTTTTCTCAGAACCTCATCAAGAGAAAAGCCTGAAAAACAGCATGCTTGCATGGCAGCTGTAAGTACCTGAATGTGGGGGGCAAAACTGCAAGTGGAGGAAGAAGCACCATAGAAGTGCTTACACCTCTAGGGGACACCATAAAATGGAGAGAGAAAGGAGGCCATATGTCCCAGTTGAAACGCTTTAGAAAAGGCTTAATTACCAGAAGACAAGTGCCCCACATTTCCTACAGATCAACCTCAAAACAAAACACTCCCTCAAATCCTGACTCTTGTTCTCACAAGAAAGGCACGATTTGGGCAGAGGCAGTTCAAGCCAAGTGGAGCAGCCATCACCAGGTGTGAATGCAGGGCCAGATACTCCCCTGCTGACGTTTCTGAGGAGGTCAGTGGTCCCAGGTCTCCATTACCTCCCAACAATGCCCGGATATGGTGAGATATAGTGCTTGGCATATTTTCCTCATCCGCTTCACATCTTCTGCCACTAGCTCCAGCAGAGTGGGGTGAGATGAAGGTTTGTACTAACTACATCCCATCCTGGGGACAAAGTCCAAGTCTTGCCTGGAGGTTTTTCCCCCATGCCCCTTACAGCAGGGAGGGCTGTAGGGTGGCTGGCAGAGCCAGGAGCAGAGCTAGTTTTGCCCACAACCTTCTATGAATGGCACAATGTGGCCATGGTAAACATGCACCAGTTGAGAGTCTCAGGGCTTTTTAAACTGTCACAACTCAACCTTCCAAAACAATCCTAAATTTCTGAATTGGTCCAGCTTGAGGATATTGGCCTTTGGGCATGGAGGTGTTCTAAGAGCTCAGCTGCTGCTCAGCCAGACATTGCTCCCCTGAAGAGCTAGGCCCAATGCCTGTCAGTCTGCAGCACTCCTGCAAGACGCTGCAGCCCCAGCAGGGTCAGTGCCCAGGGCAGGATCACAGCCCCAGGCTGAGAAGCAGAGGGCTGCCAAGGGGGACACAGGCTGGCTGCCCATCTGCAGACAGGCAGCAAGGAAATCCTGGAGGGGGTTCCCAAGGGCTGCCAGCTTCCCCACAGGAAACCTTGGCTGTGTTTTCTGCTGTGCTGCGTGACAATGTGTGGGCTGTAAATACGGATGTTAACACAGGAGCAGTATGTGCTCCTACACAGATGGAGGCAGGACTCAGCCCTTTCTTCCTCATTAGGGACAGTAATGCCTCTGGAAAGTCAAGCACAGGACAACTGTGTCTTGCTCAAAGACACTGATATGAAGCAGGACACATGATTCTCCTCCTTTTGCCTCTAATCCGTTTCATTCAGGGCTGGGGGCTGACCTCCCATAGTCTTTACAGAGGGCAGGTCCTGCCTCACTGGGCAGCTAATGTAGGCTAGCTAACACATAAGGTCTGGTTGCATCATGTGTCTTCAGTCAATTCATTTCAAGACAGGCTGGTTACACGAGTTCAAAGACGCAAAAATGAGTATGTATCACAGTGTTTTCTTCCAAAGAGATTCTACTGCTGACCTGCTGCTCTCTGGCAAGTACTTATAACACAACAAATGTGTTCTTCATGAAGCATTAGAGGATCAGCCACAGCCCCTTCACCTGCATCTCACTGTACCTTCCCTACTGGCAGGCATCCTGCCATAGACTAGAAGCAATATTTCGTTCAGCTCAACACAAACACCCCAGTCTTGCTCAAGTGCAGCCACAGACAGAACTGAGTTATTTGTGGAAGAGCAAGGATAACTATTATTATACGCAGTATTTGTCCTGTAGCATCATTTGGGGTCCCAGTGCCAGACAAGAACCTTGCTATGCTAGGTGCTTTACAGAAATGGAGTTAGATATTGAGCTTTACTCCCCTGGGTGGTGGTCAGGGAACAAAGACAAAACCAGAGTGTTCAAATTTGATGTAATAACATCATAGAAACAGGCCCATTTGGGTCTGCAGCCACCCCGTATTTTGATCTGGCCACATGGCTTAAGAGGACAATACAGGAAAACACCTAAATGCAGTGAGATGGGGAAAAAAGTGGAAGAAGATGAAAATAGAGCTGACTGCATTTAGCTGAAAATGGTCAAGACTAAATACAGAATTTGTGTTGGTGGTAATACACAAAAGCGTGACTAGGAATGCAATGAAATTTTGGTTTCTCTAGTTTTCATCCCTCCAGCCCATCCTTATGAGCCTCATCTAGCAATAATTCTGCAAGTCCCTAGGTTGCCAACACACNAGAGATCTAATACAAATCTTCTTTGCTGAACTTAGGCCAGTTTCTTGCCTTACCCCATCCTGACCTTTCGAGTTGATCATTGTCCTGTCTGTAACACCCTTAGACATTTCTGAAGGCTATCATATTTTCCCACCCCTGCTCCTGCCATATTCTCTTTTTCCAGACTAAACAAAGCTGATTTTCTCAGCCTTAGTCACAGGCCATGTTTGCTAAGCCTCTTATCATTCTTGTTGCTCCAATAGTGACTCTCTCATGTGTGTCTATATCTTACTGATAGTACAGTGCATCCAACAGAGAGGTACGTTAGTGTGGAATAGACTTACAAAGAAGGGAGAATATTCTTGCACTGCGAGAAATACAGCAAATTAAATATCAGCAGTAGGTTAGGAGTTATTCCATATTGCCAGAGATTGACTAGGTGAGACAAATATACTGTTTCTACCTTGGTTTCTTCTGGAGTGGAGGTAGATGGAAGAGGCTGCAGTGCTGACCATTTCATCAACTCGTGCTTTCACAAAAGTTATCGCTAAGACAGCTCTTCCCATCTCTGGAAAGGGGTTAGTGCCATATCAGTAGAAAAGCTGGAGTAGAGTCAAGGAGCCTGTGGCTCATAAGCTTTAGTAGCACTAGAATGCTTTTGCCTGATGCCGATGAAGAAGCATGACAATATCGTACCACAGGCACACACATCATGTGAAACAAGGATACAGCAAAGTAGTATGCCTATCCTGTTCAAAGGAGCATGGTGGAAGAGCCCCTCAAGTTGGTGTCCGCACTGCTAGCTCTGGAGCAGGAAGCAGTACTGTTATATCCCACAACTTTGTGGGGAAAAAGAAGACAAGCAACCTCTGTTGTGCCACCTTTCAGGTCCACAGAGGATGCTCCTTGCACAGCTTTTCAGCCTTGTCTAGTGTAAGCCCAGTTTGGCTTGTTTATTTGCAGGTAATGAGTTTAGAGTGGGATGAACCACAAATGCTTCTTGAGGAATAGAGCCCCAATGGCATGTTATCAGCTAATCCACCCATCAAAATCACTTACGATTTTTTCCCCTGAGTGTTTCCATGGGCTCTGAGCTGAGTTCTTTGTTTGGTACTCTCAGACAGTGGTGGACACCAGCTGAGGAAGTATTCTGTTCCCTGCCCTCATTTTCCCCTCTGGAGGGGGTTGTGGGGGGCCAGAAATCACAGGGACATATCCAACTCTGTCCCATTCTGCTGTGGGAGTTCTCTGGGTCCCTTACTGAGGTCATTTATCAGCATCAGCTCTAAGGAGCAAAGCCTGAGAATTTTTCAGAGAAAAAGTTGGAAAACTATGAGAAATTGAGAGCAGAGGGTAAACAGACAAAAAAAACCTACAACTGTTTTTCGTGTAAGTCCTAAAGGAAAGTTGGAGCCCACAGTTTATTTATCATTTGATTTTATTCCATCTTTACTATGGGAAATAAGGAAGGGGAAAGCTAGGATTGTCTGGAATAGGCTCAGAGCCAAACTACACTACTGAGAAAAGGAAAAATAGGCAGAGTAGCCACATGCACAGACAACTAATTCTGCCAATTCTCTACTTGACCACATCAATCCCCACCCTGTACACCTCAATTACTGCCTCACCCATTTCAAACCAGGAATTATACTGTGCTGCTTCTCCAGTACTCCCACGGGCTCAGCCCAGTTCTCTGCTCCCCTGTTTCTTTAATCATTTACACCAATACCAAGAGTGTGTAGAAGACTATTAAGTCAAGAGCCAGAGCTTCAGCTAGTGGAAATCAGATAACCACCACCAGTGTTACCAAGACTCTGCTGGGGCTCTCCCCTACAGCACACCACTTCATGGAACAAGATACAGGGAAGAGGGCCCTGTGATTATTTTCTAATCCCACCTCAGTTTGCCTAGACATGCATCATCACTTTCTTAAATATCCCTTCACTGTCTCTCTCAACTCCCTTTTTCCTACAGTTTCTTCTCTGTAGCTCCTGCCATCTCCAGCAGCATTTGTAAGAGGCCTTCTGCCCCCTCAACTCTTCACCCCATGTAAGACTCCTTCTCAGTGCTTCCCTTTCTGTGTGTGTCAGGGGAAGGAAGATGTGCTTCAGGTTCTACTCCTGCTTTGGTCTCACTCTGTATGAGAATTTCAGACCCATCATTTCCAGGAAAAAAACTGTGCAATATAAGACTGCACAGTAAGTATGCTGCTGTGTCCCAGCTGCCATTACTAATATACATTCCTTGTGATATACGGAAAATAAATACCCACAAACAAAAAAAACGGCACCCTAAAATCAGAGCTTAAGTAATAATACTATAACAAAATAGGTAAGTTTATTCTTCTGGAAACTTTGGTTTTAACAATTTACAGATGGAAGATATGAATATCCTTCTGCATATTATTTTTCCCCCACTGCATTTTCCTTGGCAGCTCAAAACCTTCTAGCAGGAAGATGGCCATATAATTTCAGGGGTCAGTTCAAAGCCTTGTGCTGTAGCAGTGTTGTGGTTTAGCCTCGGCAGGCAGCTAAGTGCCACACAGCCGCTTGCTCACTCTCCCCAGGTGGGATGGGGGAGAGAATCAGAAAGGTAAAAGTGCAAGAACTCATGGGCTGAGACAAAGACAGGTTACCAGGTAAAGCAAAAGCTGCCCACGCAAGCAAAGCAAAACAAGAAATTCATTGGCTACTTCCCATGGGCAGGCAGGTGTTCAGCCACTGCCAGGACAGCAGGGCTCATCACATGTAACGGTTTCTTGGGAAGACAAACACCATCACTCCCAATGTCCCCCCCTTCCTCCTTCTTTACCCCAGCTTTTATTGCTGAGCATGGCACCACATGGTACGGGACGTCCCTTTGGTCAGTCTGGGTCACCTGCCCTGGCTGTGTCCCCTCCCAACTCCTTGTGCACCCCCAGCCTCCTTGCTGGCAGGACAGCACGAGAAGCAAAAAAGTCATTGGCTATATATAAGGGCCAATTGTTGTTTGGTTGCTTCAGAGCTGCTCTGCAACAACCAAAAACATCAGTGTTCTCACCACTACTTTCTTCAAAAAAAATCCAAAACACATCATTGTGTTAGCCTCTATGAAGAAAATTAACTCTGTCCCAGCCAAAAGCATGACAAGCAGATCATCTGACATTTGACAGACACACAACTGAAAACCTTGGGAAGAACACCACCCTGGGATTTTAAGATACTTTAATGAAATCAATATATTTGTGACCACCGTGCACATACACATTATATCTGAAACACACACACTTCAGGTCCTGTCAGAAATTAGGACCCAGCTGATACCATCCACAAGCAACAGCAGCAAGAAGCTGAAATTCCTACACTGACCATGCTCACTGACCAAATGCAAGTCCAAGTGACAGCTCAAGTTAATGAGTTGACATGTGTCAACCCTTTCACTGAGGTTTCAGCTAAAATACAATAACTAGCAGGCCAGGCAGTCTGAAGCATACACGGTTATGGCAGCTCAGCTGGCCTGAGATAATCAGGTAAGTGACAATAACCTGACCACCTGTCTGAGACAGAAGGTGTCTCAGTCTGGCTCCACAGGGATGAACTGTAAGACTATGAATTGAATTTGGTCTCCCTATTCCACCTAGTTTCTACGCTCCTTGCCTAGCTGGAGAACAAGCATTTCCAAGGGCATTATTTATGATGTACATGTAGAGAGCATCTACATCTGTGTTCATAACCTCCAGGTCTGCTTCAGGCACACACAGTCCATGCACACATAGCCCACCCAGCTCTCCAGAGGCCTGGAATCACACATGTTATTGTCAGACAAAAGATGTGTGTTTTTCTGCCTACATGAGCCAGCACTCTGCTCCTGCCAACAGCCATTCTTGTTTACTCTATATCTGTATGTCTTTCTTGGCACCTGGTGTTGTAGTGTCTAAAAGCCAGCAAGGCACAAGCAATTGGAGGGATCAACTCATTTTATTCAAGTGCCCAAATAGCCAGCAGGTGGGTAATGGCTTTTGGTCAAAAGCCACATTAAGAAGGCATTGAAAAGAAAGGTTTGATGACCAACTACAGAACTTAAAGAGCCTGGTCTCCAATTGAGACAAATTTAAACAAACCAAAATCTTAAAAAGCAATTTCCTTGGGCACCAGAGAGATCCAGATCACACTGGGAGTTCAGGATTCACACTGACTCATCCTAGGTGGCATGGCATGCTTTTATTCACTTACTTTCCTCAAAAACAATCCCTTGATGTTTCAGGATAAACATCTGTCAGGAAACAGATCATATCCTATAGGAACAGGAGGAGGAAACTAAGCTTTGTCCATGAAATGCTAAGAATGTATTCTTAATGACAGAGGCCTGGGGCAGTTTCCCATAATTAATTTACAGGAGTATGTCAGAAAGGCTCTGGCAGGCTATGCAGTGCTCATAAATCTGCATGATTGTGAAGTGTTCCAGGGTCCCTTCAAAGGGACTGGAACAGAGGCAAAAATAGCAGGATGCCCTTCATGTGGTAATCCCAACCTCTGCATACCAGGAGGTATCAGAAATCTTAATGAGGAATCCACTCTATGGAGACTTTTACCTCTAGTCTACACCACAGGCAAGGGGGGATTGAAGGAGGGAAGTAAATAAACAAAAGCATGCTCACATTCTTTGACAGAGCCAAAACGCACTTCCACAGTCTTTAATGTTCCCTCATTGCTGACCAGCCATGACCCTGTAAGACAGAAGAAGTCAATATATTCATCATCAGAGATAAGACCAAGTTCCCAGGCAAAGTTAAATGCATCTCTACTGGTGTCACCTGCGCTTTCTGTTCAGAAAGAGAGACCTGCTTCAGTGAGGCAGACTCACTCTTAATCAGGCTTGCAACACTTGAAAACTGTTTGAATAGGAAAGAGTGACAGCTGCTTGTATGCCCAGGAGGGAGAGGCTGGCTTCACCTCCAGGAGAGACTGCTGTTGTCCTAGTCAGTGGAATTCCAGTGGTTTTTGGAATGTGAAAATGGTTTCTCCCCATGAAGGTGCAAACGCCCATATAGCAAATCTAA